>CM031238.1:261919493-262286993 GCA_018340775.1 Taxus wallichiana var. yunnanensis | reverse complement strand
TATGTGGTCCGAAAGACCATGACGAATGTGTCCTTACTGAAAAATATCAAGGTGTCTTACTATGAAAGGAATTTTGTCTATGATCATGAGAATGTGAAGAAGAATATGAGCGAGTGAGAAAACAAGTCAGCTTGAAAATTCATCATGAGAATCGGAGAAAGGGTATAAAGAGCGGATGATGTTTGAGGATCAAACTATGTGATATAATCTTGAGAGCATGTTGAGGTGAATTATATATCATAGATTAAGGCATACCAAGAAGAATAAGATCATAAGATAAGTGAAATGAAGTCCATCATTTGTAGAGATAACAACAAGAAGAGGTGGAAAAAATTCAAAGGTTGTTGAGTTGGTCTTTAGTCTTCCTTGTGGATTTGGTGCTTCACCAAAACGCTAGGGGGTTGGTGCCTCCTTACAAGTGGGTGCTTGTTAAATTCAAGTGGGTGCCTGATAAATTAGGGGATTGGTGCCTCATTACAAGTTGGTGCCTCATTGCAAATTAGTGCTTGCCAAAGTCTAGTTAGTGCTAGATAAATTTGGGGGTTGGTGTTCCTTGTAGAGTTTATGCTTCACTAAATCTTGAATTTTTTATATATAAGAAAATTTCATTGGGTTTTCTTACCCTTGAGGGTTTCCCACATAAATGGTGTTTTCATGTGCTCTCTCTTATTTCATATTCATTTGGATGGTTGCCATGTTGTTTAGATGATTTGATATTTCTTATAATATGACGGTTTATTGAGTGGTAAATAATTTTTTAAGTAAAATTAAAGATAACTAAAGTTAAATTTTTTAAAGACACTAATTCACCCCATCTCATTGATTGTTCTTCCAATAATTGGTATTAAATTTTGGTCCTTTGGAACAAGTTTAAAAACTCAAAGGTGATCCTTGAATCATAAGATGGCTACACAATTATGGAGATCTATGGTCAAATATCTTAAGGAGCATATATATATATATATATATATATATATATATATATATATATATATATATATATATATATATATATATATATATATATATCTTAAAGAGTTGTAAAACCTAGAAATCCAAGAGGGATGAAAATACCAAGTTAGGTTCCTTGAAGGATGACTATGAGCATCTTATAAACAAAATGAGAAAAATTGAGAAGTCATACCAAGTTGACAATAAATTCCTTCTCATGGCCAAAGAAATAGGTAGTTCAACATTTGAAAGTCTCATGGAAGAATAAGGTTCAGAGGATAAACAAAGCATTAGTATGGAAAATATATGATGAGATTATTAAATATCTTGAAACTCGGGTTGAGTTGGTGACAACATGTCTTAAGACTAGGGAAGATGAATGCATCAAGTTCAAAAGAAAGATAGAATCCTTGAGGGTAGAATTGGATCAAGAAATCAAAAATATGAAGACCTTTGAGAGGTTTGATAAAAGCACTGAAATTCTTAATGACATGCTGAGTAATCAGAAGTTCTCAAATGATAAGATAGGTCTAGTATTCGGATAATATCAAAAGAAGGTAGAGATGACTGATAAGAGATCTGAAGTGTCAAGTGAAGAAGCTACTCAAGCTAAGGAGAATGCTAACATGGATAAGAAGGTCAACCCCAAGAGAAACATGAAGAAAACATCTCACAAATAACCAAATGTTATAAGGTATGCTAATTAATTTCATGGTCACCATTATACATGTAGTCAGTTTGGTCATAGAGTTAGAGAATGTAGAATAAGGTATTTTAAGAATGATTTTTCATGGGATTATGAAAGCAATATTAGTTCATATTAGTTAAGAGGTAAGAATGATGTTTTTTTCTATAACTATCAAAATGTTGGTCATAAAGCAAGATTGTGTCATTATGAACCATCATGACAGAGTAAGAATTTTGAAGCTCGTAGTGTTCAAAAAGGATGAAAAAACAAGGTGTATATCAAGAATTTTAAACCTAAAAATCCTTTAGATCAGAAGAATGAAGAGAAAAATACATTCAAGCACATCATGAAGAAAAATTAAAAGATGAAAAAACTATACAAGCACATTATGATGTCGGACCTTATGAATGAGGTAAAGGAGGAACAAAATTCTAAAATAAAGGAATCCTTGATTCTTCAAACTGACCTTCACACTTAGAGTGAAGATTAGATCTAGTATATATATAGTGGTTTCTCAGTCATATGATAGGTGACAAGAATAAGTTCATTTCATTGAAGAATCATGCATCAGGATCAATGAAATTTGGAGATAATTCATCTATTAATATTGTTGCAAAGGTACCTTGAGTTTAGATAATGGGAAGACCAAAATAGAGAATGTAATGTATGTAGAATGTTTGAGACACAATTTTTTGAGTGTGAGTAATATGTGCAATTAAGCATACACACTTTCATGACAAAGGATGTGACATAAGAAAAGTCAAATTAGGTAAACTAGTTTCCAAGGGTAAGAGAATTGAAAACAACATGTATGTCTTGAGTGAAATCAAGAAGGAGAAGTGCTTAATGAGTAAAATGGATGAATGTTGGCTGTGGCATAGGAGGTTGGGGAACCTAAAATCGACAACATTATAAAAATCAGCTGCAAGAAATGTGTAGGAACATGCCAAAAATCACCAAACCTAAAAATACACTTTGCAAAGCATGTTAGCATGGTAAGCAAACTAAAAGGAAATTCAAGTTAAAAGATTACTCTACCTCAACACGTTTAGAGTTAATTTATGCTCATTTATGTGGTCCTACGAGGACAAAAACATTCAAGGAGAAGCTGTTACTTTATGTTACTTAAAGATGATTATACAAGGGTGACTTGGGTTGCTTTCTGAAAGAAAAATCGAAGCTCTTGACGAGGTTTAAATAATTTAAGACTCTTTGTGAAAAGTAAAACAATGCAAAGATCAAATGTTTGAGTTCTAGAAGAGGAGGTGATTTTTGTTCTAACGAGTTTGATGAATTTTTGAGGAAAATGGAATAATAATGAAGTTCTTAGTAGCTATAACACCTCAAAAATGGAGTGGTTGAAAGAAAAAACATGACAGTCTAAGACGCGACAAGGACTAAACTGAATGATTTAAAACTATCTAATGGATATTGGAGAGAGGTAGTACATATTGTAGTCTACATTTTGAATAGAGCACAATTAAGGACTAATAATGACAAAAACCCTTATGTGTTGTGGAATGACAGACCATCCAATGTAAAGCATTTTAGAGTATTTGGGAGTAAATGCTACATCAAAGAGATGAAATTGACCTAGGAAAATCTGATTCAAGGTCTGATGAGGGAATATTTCTAGGATATTCAAGAATACATTATGCCTATAGATATTACAACAAGATACTCAAAAAGATAGTTGTGAGATCAAACACGAATGTTGATGAGACTTGTTCTAAGAATCCATAATTTCATAATGAGGACTCCAAAAGTAAATAATATTATAATGAGATAAATGAACAACAAGAATACATTGAAGTAAGAGAAGATACAAAATCCCCTTCAAGAAAAATCCAAAAGGATCATCCCGAGACTCATATCATTGGAAAAAAATATGTTGGTATGCAAACAAGAAGATTGGTAAGTAATCTAAATCAATAAAATACTACTCTGCTATACATAATTGAATCTAAAAACAGTCAAGAAGCAAGAAAAGATGTGTTTTAAATTAATTTTATAAATGAAGAATCAAATCAAATGGAAATGAATGAAACTTGGGTACTTGGTTCCTAGATCTATGGATAAAAATGTCATTAGTACTAAATGGGTTTCTAGAAACAAATTGAACAAAAATCGAGAAGTAACAAGGTACAAGGCTATATTAGTATGCAAAGGTTATGCATAAGTAGAAGGAGTGGACTTTGAAGAGAGTTTTTATCCAGTATCAAGATGTAGTGCCCACATTTTTATAGCTCTAGTTATCTATTGGTTCCTTCATTTCTAGACATGTTTTGATTGAGACTCGTTAGACTTTGGACATTTTACTATAATATTTTATCCTCATGGACATTATGGCATTTTGGGCGTGTAGCGCCAATTGATTAGATTCGTATATACTAATATATTTCTTATGATGTGATGACACTAACAGGGTTATATGATAGAATTATTGGTTAGATGTTAGTCTCTTGTGGTTGATTTGATTAATGATATAGTGTTTTGGATTTAATGATGGTAATTTTCATGCTAACCTAAGTTTATGTCGTTGCAATTTTATTTATGATTCATGGCCAACTATGTGGATAATTGTATGTATTACACTATCAATTGTAAATTATGTTCGAACATTATAAGTTTGATTGATATTGTGATGTATAGATGATGCTTTATTATTTTGGACAGAGATCACGGTTAATGTGTGCAATGAGGTGTGCGGTGACAGTATAGGAGAGCATGGGTTTCGGGGAGCTACGTAATTGTGCACAAGTGACCCACGGGCTGAGTCCTAACCATGCTAAATGTTTGAGGCCTTAGATTAGATGTATTTAATTGGGCACCATGGGTGAACCCCTCAATTTGTAATGTAATTATGTCTTGTAAAATTAATTATGTTTAGGGTGTGTTTTATTAAGTAAACTAGCTTAGGGGTTAATGATCTTATCTTAAGTTAAGTGTTGGTTTTGGGAAGTGTGTGTGTGTTGGTAGAAGGGATTGGGGACCACATGTGAACCTTGGGTGAACCCCACACCCTCTACCCTTGTGCCCAAGCATGCCAAACCCGAAATTGGGTAATTTTGGGTAATTTTAGGGACCCCTTTTGAGTTTGGGGTTCCCTTAGCATGAAAATGGGCCCTTGGACCCTACCTAATAGGTAGGGGGCCTATTTCCAAGGTTTGGAGGGAGTTTCCCTCCCATTTTTCCCTCTTTAGTCACCATCCATGTAAGATGGTTGGGTTGTGTGAAATTGTTAAAAGTTGCTCCACTTTGTTTTATTTTAGTTTTTAGTATTTTGGGTGAAAAGGGATAAAAGGTGAGTTTACTCTTACTTATTTTGTTTTTGAAATCTTTGACTCTTGAGAGGAGAGGGGGTGACACTTGTCACTTTCCCATTGGTGAGGAAACTTTTGGGTTCCTCTTTTTATTCTTCCTCATGTGGGAAGAAGGGGTCTTCTTGGTTCATTTTTTTGGAGCACTTGGAGAATTTTGGGAGCTTGGAGGGAGCTTGGACAAAGGGGAAAAGCTTAGAGTTTTGGAAAGCATTATAGAGGTAGGGTTCTTAACCTTTTTCTTCTTAGTTTTGTTTATCTTGTAAACTATGTTTGATCAATAAAATAGTGTGTGAAATGATGTGTTGTGAAGTTGTATGGTGAATGTGGTTGTTTGTTTGTTCTTATTATTTTCTTTGTTTTCTCTCCACCATCATTTGGAATGATGGTTTTTGGAGAATGTAGGGGAAGAGAGAGGGATTTCCCTCTCAAACCTCATGGTTGTTGGTCAAGCCATGAAGGTCCCTTCTCATCCCCTCATATGGTTTGAGGTGGGAGAAATGTTCACATGGCTTGAACCTTTCCCCATTCTTGGTGAGGAAACCCTCTTGGGTTTGAAAATCCTCCCAAGAAGGATTTTTATAGCTTAAAGGAGGAATAAGGAGGATGAATGATTAGGAGGTATAAGGAGTATTGTATATATGTATTTGTTGGTGCTCCTATGGTTGGACACCTTGATTTGGGCATCCTACTTCCTCTCTTCCCCCTTGTGAGGTTGACCTTGTTCTCCTCTTGTGTTGTTTTCTTTGTATAGTAGGTCTAAATGGTTGAATGGTCTTATGTCTTCTCTTGTTGTGTGTTTAAATCCCCATTATACTTGTGCACATTGTGGAAGCTAGTTCCTCTCTCCCATGGGCTTGGGGGAGGCTAGCATGACTTCCAACCATGGAAAGGCATGTGATGATGCCTATTGGTTGGGTGGTAAACAAGCCATGTTCTCTTGGAGTTAGATTCTTGTAGGAGTATTGGAGTTGGAGCTCAAGTTGGAGATAGTAGAGCCTCTTGCCATCTTGGCCTTTCTCATCCTTGGAGGACATTGCCTTCACTTTGTAAATAAATGTGGCTTGTAAAGTTTCTCATTTTTGTATATAACCATTTGTACTTATTGTTCTTGAAAACATTGGTCATCACTAAGAAAGTTTCTATTATATAGTTGCAATAATCTTGTAAGTTTGTCATTTGAATTTATAATGAAACCATGAACTTGTTATTTTCAATGCCTTCATTTGGAAGAAATGTTGTTTAGAATTTTTTTAAAAAAAAGTATATAGTTATGAAATTTACACTTGAAATATTTAGTTGTGCATTACATATAAAATCAAAAAAATTAGTGTGCTTGCATCATTTAAATCATTAGGGAAAAATATGGTATTACATTTGGTATCAGAGCCGTGGTTCAAACACACGGACTCTTTGGGTAATTTTTGTTTTCGTCATCTTATTGCCTTGTTTCAAAAAAAAAAAAAATCTATCTTTTCTTGTTGTTGGATTCCCCCTTGTTGAAATCTGCATTAATTATTTAGCTATTTTGCATTGAAAGAAAGTTAATGTTATTGGGTTGTAGGATTTATTGAAATAATGATGTTAGTTGTTTTATAATAGTTGTTGGAAATAATGTTTGCCTTAGCCCTTTGTTCTTGCAAATATTGATAACAATGTGCCATAGTTACATTTTTTTTTTTTTTTTTTGGGGTTTTCTATTTATAACTATATTTTTGCTAGAATAAACAAAAATAAAATTAAAAATAAAAAAATAATACTATATATGTTGGTCTTTTTTCTTACATAAAATTCTTATTATATAATATATATTTATTATATATTATATAATATATATATATATATATATATATATTATATGTTAAGTAGTGTGTGTGTGTGTGTGTGTGTATGTTCGTTGTTTTATATTTAAAAAAATAAAAATAAAAATAAAAATAAATAAAAATAAATTGAAAAAAATATATAAAAAAATAAAAAAAAAAAAAGCAGTGTGTTTGGGGGCCGAACCCCCAAACAAACCCCCACCCCGCCGCCGCCCAAACCTGTGTGTGTGGTGCCCCCAACCCCACATGCTCCCCCGCCCACCGCGCCCTCCGGACCCCGTTACCCATGGACCCGACCCTACCCCCACGGACCCGCATATATATATATATATACGACCTGCCCCCCCTGGATGCCCCTGTATATATCCCCCCACCGCACTTGGTTTTCCGCTTACCATTTTTCAAAAGAAATACCCACCCCCTGTGCACGCTGACCTCTCACCTTCCAAAAAAAAAAAATAAAATAATAAAATAATAATTTATATATATATAAACAACAACAATATATATATATTCATCTCTTCGAAATCCGAGTTTTTTCCTTCATAAGTTTTTTTTTTTTTTTAAATCATACATGGATTTCAAAAAAAAAAGACTCCAATGAGCCAATCTCCTTGTCCCTCCAGAGCAAAAAGAGAAAACAAGGAAAACAAAATAAGAGAAATAAGAGAGAAGAATAAACAAAATGAATGAACAAAGGAATGAAAAGGAAAATAAAAATACCATAGAGAAATCTAGGGCAAATTTAGGGCAAGTTTGAAATCAAAGGCCAAGATTTGTTTTATCCAAGGGCTCTCTTTAAACCCTACACCCTTTAAGTCATGATCTTTTATGGGAATGTAAAATAACTTATATGGTGTGTGTGGGTAAAATAAATTAAAAGGGGGAAAACAAATTAAATTAAAAAGGGGTGTGTGGTAAAATTAATTAAAAGGGGGAAGACTAATTATTTACAAAAAGTGTAAATTTTTATTTATAACCCTAAGGAGATTAATAGATTAAAATAATTAAATTATTGCGGGATGGTATTAATTTATTTCGGAAAAAAATAAATAAAATTAATTAATTAATTAATAATTATTATAAATTAATTATTAATGGGAAGGGGCATTGCATTTGGTGTTATAATGATAATAACAATAATAATAATAAAAATAATAAAAATAATGATAATATAACGCTTCCAACAAACGTTTAGAAAGTTTATAAAACATTTTTTTACCTCGGGTTCAGGATGGCACCCAAGAGGGGACGTTCAGCTCGAGGTTCGGGACGTAGTGCGCCTACGTAGGAGTCGTCGGCCCCCGATTTCGGGCCTCAAATATTAGAGACCCTGCAGTGGCGATAGGTGTCGTACAAGAGCGCCTTCCACCACCGCACGGTGCCGAGAGAGGAGGAAATTCAGTTAGGAGATGAGGAGTTGATTGGTGAGGACGCACATCTAGAGCCACCTGAGCACGACATTCCGAGACAAGAGAGGTCACGCAGCCCTTCCATTCTTGGCGAGAGGGTGGCCTCATTTAAATTCACACCATTCACACGGCTTCGAGGAACCTTTTGGAGATATGCGACCCCTCTCACCTGTTAGACCACATCGCCAAGATCAAGACACGGGTAGTGTGATTCGAGACCTTCTTCGCCTTCAGCTGCCTATGTTTACTGGATCGACAGATGGCTTTGGGGCAGATTCTTGGCTTCTTAGCTTGGATAGCTACTTTGGTTTACACTCTCATGAGAGCAACGTCAAAGCCGGAGTTCGCCATACACACTCCTCAGAGACGCGGGGCGTTTGGTGGAGGAATGAGGAGCCAGAAGCTCCATTTGACTCAAGATACGATGTGACATGGGAGTTGTTCGAGGAGCGGTTTAGAGCTCGGTATATGTCAGAGCATTTTGTGCAGAAGAGGATTGATGAGTTTCACAACTTGCGACAGGGTTCTAGCTCGGTGGCGTAGTATGAGAGCAGGTTCTTGGATCTCTTGCAGTATGTAGACTACCCGCAAGATGAGAAATTGTAGTAAATAGGTTCATTCGGGGCCTGAATGCAGATATAACAGGAGTTGTTAGGATGTTATCTCCTCCCACACTCGAGAATGCCGTTGAGAAGGCCTACTTGGCTGAGGAGAATAGGACCAAGGCTCAGGAGCATAGAGAAAGAACAAGAGCAAGTTCCAAGATAGAATTCGGGCATTCCAGTCGAGAGAGCACGGGGAGCGTACCACCCCTAGAGGAGGATTCTCGGTCTTCTCAAAGAAGATCGAGCTCCTCCACACCCATCACAGCAAGTAGACATAGCATCGGGGACACCGGCATCTAGAGGGTAGACGGACTCGAGTTTTCAGGCGAGGTGGGTCAGAGGTGGTTTTGGTGGGTCTAGAGATAGGAGGCCGGGTACTCATCGGTCACAGCCTAGCCGCTCGCGACGATCTGCTAGGGTTGGACCGCGAGATCGATTCGCGAGTATAGGAGGGACCCCATCTCAGAGGGGTACAGGAGGATGTTTTATTTGTGGGGCTCCAAACCATTATGTGTGTATGTGTCCGCACAAGCCCACTACTACGAATATGTAGAGAACTCCTAGATCAGCAGCGAGACGGTGGGTGACGTGGGACGTGCCCATCGTGTGTATGCGGCGGTTGACAATTGCGCAGGCCGAGAGCATCGAGCCCACAATCATTGAGATGACAGTGTACTATCGGGGTATTTCGTCTTCAGTACTTTTTGATTCATGTGCTTCAGATTCCTTTATATCACCTTCTATAGTGGACCAGTGTGGGCTAGTGGTGGTGGCTAGCGTAGCTAGATAGTTGGCGAGTTGAGTTGGCCTCTGCAGGGCTAAACTCATTATGGACTCCTATGTGGAGAGTTGTGTACTCGATTTGGGAGTCTTCTCCACTACGCTTGACCTCCGAGTTATTCCTTTAGGATCCTATCAGGTAGTGTTGGGTATGGATTGGCTCAAGGCTCATCGAGCCAAGGTGGATTGTAGAGAGAAGGTCATTGAGTGTTAGGATGATTTGGGTAGTGCAGTTGTGATTTCAGGGATGCAGAGACCCATTTCCTTGTGTATGATCTTGGCTAAGCAACTCAAGCGGAGCATGCGTAAGGGTTGCCAGTTGTTTTCTATCACTATCAGTGATCGTTCGGACAGTACTCCAGAGCATTCACCCCTTGATGATCACGCAGTTTTGAGGGAGTATGCAGATGTGTTTCTAGGAGAGCTTCCAGGTTTACCACCTAGTAGAGAGGTGGATTTCACCATTGACTTAGTGCCTGGATCTACACTAGTTTCTAGGGCACCCTATCGGATGACGACTTCAGAGCTTCATGAGCTCAACATTCAATTAGAGGAGTTGTTAGAGAAGGGTCTCATTCGCTCTAGTGTATCTCCTTGGGGAGCGCTAGTCCTATTTGTGAAGAAGGATGGTTCTCTCAGGCTTTGTGTAGATTTCAGACAGCTCAACAAAGTCACAATAAAGAACCGTTATCCACTCCCTAGGATTGATGACTTGTTTTATCAGATGCGGGGAGCTAGAGTGTTCTCCAATATCGATCTCAAGTCAGGATATCATTAGTTGCACATTTCAGATGCAGACATTCATAAGACAACGTTTCGCACACGTTACGGGCATTATGAGTTCACAGTGGTTCCATTTGGTTTGACCAATGCCCCAGCTATCTTCATGAGCCTCATGAATGGAGTATTCAGGACATTTCTGGATCGCTTTGTTTTAGTGTTCCTTAATGACATATTGATTTATTCTCGTTCCCGAGGAGGAACATGAGGAGCATTTGAGGTAGGTACTTCAGGTTTTGAGAGAGCGAAGTTTATATGGGAACTTGGAAAATGCGCTTCTTTCGACGGAGATTCGGTACTTGGGTCATATCATATCGGGTGAGGGTATCTCCGTAGATCCTATAAAATTCAAGCTATCTTGGATTGGCCAAAGCACCCACATCGATCCACCGAGGTGAGGAGCTTCATGGGTTTACTGCAGGTATTACCGCAGTTTGTGCGAGGACTTTTCTAGGATTTCTCACCCTATTACTTCTCTTCGGAGGAAAGGGAAGAAGTTTGATTGGTCGAGAAAAATGTGAGCGAGCCTTTCGATTTGCTTAAGGAAAGGTTAACCACGGTGCCCATCTTGGCAGTTCCAGACCCAACAGAGGATTTTGTTGTTTGTACTGATGCATCACTAGAGGGTTTGGGAGCAGTTCTTATGCAGGAGCGTCGGGTTATTGCTTTTGAGTCTCGTAAGCTCAAGGACTATGAGCTTAACTATCCTACTCACGACTTAGAGCTTGCAGCAGTTGTTCATGCACTTGTGCGTTGGCGACATTTCCTTTTGGGTAGGCCTTTCACCTTGAGGACAGATCATTGTAGCTTGCAGCATATCTTCTCTCAGCCGAACCTCAACACTCGTCAACGGCATTGGATGGAGTTCCTTTGTGAGTATGACATGGAGGTGTAGTATATCAAGGGAAAGGAAAATGTTGTTGCAGATGCACTTAGTAGACGACGGCATGTGCTTGCTTCTTTGACACTGCAGTCAGATTTGAGAGGCAGGATACTTGAGCATCTTCCACGGGGAGGTTTTATGAGGGTGCTAGGTAGATGTTGGATTCTCAGGGTTCTTTTGAGGGCAGATATTCAGGATGCATGCTTAGAGTCGATGGTTTGCTTCGGGTCCATAGGCACATTTATGTGCCTAAGGCATGATCTGTGTAGTTTTATTCTTACCGAGACTCATCGAGCCCCATATGCAGCACATCCAGGAGTGAAGAAGATGCATGCCGATTTGAGAGAGTTTTATTATTGGCCAAGTCTTCGTCGAGACATAGCAGATTTTGTAGCACGGTGTCTCGAGTGTCAGAGAGTCAAGGCAGAGCATTCTCATCCCGTAGGACTCTTATACCCTCATGATATTCCCGAGTGGAAATGGGATGTGATCTCCATGGATTTCATAGTAGGACTTCCTATGTCCTCTTATCGTCATGATGCCATTATGGTCACTGTGGATAAGTTGACCAAGGTTGCGCATTTCTCGCCAACCAAGGTTACCTATAATGCACAGGCCATCACCAAAGTGTTCATGGAGGACATTGTCAGATTGCATGGGATTCCGAAGACGATCATCAATGACAGAGACACTATCTACACATCAGTTTTCTGGACTTCTTTTCAGGAGGCCTTGGGTACACAAATTAATTTCAGTTCAGCTTATCATCCAGAGACAGATGGGCAGATAGAGAGGGTTAATCAGGTTCTTGAGGACATGTTGAGGATGTATGTGATGGACCAGCAGAAGAAGTGGGAGGACTATTTGCATTTAGTTGAGTTTGCCTACAATAATAGTTATCATAGCTCCATTGGCATGGCTCCCTATCAGGCTTTGTATGGACGACCTTGCAGGACACCTTTGAGCTGGGATAGACTTGATGATAGGATTATTTTGGGGCCAGCTTATCTTCAGGATTTAGAGCAGCAGGTTGTTCTGATTCGGCAGCGTCTTGAGTAGGCTAGAGCACGCCAGAAGGCGTATGCGGACACCAAGAGGATCGATCATCACTTCTCAGTGGGTGACAAAGTCTTCTTGAGGGTTCGTCCTCATAAGAGTCCGATCCATTATGGAAAGGGTTCTAAGCTATCGCCTCGTTTTGTGGGGCCTTTTGATATTCTTGAGGTCATCGGTCCAGTTGCCTATCGCCTAGCTTTGCCACCACGCCTTGCACGGGCCCACGATGTTTTTCATGTTTCTGTACTATGTAGATATGTACCAGATGTTTCTCATGTTTTGCATTGGTAGGCATTACGGTAGAGGACGAGGGCGTGGAGATTGGAGCCCATACGCATACTTTGGAGCACCGGAGGTTTCCCTTCGGGGTCGAGATTTGGACCAGGTTAGGGTGTAGCGGGACCGATATGACGAGTCATCACTACACAGGAGGATGCTACACCACTTTGAGGGCTAGATATCCCTATCTCTTCCAATGACTTCCGGAGGAAGTCTAATTCTAGGAGAGGGGGATGTAGTGCCCACATTTTTATAGCTCCAGTTATCTGTTGGTTCCTTCATTTCTAGACATGTTTTGATTGAGACTCATTAGACTTTGGACATTTTACTATGATATTTTATCCTCATGGACATTATGGCATTTTGGGCGTGTAGCGCCAATTGGATTAGATTCGTATACTGATATATTTCTTCTGATGTGATGACACTAATAGGGTTATATGATAGAATTATTGGTTAGATGTTAGTCTCTTGTGGTTGATTTGATTAATGATATAGTGTTTTGGATTTAATGATGGTAATTTTCATGCTAACCTAAGTTTATGTCGTTGCAATTTTATTTATGATTCATGGCCAACTATGTAGATAATTGTATGTATTACACTATTAATTGTAAATTATGTTCGACATTATAAGTTTGATTGATATTGTGATGTATAGATGATGCTTTATTTTGGACAGATGCGGTTAATGTGTGCAATGAGTGTGCGGTGACAGTATAGGAGAGCATGGGTTTCGGGCAGCTACGCAATTGTGCACAAGCGCCCACGGTGAGTCCTAACCATGCTAAATGTTTGAGGCCTTAGATTAGATGTATTTAATTGGGCACCATGGGTGAACCCCTCAATTTGTAATGTAATTATGTCTTGTAAAATTAATTATGTTTAGGGTGTGTTTTATTAAGTAAACTAGCTTAGGGGTTAATGATCTTATCTTAAGTTAAGTGTTGGTTTTGGGAAGTGTGTGTGTGTTGGTAGAAGGGATTGGGGACCACATGTGAACCTTGGGTGAACCCCACACCCTCTACCCTTGTGCCCAAGCATGCCAAACCCGAAATTGGGTTATTTTGGGTAATTTTAGGGACCCCTTTTGAGTTTGGGGGTTCCCTTAGCATGAAAATGGGCCCTTGGACCCTACCTAATAGGTAGGGGGCCTATTTCAAGGTTTGGAGGAGTTTCCCTCCCATTTTTCCCTCTTTAGTCAACATCCATGTAAGATGGTTGGGTTGTGTGAAATTGTTAAAAGTTGCTCCACTTTGTTTTATTTTAGTTTTTAGTATTTTGGGTGAAAAGGGATAAAAGGTGAGTTTACTCTTACTTATTTTATTTTGGAATATTTGACTCTTGAGGGAGAGGGGTGACACTTGTCACTTTCCCATTGGTGAGGAAACTTTTGGGTTCCTCTTTTTATTCTTCCTCATGTGGAAGAATGGGTCTTCTTGGTTCATTTTTTTTGGAGCACTTGGAGAATTTTGGGAGCTTGGAGGGGAGCTTGGACAAAGGGGAAAAGCTTAGAGTTTTGGAAAGCATTATAGAGGTAGGGTTCTTAACCTTTTTCTTCTTAGTTTTGTTTATCTTGTAAACTATGTTTGATCAATAAAATAGTGTGTGAAATGATGTGTTGTGAAGTTGTATGGTGAATGTGGTTGTTTGTTTGTTCTTGTTATTTTCTTTGTTTTCTCTCCACCGTCATTTGGAATGATGGTTTTGGAGAATGTAGGGGAAGAGAGAGGATTTACCTCTCAAACCTCATGGTTTTGGTCAAGCCATGAAGGTCCCTTCTCATCCCCTCATATGGTTTGAGGTGGGAGAAATGTTCACGTGGCTTGAACCTTTCTCCATTCTTGGTAAGGAAACCCTCTTGGGTTTGAAAATCCTCCCAAGAAGGATTTTTATAGCTTAAAGGAGGAATAAGGAGGATGAATGATTAAGAGGTATAAGGAGTATTGTATATATGTATTTGTTGGTGCTCCTATGGTTGGACACCTTGATTTGGGCATCCTACTTCCTCTCTTCCCCCTTGTGAGGTTGACCTTGTTCTCCTCTTGTGTTGTTTTCTTTGTATAGTAGGTCTAAATGGTTGAATGGTCTTATGTCTTCTCTTGTTGTGTGTTTAAATCCCCATTATACTTGTGCACATTATGGAAGCTAGTTCCTCTCTCCCATGGGCTTGGGGGAGGCTAGCATGACTTCCAACCATGGAAAGGCATGTGATGATGCCTATTGGTTGGGTGGTAAACAAGCCATGTTCTCTTGGAGTTGGATTCTTGTAGGAGTATTGGAGTTGGAGCTCAAGTTGGAGATAGTAGAGCCTCTTGCCATCTTGGCCTTTCTCATCCTTGGAGGACATTGCCTTCACTTTGTAAATAAATGTGGCTTGTAAAGTTTCTCATTTTTGTATATAACCATTTGTACTTATTGTTCTTGAAAACATTGGTCATCACTAAGAAAGTTTCTATTATATAGTTGCAATAATCTTGTAAGTTTGTCATTTGAATTTATAATGAAACCATGAACTTGTTATTTTCAATACCTTCATTTGGAAGAAATGTTGTTTGGAAAATTTTAAAAATATATATATAGTTATGAAATTTACACTTGAAATATTTAGTTGTGCATTACATATAAAATCAAAAAAATTAGTGTGCTTGCATCATTTAAATCTTGGGGAAAAATATGGTATTACACAAGATAGGAGGTTATAAGACTATTTTTAGCCTATGTAAGTTTGAAGGGATTTAAGGTATACCAAATGGATGTAAAGGAAACTTTTTGTTAGGAAATATATATTAGTGCTCCATTTGTATGGGTGAATAATAATTACATGTGTAATTATTATTATGGTAAATTAGTGAAAGTACATTTACTATGTAAATGTAAATAGTAAATGTAAAATGTGGTTAGTATGTGGTAAGTTAGTAAGTTAGAATAATAAAACAATTAGTATTGTTTTATTATTATATTGGTGAGAGGTTGAAACCATATGGGTGTATGGTTGTATATGAAGACAAATGTTGTTGTAAGGATTGTTATTTTACATCTCCTATATAATGGAGTGTATTGAAATAGTGAATTAATGAAAATATAATATAGAGTTGTTGATTTCAATTATTGTCTGTGTATCTATTTCATGGATTCTTTGTATTAGATCAGATTAATTTCTACATTTGGTACCAGAGCAGGTTAAATCTGTCTCGAAGATGATCTCGTAACTTTAGTTTTGCAATCTGGGTTTCTCCAAAATTTTACGTGCAGAATAATCTGTTATACAGAAAGCTACAGTAGAAATTTCAGAAAAACCCAGTTCACAGTTTGGGAGAAACATGCAATTTACTATACAGCACATTGATCACTGTTGTTTTTTTGAAGAAATCAGAGAATCAGAGGTAATTCAAATCTGCATTCAATTTTTTTTTGGATATTTAGATTCAGAAAAATGGATACACCATTAGATAAATTTAATGGGTTGAAATTCCATACATGGAGAGTAAAAATTCAGATGCAGTTAATGAATAAAAATCTATGGAGGATAGTAGATGGAAATGAAAAAGCACCTACAGATGTAAGCAAAATTGTAGAATGGGAAACTAGAGATGAACAAATAACAAATGAAATTGACTATAATTATGAAGAATTTCTATACTAAGTGAATTTACTGGAGGATGGAGGCAAACGGAGGTTGGAGGTCATTCAACGACCTCTCGTCAGTTGCCAACGACGGGGCCGCATATCAGCTTTGGTGACATGTGTGTGTGTAATTTGATTTTAGTGCTTCCAGTGTGGTGTGCCTCAGTTTGCAGTGATCCTGTTTTCAATAAGTGGAAATTTCACATTGAGGGGGGGAACATGATCCAATGTTCCATTTCCATTATGTCATCTTTTTCTATGTATGTACGAGCAACATATTTCAGTAGAATTTCCTATGTTATTCCCTGCAGTGAGATAGTGATGAGAGTTGTTGATACTACTGCATCATCATGATATCGTGGTTGTTAGTTATCCAGAAAAACTATCCAGAGGTTGTTGGTACTGTCCTCAAAAACCATCTGTTGTGTGGTTGTTGGTTAACCACTTGGAAAACCATCCAGAGGTTGTTGGTATTGTCCAAAACCATCCGTGATCATAAGCATGCTACGTAGCGGCACGTTGCAGTACAAAGCAGGTTTTCCCATGTTCGCACTAAGGGGGGGAATGTTAGGAAATATATATTAGTGCTCCATTTGTATGGGTGAATAATAATTACATATGTAATTATTATTATGGTAAATTAGTGAAAGTACATTTACTATGTAAATGTAAATAGTAAATGTAAAATGTGGTTAGTATGTGGTAAGTTAGTAAGTTAGAATAATAAAACAATTAGTATTGTTTTATTATTATATTGGTGAGAGGTTGAAACCATATGGGTGTATGGTTGTATATGAAGACAAATGTTGTTGTAAGGATTGTTATTTTACATCTCCTATATAATGGAGTGTATTGAAATAGTGAATTAATGAAAATATAATATAGAGTTGTTGATTTCAATTATTATGTATATCTATTTCATGGATTCTTTGTATTAGATCAAATTAATTTCTACACTTTCATGAATGGTAATTGGAAGAGGAATTATATATAGAGAAACTTGAAGGATTCTTATTGACGGATGACAAATACTATGTTTGTAAAATAAAAAATTCCCTCTATGGTCTAAAAGGGGCCCCTAGGGATTGATATTCTAGATTGGATAGGTATCTATTAGACCAAGGTTTTAGAAGAGGAGTTGTTGATAGCAATCTATACATAAAGACAGAAGGATACCATCAGTTGATAGTAGTGGTTTATGTAGATGACATCATCTTTGGAGGAGACAATGAAAGCATGACCAAGGAATTTGTTGATGTGATAAAGGAGTTTGAGATGTCTATGCTAGGAGAGTTTTCATTATTTCTTGGACTGTAGATCATTCAATCAGAAAAAAAAGGTATTTTCATTTCAAAAACAAAGTACATAAGAGAAATGTTGAATTTTTTTGGAATGGAGGATAGTAGGCATGTTAGTACACCTATGATTATAGGGTGTAAGATAAGAAAGGAAATGAATCTCCAAAATTGAATCGAGATAGTATATAGTTCTATTATTAGAATTTTTTTATACACCACTACTTCTAGGCTTGATATTATGTAAGCAAAGTGATGATATTGTTGTTAGGAAAATGTGCAATAAGAAAATTTCCAATTTTCAAGCATGACAATGATACCCATGTGTCAAAATTTTCAAATTTTACCTTTCCAAGACCCCCCAAGTCTACCCGTCCTCATCATCAATACTTACTCATTCCATCTAATGGTCCTAAATTGGATGTCCATCCAATCCCCTAGGTGATTTAGGAAAGCAAATTCAATCCCCTAAGGTGATTTTAGGAGCTTTTAGATAATGCCAATTTTTGAACAGTTTTGGGAAGGGCTACCACTGGCCTTCCCGTGACTAATGCACCCCTCTGGAATAGAAAAGAGGTAAAAATTAATTATGGAGATGAAATAAATGTCTAATAACATAAACGAAAATATTTTGGTAGATTCAGGCAAGATTTGGAAGTTTTGGGGTAGGTTCATCATAAACATGTTCTCAGACCTAGGGAGCGCACAATGTTAAAAAAGCACACGAGCTTTAAGAATCAATATCTAGGTTCTATAAGGAGTTAGGAGCTAAACAAGATATCAATGGAAATTTGATTAATATATCTACAATATGGTGGAATCATATTTTTAACAACACTTAGGTGCAATATGTTTATATCCAGTTTTTCTCATGTTCTATCATGGAAATAGAACAAAACTCTTTTTTTGGGTCCAAATGGATGGATCAAGAGATTAGATCCACAAAATTGGATTCATAAGGTATTTTTAGTAAAATTAATATAAAATTTCACCTTGAAACTCATCTGGGAGCTCAAGATATCATCATTACAAGTTGGCCTCAAGGTAAGCTCTCGTACTTAGCCAAATTTTGAAGTGGACACATGTCAACTCCAGGAGCCTAGCACATTTTGATGTCCCTTTAGTCTCTTTAGAAAAGGTACATGAGGTACATGAAAGTTTCCCTATCTCTTTTTATCCCTTTGATCACCCTTAGAACCCTCTGCAACGCCAGTTCATCCCCAGGAGCTTGTCGAGAGCCTATCCTCATAGTGCACGGATGATCACCAAGTGTCGCAACCTGGTGCAATGTGAAAATTGATGTCTATTTTTTTCATTTAGATAAGGGGAAAAATGGGAAAAAAAATTCTCCCAGCCCTTTGTGGCCCCCAAGTCCTCAATGCGACCTTCTGCATTCCAAAATTCAGCCCCCAGGAGCTAGCTGGAGCCCTCTCTCTGCAGGATGATCGCCAAGGGTGTCAACCCGGCGCAATGTGAACATTGATGTCCCTTTCATCCCTTTAGCTAAAGGGACAAAGGGGAAAAAAATTCTCCCATCCCCATGCCTTCATAATTTTTGGATGAAAGCACAACACTTAGCCATTTTTGTGTATTCTTCTTCCCCCCACACCTCCATACCACAATCGAAGATCTTCAAATTTTTCTAGAGCTTCTTGCCACCATTGCTGCACTCATATAGCTCCACCAAGTACTTTACATGGTAATAATATAGAGATATCAAAGGAAAAATTGATCGAAGAAGCAAATAACAAAAGAGAAAAATGAAGAAATTTTTCCTGAAAACCCTTGTAGTCAAAAACGAAGAAATGCTTGTTTCTCTCAATCTAGAGCACGAATCGAGATGTCGTATTTTGCATTTTCCTCATTTTTCAATACAATCAAGATGCAATAAAAAGGAGGTAAAATAACTCCCTAAATCATTTTTTTCATAAAAAATCCCATTGCGTACCCTATCTCACGTTTGTTGTATTTCTCAACAATCTGACAATCGGATTGAGCTAAAAACTTGCACACGGACTCCAAATGAAAAACCTATCACAATGGAGTTGATTTCATCATGATTAGAGACAAAAACCAGACCTATAAATTTTGATCTCCATTAATGTCTACCATGGTGGATTTGTGCCTAAAGTCACTGCCAAGTGAAAATTTTAATTTTTATTTCCAAGCGTTCTGGTGGGTGAAATCAAGTGAAATTTCGAGGATAAAATTATGACAACTAGTTGAATATGAAAATTTGCGTTCCATCACAAATCGAGCACCGGAGACCCACTTTCAAAAAATAGTAAGCTTTCTTACACAAGTTTGCTATTTTTGGTTAGTCTTCATCAGAAGCAGTGGCGGTGAAGACAGTGTGCACTGAAGATGATCATGAGGTCAAAATGATTGTTCAAAGTAGAAAACAGTGAAAATGACCACTTACTAAAAATAGTAAGTTCCCTATATGGGTACCTACTAAAAATAACAAGTCATTCCAAGAAGTGGTTGAGGTGAAGGCAACATACAAAGGAGCAAATAAAGAAGCTAACCTCATCAAGATGATCTAGAAAGGTAGAAATCACCATTTACTAAATATAGTAAGTCTCCCATTTGGGAACTTGCTAAAAATAGTAAGTCACATTCAAGGGGAATTTTTGGAAAAATGAGATGTAGGGGGATAATCATTCAAGTCAATATCACCATTTGGGGTCCAGAGAGGCAAAATCTGACACTTACCAAAGATAGTAAGTTGCCCTTTCCAAATATAGTAAGTGTTAAGGAAACATGAATTTCAAGTGCACAGGTTGGTCTAGTTTTTCAGGTGTGATCAATCATGAAGAGATGGCAATTTTTCATGGTTTGGAATGATCATCTCATATTACAGAACAAGACATCCATCATGGTCTCAATGATGTACTCATCACTTATGCAAGCATATATATCATTCCAAAGGCAAGTGGAACATAGCAGTGTCACAAAGAATCATCACGAGCATGGTCTATGGGTCATCTTGAATTCACTTCGGGAAAGTCTCAAACAATTTTTTTAACACTTATCCGATGGTCCAAGGGGTCTATACATCATAGATTCTGTGGTCATCACTAGATGGGGAAAATTATTCAAATTTATTCAAGGGAGCAATCTTCATCAGCGTGGAGGATCACCAGTGTCAAAAATCTTCACTCAAAGTTCATGACTACATCAAGGCATTCAAGTAGTTTGTCGCGAGGAGTGATTTCCCTTCATCCCTTCCCTCCTCCTCTCTTCCCCCTCTTCTTTCTCTCTCTATTCTAATTATTTTTGGGCCTCATCATTGTCTTTTGTCTTATTCACTTAAGTGACTTATTTTAATATTGTAAAAGTATTTTCTCAAATTATAAGAGAAATACTTAATTGATGGAAAATAAAAAGTCACAAGTGGAATATGAAACACAAAGAGTCATATGAGGGAGGTGAATGGTCAAGTTCAAAGTGTATAAATTGGGATGAATTCTCCATTCCAAGGCATTCGATTTCTAAATTTTTGCAGAACTTCTACTCTAGTAGCATTGTGAATTGGAGTAGTTTGATTGAAGCTTTGTATTCATCACTACACATGAAATAAAGATAAAATTTCTTCCACTTCTCCCCCTCTTACATATGTTTCCTCTTTTCCCATACTATGCACAACTTTTCTAAAATACTAATTAAGGAAAAAATTTATGTTTTCTCATATGTATGAATGTGTGCATCTTTGTATGCATGGTTTCCTCTCATCGTTAGTGTTGAAGCATTATTGTTTTATTCCTATAGATATTTGTGATGGTAAATTCTGTTAACTGATATTAGTAATCTAACTTTTTACCTATAATTTTAATCCCTCTTTTCTTACTTCCCACTCCCCATTTTGAGGGAAACTTTTAGTTGTGAATTTTTGTAAACTCACGAATATTAGGGATTTTGGAAATTGGAAATGGAAAATTTTCAGCAGTCGGTTGCCACCCATTTTTCCAAAAATTCATCCGACAAGTCATTTGTATGGGTAATTTCACCTACTATTTATATGTAAAAATTAACTTATGCATGTATTCACCAAGGTATAATACATATCCTGGGGGTTGATGGGGGGTACCCGTTTAATAAAGACATCCAACAAAGAGTGATTGTCCATCCAACTTAGGTTGGATGAAAAACCATTGTCTGTCGTCCAACCTAGGTTAGACAACAGATGATGGATGGTTGTCCAACCTAGGTTGGAGGGTCATCAACTAGCCATCCAACCTGGGTTGGATGATAGATAATATATAGCCATCCAACCCGGTTTGGATGGCAAAAATGTATGATCATCCAACCCAAGTTAGATGGCGAGATGATGGGCCGATCGTCCAACACAAAGTTAGGCAATTTGGGTTGGACATCAAATAATGTATAGTCATCCAACCCAGGTTGGGCGTCCAGGTTGGACAGAAAATAATGTAGGGTCATCCAACCTAGGTTGGACGGCTGGGTTGGATGGTAGATGATGGACAATCGTCTAACCCAAATTGGATGGTTGGGTTGGATGGAAAATAATGTATAGTCATCCAACCTAGGCTGGACATCTGGTTTGGAAGATAGAAAATGGACAATCATCCTACCCGAGGTTGGATGGAAAATAATATAGGGTCATCCAACAACCCAAGTTAGATGGTTGGGTTAGACGGCAGACGATGGATAGTTGTCTAACCCAGGTTAGATGGTCAGGGTTGGATGGAAAATAATGTATGGTCATCCAACCCAGGTTGGATGGCTAGGTTGGATGGCAAATGATGGATAGTCATCTAACCCAGGTTGGATGGAAGACAATAGACAACCATCCAACCCAATCGGCTTTTCCATGAAATAGTTTTTCAAAAATTCACCATTGATGCAAAATTTGATTTTGGAGATTCGCCACAAATTTTAAACTATTTTTTTGGAGGGTCTTAAAATGAACCCTACCCCTTTTCCCCCCTTTAAAGAAAGTTTCATCTCTTGCAAGAAATTTCAATCCTTTCCGCAGGATCCATGGAGTGTTCCTATTAGATCCCTGGCCTTTTGGCCACCCATGGAGTTTATTTCATCTACAAATAATAAAACGGAGCTGCACTATCCACGAAAAGGGATCTATAATCCCAAAGCATTGGCAAGAAACCCACAAATTTTTCCAATCAACAAATTTTCTAGCCAACATAGATCCAAAGGATAGTCATTTGCAAGTAGTCAAGAGGATTTTCGAGATATCTCAAAGTGATAATATATTATGCATTTTGTGTCCGGATACAATCAAGAATTTCTTGTTACGATCAAGAGCAACGTATGGTCTTAGGGGAGCTTATTGAATCTAAGAGTTTGATAGCTTGGAATAAGGTATGCAAATTTTGTTTGTGTGATCATTTTCATTCTTTCATATATAAGTTTTGGGTATACATTAGTTGGGTACAATCTATGAATTCGAGAGAAGAAGATATCATTAGTTCAATTTTAAAAAGTGTATAACGATTATGTCAAGAGAGTGAGGTATTACATATTCAGTTTGTATCAATATAGATGTCTCTAAAATATTCAAGAACTAAGGGGGACCTAATCGGAAATTCATCAGCTCCAAGAGTAGGTGAGCTCATCAAAGAAGATATGAATAATCATGAAGATAGATTTAAGAGTCTTGACTAAATGGAAGTATTGATTTTTCATGAATGGTAATCAAAATTTATTTCTTATTTCTAATAAAATAGTAGTTGAAGTAGTTGAACATTTCATGTAGTGAAGAAGAAAATTTGAGAAAAGTATGCATGGATTTAGAGGGAGCATGTCATGATTAGTTGGTTGATGTTTCCAAGAATGGTAAGTGTTGAGTTTGTTTTTATTTTTTTAGCCTTGTTGAATAAGATGATGGAAATGAGTAGATGAATAAAGTAGGTATTGATGCCTCAAGTATGGTGAAATATCAGTATGATGTCAAAGGGGGAGTCAAGAAAGTTGTAGGTATCTCATTTATGTCAAAAGGGAGAGTATATTCTTATATTGTCTCATATCTTGGTGGTTGATATTTTGTTGCTGATAGAATGAGAAGATGGCATAAGTAAGTACTGGTAGAGCAGTTTTGGTAGAATGATTAGAAAGGGGAGCATGTTTTGTTTCTAAATTGATATCATGTAACTACATGGTCCTAAGGTGAGTGTGTTGTGTCAACTATTGGTATCAAGCAACTGGTGTCAGTAGTTCATCATTGAAGATCACTCAAGATGGAAGGTTGTTGAAGATTATTTTTCATTTATCTCAAAATGGGGAGAATAAGATGATGACACAAGTAAGTATATTTTTGAAGAAAAATGATCTGAATGGATGAGAATAAGAAAATGAAAAGGAAGTGTATTTTTCAAGAAAAATGATCAGTGCTTCTTCAAATTTTAGATAACAATTCAATTGATTCACTTTGTCATGAAGAAAAAACAACAAAATCATAAGAAATTAGCAAGTGAACACATAGGAAGGAAACATTTAATGTGGGAAACCCTTGAAGGGAGAAAAACCCACTAAAACCAATGCACTATGATGGAAAATTTGTCCAATGAAATATTACAAATATTTCAAATTTTTAAGCACCCACTCAACTTGAAGCACCAACTCTAAAATCAGATCAAACACCTACTTGACACCTTTTACAAGCTACAACTTGCATGGAATCACCTCTGCTAAAATTTCTAATATGCTACTTAGACTTTTAAAAAAATCACATTCACTTGTCCTATTTGTTTAAAAAATAAATTTGTGATCAATAAATAAACTCATACTTTCTCATGCTCACACTTCACGCACCTTCACTCGCCTAGTTGCACTCGTCCTCGACATCATCATCTTTATCATTTTTAACAATTTTCCATACATAATAATATGTTTATATTTAAAAGAGATAAATTATCATATACCTCTTTCACTTCCATTTCCAAAAACCTTTCATCTACTTGGTCATCAACTCCTAAGAGGAGGTTGGTTTAAATCGTCTAAAAACTATCGAGTCATTATTACCTTTGCGGATGTGTCAATTGTTGGTTTAGATCTTCTAGAACTTGTCAAGACACATCATACTCTTATAAGGTACTAAAACACCTTCCTATTGGTTTCCTACCTGAAAAGACTAAAAATATTCCCTTTTGACACCTAAAAACTCTATCTTGTAACGGTTCTACCACTTTTTCCCTCTTCTTCAACGTATATTCTCTTGCTTCTAGCAAACTTACATAATGCGATAGATGTCATAAAGAACTTTGTACGTTAAAAGGAACTTCATTTTTCTCTAAAAATCATTTTCAAGCTTTACATATTCCCATTTTAACTTTGAACTTTCATTTTATCTCTCATGCAGATGTAGGTCTAAGACCTTGACAACACAGTTTGCAAAAACAGAGTTAAGAGTTACACTTTTGGCTCATAACATGCACTATAATTAGGAAGGGGAGCACTTCAAAATTCTTATCATTATCAAAAAATTGGTACCTTTTAGATCAAGGCACAAGATGTCATTTCCATTCTTCCTCACAACTTGGGTCTCACAGTCATCGAGGATCAAATAGCAAAGTCACAAGAATGCTTCAACAATCTCAATGGATGAGCCTTCAAACCTTATAAATGCATATAAACAATGGTATGTGATATCTAGATCACTTTCAAATCCATGGAGTAACTTTTCTAATCTCTTTTACACAATGAAACTTAGTTTTGGGCAAGGTCGTAATGGGCTTGTATACCCAGAAAAATAGTTTTCACTAAAAGAGTTGATTCACTTGATAAAACACTTAATCAAGGCTTCTAAGTCACATTTATGGAAATAAAACTTCCTTGTGAGACTCATAATTCCCATATGTTGCATCATCTCAAGGCCTTTATCTTGAATAAGCTTGTATTTCTGAGATAGCTTATACAAGGTTTCAAGTCCTTTAAAAATAGTCATGGTAAAAGAGACTTCCAACCGATCAAACAACACGTTCATGTCAAAGGAATAAAAGGAAACTAAAACAATAACTTTTACTCCAAGATCAATCCTTATTCAGCATGGATCATGTGGAGATAAACATGTTTGCAAGCTCATTTGTTATTCCTTCTTAACTATCCTAACGAGACAGCTTTTAGACCATTAGGACTAATGATAAAAATCACTTCACCACACCAAGTCATGGGCTTAAGAAAGTTGTGTTGGACATCTAACACTTATTCATGCCCATATTGCACTTGAATAGCATTTCATTTCATCTAGACCTCTTCAAACTCACATGTTTGGTTTTGGCTCTTCTAGCCCTTAGCGGTAGGTCTTCTTGCTTGACTTGTTTCACTAAAAATGTGTAAAAACATACATGTATCTTCTCATGATAAAACCTCACAATATTTTTCCCATAATTTAATAGTCACCATGACACCTATTGTACCTGAATGTACCACCAATTCTTTGCAAAATAGAGGCAAAATTGTATCATACAATCAAACCTGGAGCATTGAAATGCCACAAAATTAAGCTACAAGGAGTTCTCTATCCCCATGGGTGTTCACATTAGCTTATCCATGAGATTTCATGACCAAAAACTTCATTTATTCTCCATTTTTATAGTGTTAAGGTTTTGAGAGGGTTTGTACTACCTTGTCTTCTTAAGTGTCATTCATAAATCTTAAGGAATAATTCTTCATCATTCCAATTGTAAAATGAACTAGAATCCATGTACCACCTTTCATGAAAGTACCAGGTCACCACTAAATAGTTTACCATATCAACAAGTACTTGACACATCACCCTCGAGTTGGAGAAGAGCATTTTTAAGAGCTTGATAGAAAATAAACCCTCATAACTCAAAATATATTCTTCATTTTGCCATGAAATATTTCTCACGGTAATATGATAGCCTCTACTATTGGTGTGTGGGATCCTATGTTTCCTCCACTCACATATGGAGGGTCATCTCACATGGGTTAGGTTTAGGGTTTTCTTGTGTGTCATGTAATAGGGTTACTCAGCACCCTATATGTACCCTTTCATTTCTGATTTATGAGTATGCCAAGACAATCCCTTGTCTTTCTCTATATGTGCAAGCTTTGTTCTATTATGTAAGTTCTTTCATTGTTTGATCGATTCCTCCTTTTGATTACGCTAGAGCTATTATGTTTCCTTTGGAGTGCAACTTCATCGTGGTGCACCGCTTTGAATACGTTCTCGCAAAATCTTTCATGGTATCAAAGCTGTGATCAGGTAAACATACATTCTTCATCTGAGTTGTTATTACTCTTGGTTTCGTTATTTTTTACTCCTCGTGCAATTTTTTCGATCATTATATTCTGGAAATTTATTTAACAAGTTGTTCTTGGAAAAAAATGTTGTGTTCTTGGTGCATGTGTAGGTTTCCTAAAGATTTCAGGGGTTTTATAGCTACATTTAGCTAACTGCAGCTAAATCGGTAGATCAGTTAAAATAGAGGTTATTTTCTGGTTTTTAATTTTTATTAAACTGAAAAAAATAGATCTCTATTTTTTTGGTCTCTCTGTGTTTTTTGCATGGTGGTTTTGCAGAATATAGATTTAAAAATCTTTGGTATTTTGGTTGAAGTTTGGTGTTTTTCTCCTTTTCTCTCCATCAAGCTCCTAACCGAGCTGCATCCACAGATCTCAACTCACCATCGAGCTCCTTCTACACCCTCCCTGTGAGCTACAACTCCAAACACGAGCTTTTCAAACTCTTTCATGGTATCAATTTTTTAGCTCATTCGAGTCATGTGGGTTCGTGTTTTTGGCGTCCTTTTACTGTGCCAAGTCAAGTTATCTCTGGCCGAGTCGGTTTCAAACCTGCAAACTCGTGTTCAAACCATTTACCTCTGTTTTTTTGCTTGTTCACTCAACCAAGCCATTCTTTCGCAGCATGTTTTGGTGTGTGTGTTTCTTAACCTAGCCGAGTTTTGTTTTATTGCACAGGAGTCGTGGCCGAACCGGACCGTGTGCTCATGTCTCCCATGAGCTACTTCCCTATCGTGGATATGACACCTTCTTGCCCATGTTTACTCCATGCTCCACCTATCTACCAACACTACACGCTCCTGCTCCCGGTGACTGGTTCCCGCGCCCAAACGGCGTGCCCCGAGCCTCGAGCCCATCTTCCCTGCGCCTACTCCCGAGCTCCTCCTCGTGTGCCAAGCCTACCTCTAACAGCCACCACAAAGCTCACCAGATCCGCCCTTCCTCAATCACCACACCCGACCGCACTCAACTCAGGATCCACCACCAACGGTTTCCACCGAGCCCGTGTCTTTTTGGTAAGTGTGGAGAGTTTTGTAAGTGCCTTTTTGGTAATTTTTTTAAATTTTATTTTGGTGTTTTTTTATATAACGTAAGTTTCTAAAATTTCAAATTTGAGGTGTTTTTTTTATAAGGTGGGAATTTCTTTTAAAAGGGAAAGTATTTGATTTTTAATTAGGATTTAATATTTTTAATAGATCTTAATTAGTTTTTCATAATTAATTAAATTTAATTATATTAAATCTATTCCTATTAATTACGAATCTCATTTACGATTAGTAATAATTTAAATTATCTTTTAAATTAACGTTAATTATCATTTTTAAACTCCCATAGCTTTAAAATTAGCTAAATTAGGCATTTCAAAGTGATAATTTTTAGGCATTATTGTCGATTTTTTACTAATTGTGCGCTCAAGTGTGCAGTGACACTTTGAGCACCTATTTGTCTTCCGCGTGCCTTTCCGGTGTTTTGAAGATCATCAAGACTCATCTTGAGTTCGTCTAAAACTTGTATTTACCCTTATTATTGCTTGTGACTAGTGAGCGCATCCGCCACAGTTTGTAGTAAGGGGGTATCCATTGCGACGTGAGATGATTTTTCTCACAACCAGGATTTGATTTCACCTCCTTCCTAGTTTTTGCAAATTGTGCTTGTATACGGTGTCACTTTGTTACGCTCCACGAAACACGATTGTGGTCTCCTCTCTTGTGCGTTATTACGTTGATTACAAAGCAAGTTACCAATGTTTCACGATGGGCGCTTTCGGACCCAATTGTATTCAGCACACTAAACTATAAAGTTCCGAAAGCATGGGGTTATTATATTGTCCTGGGTGGTTGTGATTCTTGTGATTCTTTTCTGCATTCCTTCTCTCTCTCTTCACGATGGATGCTTATTCAATTCCTTTTCTTACACCGTTCAAATTTTTTGAGTGGAGATCGAAAAATGATTATGAAACTAAGAGGTAAAGGGTTATTTCGCATCACCATGGGAACTGAGACTGAACTAGACGATGACCCTAAAAATCTAAGTCATTAAACCGTAGTGATGAAGCTTTAGGTCTTCTTTGCATGTCTTTTTCTCCTTATTTTCTCTTCCACATTGAGTCATCTGAAACACCTAATTCTGCGTGGAAAACATTAGATGGAATGTTTGGAAAACAAGATGACATGAGAGTGCATGAGTTGGAAAATGAACTACTAGGGTTAAATCCTAGTGATTTTGAAAACCTACAAGCATTCTTCTCTAATTTTGTCCACACTAGATTGTTGCTTAAAGGAATGTCAAGTAGAGAAGAAATATTCCCAATTGATCTTGTCAATTCTTTCTAAGTTAGGTCCCAAATACTCCGTCTTCATGTCAACTTTTTACGCTACAAAATCTGCCTTGGGAAAGGATTGGAATATGCCCTCCTTTGACTATTTTTCATCCCAACTCATTCGAGAATAGAACAAACTCCTTTAAATGGGGTCTATCAAGTCCAAGTCACATGCCCTTGTAGCAGTACTAGTAAGGAAAAGAAGACTGAAAAGAAGAAAGAAGTAAAGGATCAACCTAAGAAGGAAACCAAGACCAAAACTAAATTTAACACGGACGCTTTGACTTCTGAGCCTAGAGCACAAAAAGAAAATTTTTTGTGTTCCTATTACAAGAAGCTTGGTCATAAAGAGAATATATATATGAGAAAACAAATTGATCACCTTACTCATTTACTTGAGAAAAATCAAATAGGTTTTCCTGAGTCTATCAAACAAAATGCTCTAAAGGCCGAGTCTTCTACTGCAAAAGGGTATAAATCTGATAAGAAGAAAGGAAAGGCCCTTGTAGCCAAAGTTTCTCCTTCATCGACGTGGATTATAGATTCTAGTGCCTTGCACCACATGGCTTCTTCACATGTTGAGTTCTCCAACATCGAGCCTTGTGGTATGTCCCAAATCATGATGGGTAATGACACGACAATGTCGGTTTCTAGGTAGTGGATCGGTAGAGATGGATGGGGGACATTCAACCAAGTGTTGAGTGTTCTTGATCTCTCTACCAATATCCTATCAGTTTACCAAATTACTCACCTTGGTGAAGGAATGTGAGTGGAATTTGGTCCTAACTCGGTGATTATTCATGAGCTTAACGATGACACTACAGTGGCTGAGGGAAAGGTGGATCACCATTCACGGTTGTATACCTTTTCCCACTTTACTTCTGATTTTACACCCACTACCTTGCTCACTCATGCAAATGAGGTTAGTAAGCTATGGCATGAGCATTTTAAACATCTAAATTATCGCTACCTTGAACAATTGATCCAAAATGAAATGGTCAATGGGTTACCCCGCGTCAAGTTTTCTAAGGGTATTTGTGAGGGTTATACCCTTGGAAAGCATCCTGAAAAGAACTTTGACAAAGGAAAATCCTAGAGAGCTACTCGTCCTTTAGATCTTGTTCACAGTGATATTTCTGGTCCATTTCTGTCTCCTTCATTTACTAGATCTCTTTATGTGCTGACCTTCATTGATGACTATTCGCGATATACTTGGGTATATTTTCTTAAGCTTAAGTCTAAAGTCTTTGAACATTTTCAGGACTTTAAGGCTCTTGCTGAGAAATAGGTGGAACAGTCTATTAAGGTTCTTCGAACCGACAATGGAGGTGAATATGTAAACAATAGGTTCATGGATTTCTATACTTCTGAAGGGATCTCCTTGCAGCATACATTTGTTTATAGCCCTTCGCAAAGAAAAGAACCATACTCTTAAGGATATGGCCACTTGTATGATTCACTCAAGACTCTTCCTCTGCAGTGATTGGGCTGAAGTAGTGAATTGGGCTAATTACATTCGAATCATGTTCCACACAGGTAGTAAGAGGGATGACACCCTTTGAATCCTAGTTTGGATGCAAGCCGATGTTGAGAACTTTTGATTCTTCGGATCTAAGGCCATGGCTCGGATTTTCGGAAGAAATGCAAGGCATTGGAACCACAATCCAAACCTTGTATCTTTGTAGGGTATCCTAATGGTGTGAAGGGATATCGATTGTTGAATCCTACTTCTCATGAGATTTATATTGAGAGAAGTGTTAAGTTCGATGAGTCTTCTTCGACTTCTACTTCTCTACCTATTGAGGTTCTTCAGCTTGCTGATTTGGATTCTGACTCATCAGATGATGATGTTGTTGAGCATGCTCCTCTTCCTGATCCTCCCGACCATCAGACCTTTGAGTCTTCTGATTCTAATAGTAGTGATGATGAGGACTATGTCCCTTCTCACTCAAGTGATGAATCTTCGACTCAAAGCCTGATCCTCCTAGTCCTCTTTGGGCTAGGAAAAATTTGCAAAGTGTTGGAGATTTAGTTGGAGATACTTCGGATATGAGACGTACTCACTGAGATTTTTTGTACCCCACTCTTTCTTTGCCTCTGCCTCTAATCCACAGTCTTTCCGGGAGGCTTCTGGTATTCCTGAGTGGGATTCTACCATGGATGAGGAGTATTCCTCTCTCATGAAGAATGATACTTGGGATCTCACCCCTCTTCCGAAAGGAAGAAAAATTGTTTAGTGTAAGTGGGTGTTCCAAACAAATTATGGAGTAGATGGAGACTTCTAAAATTTTAAAGCATGATTAGTAGCTAAGGTTTTCTCCTAGATAGTTAGGGTTGATTATACAAAAACATTTTTTTCTCATTGCGAAGATGAATTCTATTCAACTCGACCCTTTCCATTACCGCAACAAACATATGGAAAGTCCATCAAATGGATGTTAAGAGTTCCTTCCTAGAGGAAGAGATCTACATGGAAAAACCTCTCGGGTTATGTCCATGATCCCTCCCTTGTTTGTAAGTTAAAAAGTCTCTTTATGGCCTTAAAGAAGCCCCCTCGCGCTTGGTATGCCAAGATGGACTCCTTTTACTTACATCAGGGTTTACTAGGTGTCACTCTGATCCAAATGTTTATATTCTATGGCAAGATGACTCCATACTCATTCTTGTTCTCTATGTTGATGACTTGTTGATCACAAGTAGCTCTTCCTTTATCATTGATTATGTGAAGATCGCCTTGGCCAACAGTTTTCCATGACTAACTTAGGTCTACTTCATTACTTTCTTGGGATCCATATTTCACAATCTGACTCAAGAATTTTGATTTCACAACCTAAGTATGCTCTTGACTTGCTTTCTCATTTTTAGATGTCTAATTGCAAGTCTTCTCCTACTCCTTTTCTTTCTAGGGTTAATTTTCTTTCTGATTTCTCTACTTCCTTGGTTGATAGTACCCTTTATTAAAATTTTGTGGGGAGCTTGATTTACTTGACTCACACTCGACCGGATTTATCTTATGTTGTTGGGATCATGTCCAGATTCATGCAGGAGCCACATGAGCTGCATTGGAAAGTAGCTAAGTGGATCCTTCATTATGTTCATGGCACCTATACTGATGGCATTCACTATTATGGAGGGGTGGATATTGACTTGATTGGGTTCACAGATTTTGATTGGGCGGTGACTTAGATCATTAGAAATCTACCTTTGGCTACATTTTCTCTCTTGGTTTAAGTCTTGTTAGTTGGTCTAGTAAGAAGCAAAATGTAATTGCGATATCTTCTATAGAGGTAGAATACAGAGGAGTAGTTAACACTACCATAGAGGTTGTTTGGCTACAGGGTATTCTGACAGAGTTTGGCATCCACTTTCAGCAGACCTACCATTATCTATTGTGATAACACGAGCACTATCTCAATTTTTAGAAATCCAGTTCAACATCAATAGATGAAGCACATTGAGATCCATATGCACTTCATACAAGAGCTTATTCATGATGGTATCATCGACATTCAGTACATTCAGACAGTTGATCAGATTGCAGATATATTCACCAAGCCCTTCACTGAGGTGAAGTTTCTTCACTTGCGGTCTCTTCTTGGGGTGAGGTCTTATGCAGCTACTCATCTTCTTTAGGCTATATAGTCCTCTTCTTCTTCTTCTTCTTCTAGGAAGATGTTGTTTGTACATGGGCACCTTATTAGGCCTTTAGTTGTCGGGCCCCATTGACACATCTTTCTTAGTTGTTTAGGAGTGTCTTCTTGTTCTGTATCTGACTCATCATAGCCACTACCCTAGCTTCGATGAAGGGGGGATGTTAGTGTGTGGGATCCTATATGTCCTCCACTCACATATGGAGGGTCATCTCACATGGGTTAGGTTTAGGGTTAGGTTTAGGGTTTTCTTGTGTGTCATGCACTAGGGTTACTCAGCACCCTATATGTATCCTTTCATTTTTTATTTATGAGTATGCGAAGACACTCCGATTTCTTTCTCTATATGTGCAAGTTTTGTTCTTTTATGCAAGTTTTTTCATTGTTTGATCGATTCCTCCTTGTGATTACGCTATATCTATTACATTTCCTTTGGAGTGAAACTTCATCGTGGTCCACCATTTTTGATATGATTCTCGCAAACTCTTTCATCTACTTCCTTCCTAAAGGCTCGCTTGCTCATAAGTATTCATGTACCTTCATGACCTACATTATTTTCTCATGTTTATATGGCTTGTTATCATGTGTATGCCTCCAATATTCCTTGAACTTGGTTAACATCTATGAAAAATTTTCCTTCATAAAATGACATCCATACAACATCTAAAAAGACATATCCTTACCTCAACAAGCTCTCATTGGTGTATGCACACCTTCTTGGCAAAAATACTTCAAATAATGTAAGACCTTCTTCATCCAACAACTTCAATTATCCCCCCGAACATATTCTCATCAACCTTAGATTTTTCACTCTTTGAAAATTTCTCCTTGATATTCTTTGACTTGTACATTGACCTTCTTGACCTATGCATTGAGATAATGAAATAGCTCCCGTGTGTTGGTACTCTTTACAACTTCTTGGAGAATATTTGTCAATTATTTTTCTCCCCTTGATGGCTTGAGTCTCTTAGTGGTTTTTAGGGCAGGGAGTAACCCCAATTTTTACCTTAAATTCTCAAAGGTTTATTTTGGCGATGTTTTGTCAAAATATATGTTATTTCTTCCTTGGTTAACACATGTTCTAGCTTGATCCTTTTCTCACTCACTTGTTCCCTCAAGAAATGATACTTGATTGGGATATGCTTGGTCTTAGAGTGTAATACAGGGTTCTTGGACACACTTATGGCACTTGTGCTATCACAATACAAAGGAATATGACCATCATTTTCAACTTTGTAGTCTTCTAAAGTTTGTTTCATCCATAACACTTGAGCACAACATAAGGAAGCTACTACATACTCAACTTCACATGTGGATAAGGCTACAAGAGATTGATTTTTACTTAGCCAAGACACAAGGAACTTACCTATAAAGAATTCTCCTCCACTTGTGCTCTTCCTGTCATCAATGCTACCTACCCAATCTACATCTGTGAAGGATTTTATCTCAAACTCATTTCCTTTTGGATACCAAATCCCATATTCCATGGTCCCCATGAAATATATAAAGATTCTCTTAATAGCTTGAAGGTTGTTTTCCTAGGATCTTCTTGAAATATTCCAACTATGTTAACTACTTGCATGATGTCAGGTCTAGAGGTAGTAGAGTATAATAGGCTACCTATCATGGATCTGTATGTGGTTTGATTTAATCTTGGTGAGTTGTCATCCTTTCTTAGCTTACATCCTACAATAATTGGTGTTCCAATTGGCTTGCAATCCTCCATCTGAAACCTCTTAAGCATCTCTTTTATGTACTTGGTTTGGGAGATAAAGATTCCTTCTTTGGATTCACTAATATTTATTCCTAAGAAGAATGAAAGTTCTCCAATCATTAACATTTCAAACTCCTTCATGACATCTGCAAATCCATGTGTCATGATCTCACTATCTTCTCTGAATATTATGTCATCAAAATATACAACAAAAAGTAATAGGTGATATTATTCCTCTTTTATATAAATATTGGTGTCAGCTACTCCTTTCCTAAAGCCTTGATTAATCAAGTATTTGTCCAATCTGATGTACCAAGCCCTAGGAGCTTTCGTAAGACTATATAATGCTTTCTTGAATCTACAAACATAGTTTGTGCCCTCTATGAGTGAAAATCCATTAGGTTGTTCAATGTATACTTATTCATTTAGGTTCCCATTCAAGAATGTTGAATTTACATCCATTTGATACACCTTGAATCCTTTGTATGTTGCATATGCCAAGAAGAGTCTAATGGCCTCCATTCTAGCCACATGTGTAAATGTTTCCTCAAAATCCAATCCTTTAACCTGAGCATATCCTTTGCAAACAAGTCTTTCCTTATTCCTTGTGACTTCACCTTTTTCATTGAGCTTGTTTCTAAATACCCACTTAGTTCCAATGGTGTGCTTGTTATTGGGCCTAGGGAAAAGTTACCAAGTCTTATTTTTCTCTATTTGGTCTGATTCTTCATTCATTGCATCAATCCAATTTTTTTAATTTTGCTAGCTTCCACAACATTCTTTGGTTAAATATTGGATTGGAAGGAATTTTTCTCTTGATCTTGAACATTATTCAATCTTCTTCTTGTTTGTATGTCTACTTCCTTGTTTCCTATGATCTGATTTGGAGGGTGATCTCTCTTGACCTATCTAGAGGGATTTTTATATCTGGTCTTTCTTCATTTTCATCCTCTTCTTCTTGATTATCCTCTACAACTTCATCATCATCCTAAAATTCTATGCTCTGGGAAGTCTCCTTAGGCTGATATTTGGTCTTGATTGGATGTGTCTCATCAACTATGACGTTTGTGATTTCTACTATCTTTTGTTGGCTTTTATTGTAACATCTATAAGCTAAAATTACTAAATAATATCCCAAAAATATGCCTTCATCACACATTGAGTCAAAATTTCCAAGGTTGTCTTCATCCCTTTTGATAAAGCACTTACTTCCAAACACTCTTAGGTGCTTAACACTTGCAAGTCTTCCTCTCCAAAGCTCATAAGGAGTATTTTTGTTGTTTATCCTGATTTGGGCTCTATTCAAGATGTACACTGTTATGTTGAATTCCTCCCTCCAATAACCATATGAAAACTTTGACTCATTCAACATGGTTCTTTCCATTTCTTGCATAGTCCTATTCTTTCTCTCCACAACCCCATTTTTCTAAGGTGTTCTTGTTGCTAAGAACTTCCTTCTTATCCCATGAATTTCACAAAACTCATCAAACTCATTTGACCAAAATTCACCTCCTCTATCAAATCTCAAGCTCTTGATCTTTGCATTTTTCTCATTCTCAACTAGAGCTTTGAATGTCTTGAACCTTTCTAGTGCTTCTGATTTCTCTTTAAGGAATGCAACCCAAGTCATTCTTGTGAAGTCATCAATTAACAACATAAAGTAGCTCTCTCCTTGAATAATTTCAGTCCTTATAGGTCCAACAAGATCAGTATGAATCAATTCTAGAGGTCTTGTTGTAGAGTACTCTTTGGATTTAAAGTTTCTTCTGGTTTGTTTTTATGTAGACATGTTTTGCAAAGTGTATCAACAGGTTTAGTGATCTTAGGCATGTTTCTCACACATCCCTTAGAGATAATATTAACAAGATTGTAAAAATTAAGGTGTCCTAATCTCTTGTGCCAAATCCAACTATCATCCACCTTGCTTGTAAAGCATTTCTCCTTGTTAATCTCTTTCAAGACATACATGTTTTTCTTGGTCCTTTTAGCCTTTCCAACTAGTTTGCCTAATTTGTTCTTCCTTATATCACAACCCTTGTCATGAAACATCAATGTATACCCTTGCTTGCACATCTGAATCACACTTAATAGGTTGTGTTTTAGACCTTCTACATACAAAAAAATTCAATAATCATTTTTCCATTGTCAAGACTCAATGTGCCCTTTCCTACAATGCTAGTTGATGTGTTATCACCAAATGTTAATGCTCTGATGTATTCTCTTCTAATGAGATGAAATTTCCCTTGTTCCCTGTCATATGACTTAAGCATCCATTATATATGTACCATTACATGTCTTCATTTTGAGTATGAAATGAATTTTAAGCTATTAGGATTTGTTCCTTCTTGCTTGTAGGATTTATTTTTTCTATATACACCTTCTTGTCTTGCTTTGGAACTCTCTGATAGAATTTTTTTATGTGACCAGGATTTTGATAGTTATAGCACCTCATTTCATTGTTGCTTCTCATGTGATATGATTTAAGGTTCCTTCCATGTCATTTTGTATATTTCCTACACTTTGAAGCTTTATGTCTAAACATATTACAAGAGAAACAATATCCATGGAAGGAATGAGTGTTCCTTATTACATGAGATTGTCATATTGGCTTGGTTATTCTCTTGGATATCTTGTCACTACCCTCCCTTTCTTGAGGTGGTTCTTGACTAGTCTTTTCATCTTCCTTCTTGTTTTCTTTCCATCCTCGTGATCTTACTTAAACCGTATACTGGTATTATCATTTAAAGACCTCTGACTCTTGAGTAGCTCTTTCTAGGTCACTTGAACTCTTTTCAAATATTTGATATGTTCTCAATTTTATTGAGTTCGATCTATTCAATTTTTAGGATCTCCACCTTTTTTATTTTGAGGCATTCTTCCACTTTGGATTTGAAATATATTGTTAATTCAAGATTTACTTTAAGCTCCTTGAATTCATCATCATGCTCTATATCATTCTTTTCTTGTCTTTTCTCATGAAGATTGATTTTCTCTTCATACTCTTTCAACATTGACTTCAAATTTTGGTTTTTCCTCCTTTGGTTCTTCAATTCCTCAAGGGAAATGATCAACTCAACTTCAAGGTTTACTTTAGCATAATCCTCATCTAAATTTTCATCTTCACTAGGATACTTAGCTACTTGCAGAGGTTATCTCCATGGCCATGAATAGAGTCTCATCCTGAGTGTCTTCATCTTCACTATCAGACTTGTTGGAGTCACTTGAGTCAAATGAACTTGTTTCCTCTTTGGTATAGATTTTTTTTTCCTTGAAGAATCTTTTCTTTCCTTCATGTTTCTTGAATTTATTCTTGTGCTTATGAGAATTCTTGTATTCTTTTTCATGCTCATCCTGATTTTCCTTGTTCTTGTTGGGACATTTGGATGCAAAGTGGCCCACTTGACCATAGTTAAAGAAATTGAAGGGTAGTTTTCCTTTGTATTTTTCCGGCCCTCTCTTTATCCTCCTAAAAACATAGCTTCTATTTTCTCATCATCCTCCTCCATGTCATATTAAAATTTTATTTTCTTTTCTTGAGGTTCCTTATCAAATTTGAATGTATCCTCCTTTTTATTGGTTTTTCTCCATGATTCCTCATCTCATAAGAAATTAGGATACCATGAATTTCATCCATTTGTAAGGTGCTCAAGTCTTTTACTTCTTCCACAACTGAAACCTTGGAGTCATACTTAGATGTCAAGGATCTTAACACCTTTTGAACAATCATTGTTTCCTCTATCTTTTCTCCTAGTCCTCTGATGACATTGATCACCTCATCAACCCTCTATAAGTAGGAAGAAATAATTTCATCTTCTTTCATCCTCAGGATCTCAAATTTTCCTCGATAGGTATGAATTTTGGCTAGCTTGACTTTGTTGTCTCCTTCATAAATGGTTTTTAGTTTTTCCCAAATTTATTTGGTTGTGCTATAGTGCATAAATTTTACAAACTCTGCTTCTCCCATTCCACTAAGTATTTCATTCATTTCCTTTGAATTGTTCTCACTAGCCCTTTTCTGTTGCATCAGTTGGAGGTGTGGTTGGAATGGTGTAGCCATCAACTATTGATTGCCATATATCAAAGCCTAGAGACATGAGATAGGTCTTCATTCTAATGCTCCAAAATGCATAGTTGGTTCCATTGAAGAGAGGTGCCTTGGATGTAGAGAAACCACTTTGACATTGATTACTAGCCATGTTTGTGCTTCTTGGATCTCCTTCAAGTTGTTAAGCTTATTCCAAAAGGACCTTTCTCTGATACCAATTGTTTTAAAACACAATAACTAAGAAGGAAGGGGTGCCTCAAGTGCTTCGTCAAATTTTGGAGAACAATTCAACTGATTCACTTTGTCTTGAAGAAATAACAACAATCATAAGCAATCATCAAGTGAACATATAGGAAGGAAAAATTTAATGTGGAAACCCATGAAGGAGAAAACCCCACTAAAACTAATGCACTATGATGGAAATTTTTTCCAATGAAATATTACAGAGATTTCAAATTGTTGAGCACCCACTCAACTTGAAGCACCAACTCAAAAATCAAATCAAATACCTACTTTATATCTTTTGCAAGAAGATATAAATTACATGAACCACATGATCCCAAAATTATAAGCACCTACGTAGACTTTACAAAAAAATTATCACATTCACTTGGCCTAGTTGGTTAAAAAAATTGTGATCACTAAATCAGATCATACATTCTCATGCTCACACGTCATGCACCTTCACTCACCTATTTACACTAGTCCTCACACATCATCATCTCTGTCTTTTTCAACAAGTTTTCATGCACAATAATATATTTATATTTACAAGAGAGAAACTATCATACACCTCTTCCACTTCCATTTCTAAAAAAATTCATCTACATGGTATTCAACTCAAATAAGGATGTTGGATTACATCATCTAAAAACTACCAGAGTCATTATTACCTTTATAGATGTGTCGGTTTAAGTGCGGATCTTCTATAACTTGTCAAGACACCTCATACTCTTATAAGGTACTGAAACACCTTCCTATACTCACTACCTACCTGAAGAGACTGAAAATATTCCCTTATGACACCTGCAAACTCTATCTTGTAATTGCGGTTCGACCACTTTTTTTCCTCTTCTTCAATGTATATTTTCTTGCTTCTATCCAACTTACAAAATTATATAGATGTCATAAAGAAATTTGTACATTAAAATTACCTTATTTTTTCTCTATAAATCCTTTGCAAGCTTTCTAAATTCCCATTTCAACTTCAAACTTTCATTTTAGCTCTCATGCACAGCTAGGTCTAAGACCTTCAACACAATTTGCAAAAACGGAGTTAGAGCTATACTTTTGGCTCATAACATGCATTGTAATCATGAAAGGGAGCACTTCAAAATGTATTTTCACTATAAAAATTGGGTACCCTTTAGATCAAGGAACAAGAAGTTATTTTCATTCTTCATCACGCTTTAGGTCTCACACTCATGGAGGATCAAATAACATAAGTACAAGAATGCTTCAAAAATATCAATGAATGAGCCTTCAAACCTTCTCAATGCATGGAAATAGTGGTATGTGATCTCTAGATCAATTTCAAATCCATGGAGTAACTTTTCTAATCTCTCTTACAAATGACACTTAGTTTTGGGCAAGGTGCTAATGGGCAGATACCTAGAAAAAAACAATTCACTAAAAGAGTTGATTCACTTGACAAAACACCTGATCAAGGATTCTAAGTCACATTTCTAGAAATCACACTTCTGTGTGAAACTCATCATTCCCACATGTTGCATCATCTCAAGGCCTCTAGCTTGAATAACCTTGTATTTATGAGATAACCTACACAAGGTTTCAATTCCTAAAAAAATAGTCATAGTAAAAGAGAATTCCAACTAATCAAACAACACTTTCATGCCTTAGAAATGCAAGGACACTAGAAAAATAAATTCTACTCTAAGATAAAACCTTTTTCAACATGGATCATGTGGAGAGAAACATGTTTACAAGCTCAAAATGTTGGACTTTTAGGACCTTTAGGACTAATGCTCAAAATCACTTCACCACACCAATTCATGGGCTTAAGAAAGTTTTGTTGGACCTATAACACATATTTATGCCAATATTACACTTGAATATCATGTCATTTCATCTAGACTGTTTAAACTCACATGTATTATTTTGGCTCTTCTAGCCCTTAGTGGTAGGTCTTCCTGCTTGACTTGTGTCACTAAAAATGTGAAAAGAACATACATGTATCTTCTCATGAGGATTTTGGGAACCTCAAGGGATTACTCCCATAGTTTAATTTTCACCATGACACGTGCTATACCTAATCGTACCACCAAGTCGTTGCAAAATAGATGTAAAATTATACTTTGTACATTCACACCGAGGATAAAAATTCCACCAACTTAAGATATAAGGAGTTCTCTATCTCCCCCTGATTGTTCACATTAGCTTACCCAAGAGATTTCATGACCATAAAATTCATTTCTTCTCCATTGCTACAGTGATAGGGGTTTTAGAGGGTTGGGCTACCTTGTATTCTTAAGCATCATTAATAGAGATTAAGGAATCGTTTTCCTCATTCCAATTGTAAAAAGAACTAGAATCCATGTACTAACTTTCAAAAAGTACCAAATCTCCATGCCATAGTTTAACATATGAAAAAAATCTTGAAACATCACCCTCAAGTGAGATGAGCATTTTAAGAGCTTGATAGCACTTAAACCCTCATAACTGAAATTATCTTCTTCATTTTTCCCTAAAATTGTGCTCACAGAAGTATGATAGCCTCTACTATCTTCCCAAAGGCTCACTTTCTCATAATTATTCTTATACCTTCATGAATTACATGATTTTCTCATGCTTACATGGCTTTTTATCATGTGTATGCCTCCAAAATTCCTTGAGCTTGCCTCAAACAACTAAAGGATGGTATAAAACATCTTTCACATACTCTCTAATATTCCACAACACTCAAATAATCCTTTTGTTTCCTTGCTTGAGCTATATTTACTTCATACACCCATCCAAACATGCACTACATCCTTAAAATAGATCTGAATGAGCTTATTCCAACCATGATCAATCATGTTTATCTTATTTTTCATCTTGATAGCTCATGTATACCTTTGACACACCTTAGAGACACCTGTAGGACATATTTATAGTTCACACCAAGCACAAAGCTTATTACCAATGTACCAAGCATGCACCTAGGTCTTGTGAGAGCAACCTAACAACTCTCAAAGCACCACTTCACACCAAGTCACTTCAAGCACACATATCCAAACACCTCACTAAACATTGTTTTCCATCCATTCCAAATGACATAAATGAAAATTATCAATGCAACATGGTTCAACAGATGCCAAGGTAAGGATGCAATGTTGTTCTCATTGATGTCAAAGTTGAGTATGGACCTTATTGATGCTAACATAATGATTTCAAGTATTTTCAATAATTTCTAAGGAGATAGTTGTAGATAATAGTGTTATCATTGATGTCGAAAGAGAAGTGCATCATGTGTGAAGGTTGATTGGCAATGTGTGGGAGAAAGATAATTTGAAGACAGATGTAGACAAAATTTTTCTTGAGAAGGTATGATCATAGTGGCTTGGAAAGATGAGTGCACTCAGGTGAGAGGATGTATGATACTATTTGCACTCGGGAACATGATTTAGAATGCATGAGTACAGGTATGTAGATCAGTTGAAACAAGAATACCAAGGTGTAGAAGAACCAAATGAAGAAAACCTAGTAGATTGTTGAAATATTATTGAACGATAAAGCTTTGGAGTCGATCAAAGTCTATTCTATTTGATTCGAGTCTGGCTAGAAAAATTTGGAGTCTAACTGAAGTTTTTATAATTCTAATCTATTACTTCGAGCTTTCTATTTGGAGTATATTATAATGCTTCGAAGTCTATTTCTATTTTCTTTGGAGTTTGAACCAATGCTTCATAGTCCATCCAAAGTCTGATTTTCTTTTATCTCGAGACCAATGGTTTGGGAAGACTATTAAACTACATTTATAAGTTTAATGGATCATTTTTGTGATCATGTTTGGCCGACCTTCAAAGGATTTGAAATTAGATTTGTGATTTTCCTTTTGTTGGTAAAAATTCTTTGTTTTTGGCAATAAAATGTTCCATATGTTATATTTCCTAGCTATTCTAGATGTTTTGCTAGAGAAAATTGAGATGTAGAGAGGAAAGTGCGAACTACTAATAAGAAGAGAAAGAGAAAACTCAAGTAGATGATTCGAAAATATTGGAATAAATAAATGCTAAATCTAAAATATGTACCAGCGTAATGTATCACGAACAATTAAGTACAAATTTGATCTAAGAAAATAAGTAATTTAAATATGAAATCCTAGTTGTAAATGAAAGAGATAAAATACTTAGTTGATTCGTAGTGATGCCGAAGCTATGCCGAGTTCAAAAACTATAGCAACAAAAAGAAGGATGTCACAATCAAACCTAGAAAATTGCAAGCGTGTTGATAATCCCAGGACCAGGATGCCTATGTAGGGTTAGGGGTGCTTGGGGCACCAGATACTTATTCTGGGCACATGTGACTTCTCAGAAGCTGTAGAACCCAATTTTGTAGGGTCTCGAGATGTTCGTTGGTTGTCACCTGTTATCGCTTTGTAGTTCACTTGGACCTCGTTGTATTTCACCAAACCTGCAATAAGAAAGAAGCCCCTGCAAAACCCCAAAACATGTCAAATCCTAAAAATAAAAAGATGCAAATGGGGAGTTAGATTGACCCCATAGGTCACCCAACTGAGTGAACTTACGATCCAATCGCTGCACTACATTTTAGACTCCATGTAGTTCTATGTGTGTGTGTAGAATCGTGCACTTGGTTTCTCTTGTGTGATTTGTACTTGATAGAGAGAAATAGCTAGATGTAGCGGATGTAGATATATATGTTCATGGAAAAATTAACTTCCCTCCTATGAAGTGTATGCGCGAAGCATGCGGTCCATTGTCCCTTGAATGGATGCTAGATGGATGTTTGAATGCTCTTGTAATTCCTTTGGATGCAACCTTAGGTGGTGATAGTAGATTCTTAGTGCTTTCTCCTTTATTATGATCACATAGCTTTATATTTATATTATTCCCTTATTTTAATTTCGTAATTAACCACTAAAAGTCCAAGTATTAAAAGAAATATTCGCAAATGGCTAAAAAAGACCCAAAAGATGCGAGAAAAGTATAAAGTGGTCGGGGTACCCAGAGAGGCGTGGGTGTCAGGCACCGACGTCTTGGTTGGGTGTTGGTGTCTAGAGTTAGAAATGTCAAAGTATGAAAAGACATACTGGGCAAGAAGGAGTGTAAGACCAAGAAAGAAAATAGAAAGAAAGCAAAGAGGCCAAAGATAGTGATCAATTAATACTTTTCTTTCTTAGGAATCATATGAATAGTAATATGTGATCAGGACTAGAAATATACCCAAAGTGTGTGATTTAATGTCTACATTTTCCCCTACTTTATGTTGTTGAGTGAAAGCTCAATAACATAAAGCGATAACAAATTCATACACGATAACCATGTAGATCGATGGTGAAAAGTGTGCCGAGAGACAATAAAAGCGTGGAGTGATAAAAAGTGAAGCTTGGAAGCTAGAGAAGAGGAAGTGAAAATGATGATGACCCTAGGGGTGAAAGCGTATGTGTAGATGTCACATTTTACCTATTGTTTATGTCACTAAATGCTTAATGATGTGTGATTGATGTGACTACCGCTTCCCATAAGGACAAGCTGCAAAAGAGAAGAACAAACAAGTAGTCAAATATGTGTATATGAAAAATTTGATCTAAATGCATAAATAATTATGTAAAAATTTGAAAAGGAACATGTGCACCTGATCCGTGATGAGTGAAAAAGATAGAAAGGATCTTGAAGATGATGTAGAAGAATGAGTTTTGGGAAATCTCATGCTAGTTATGCAGAGTGCAAGTTTTTGGGAAATCTCATGTCCATTACGCCAAGTACGGAAGAAGTGTAGGGAGAAACTTCTAGTGTTATTCTCCAACCTTTGACTGATTCCTAAAGTATAAACACCACGGTAGATGGTGTGTGAAAATCTGATCTAGTTCGATCCAAGCGAAAGTAGAAAATATTTTATAATGCATGCATATCAAGTGTTGAATGATTTTGTATGTCCTATAAAATCTGTTGTGAAAATTGTTGTGAATTGTGCTAAAATGAGAAAAACTGTGTAACTTCCTCTTGGTCATAGGTGCCCAGGAAGGGTTAGTGGTGCTCAGGCACTACTATCTGGTACTAGGTGTTGGTGTCTTTCCTATGTTGAAGACCCAAGTCAGGTTTTGATCTGTTTCGAGACTCGAGACTAATGTTGTACCAAAGATCTTGAACTATGTTGTACTATTACTATGAACCATTGTATACGTGAATTATTCAACCAATGATTCCCCCTCATTTAGGGTGCATGTGACATTGCAAGGATAATGCGGCCCAAAGGAGGACTGACTATGGAAATGTGATTGATGCCCCATAGGGGAAGGGAATGTGTTTGGTAAAAACCACGACATACGTAAACAAAGTGGCTGGAAACAAGTGTTCTTACAAGCAAGATAAACACACACATAAAGAAAATTATTTGAGCTAGCAAGCAAGAAGACAATGTAAACACGTAATGGTGTAGATAGAATAGACCCGAAAAGTAGGTTGCAAATATGGGACAACACTCACGATGTCGCAATACAATCAAATCTGAAGTGGCCAATAAACATACAATGTGTACACAAGACAAAGGGAAAAGACCAAAAACAATGACATATAAAGGAAGACAAGAGAAAATAGTAGTAAGTAATGTATTAGAAAATTATGGAAGCAATTAGATCTATTATACAAATGTTGAACATGAAGCAGCCATTAACATATTAGAAAGATAGAAAGTATGTCAAAGCATGTATAATCTCATATAGTAGTTTGCTAGTGAGAATAAGAAGTAGTATAAATCGAAACAATAACACATGTGATGTGTACAAAAGTGGATGCCCTAGGAGCCATTGTGAGATGGGTAATAGGTCCTATGTTAAGCATTCATGTTGCATGTATTGATCTATGTAAATTTTGTGATCACAACAAGAAATGTAAGTGAACATGCATGTGTATATAGAAAATATAATGAAATACAATGTATCTATCTAGCATGTGTAATAAAGTGTACATGTATCAAGTAAATGTGAGAAATATTAAGTGTGACAAAGATATGAAATATATTGTGAGTGTGAAATGGACTAGGATGTAGTGTGAGTGTGATAGGGGTAACGTTCCCCTCGAGAAAATGTGAATGAGTATGCATGAGATGAGGTTCATTGATTCCCCCTCGCAGTTGAGAATGAACCATAGAACAAGAGTGTGTCATTGGGAAATGGTTTGAATTGTGTGCTAGAAATATATCATCGATAAATCATAGAGTATATAGAGTGAGTGTGGTGAGGTTCATTTCATATTGATCCCCTCAATAGTCAAGTATGAATCGTGGAACTAGAGTTATTCATAGGTAAGTGTTAGTTGAGTTGACAATGCGCGAGAGAGATATGTCGTGAATGCACTGAGTGTGAATTGTGGAGTGTGTAATGTGATGTTAGGTTCATGAATGTAGTGATCCCTCAATAGTAAATTGTGAACCATAACATAAGAGTGTGTCATCGGGTAATGATGATACAAGTGGCATGTCAAATTAATAAGAAACAAACATATTATAATGCTAGAAAGGGGGAAATTAAGCATGATGCCCCTAAGTGTATGAGATATAGATCTATGGCGGTGTTGTAAATGTGTCTAATCCATCAATGTAAGGAATAGTTTTCTTGAAAAAAATGATTGGTTGTTGAAGTGGAGAATATGAAGGGACCTTGAATGGTGGAATTTGAAAGAGGCCATCTAGAGTTTGTTGATCTTGCTTAGTGAGTGGTTGCTTGTTTTGGAATTGGTAATGCTACGAAGACTTGATAAGAGAAGAGGGTGGACTAATTTTGATAGGTGATTATGTAGTCCTGACTTGGTGATGTAATAGAAGACTTGAGAGGAGGAGGTTTTAGATTGATTTTGAGAGGCAGTTTCTTAGTTTGAGTGGATTGCATAGGTAGTGCTTGAGTGACAAGAAGAAACTTTAGAAGTGATGGCATGATGCTCATTAGAAATAGATGAATCAAATTTAGGAACCCAATGAGATGTAGCAATTGGAGATGGGCATGTATTAGAATGTTGTGTAGAAAATGAGAGAAAACCTTGATGCTCAAGGTACTTAATACTTCGTTGTAAACCATAGAAATCATTGTCATTATGTCCATTGATTTGATGATAATTACAATATGGAAGACCACGATATTTTGTAAGCCGATATAGAGGATAGAAATGAGTAGATGGAAATCCGATTAATTGATGAGTTGTGAGCTTTGAAAGAATGTCTTGTTACTTAGCATTGAGTGCAAACTTGAGAGGCACGGGGAGCGAAAAGATTTGAGGTTCACTAATATGAGCACATCTAGAAGACATAGAATGAGGATGATATGTAGAAGGAGAAAAAACATGATCCTGAGAATCGTCCTTAAGATGTTGGATTTCAGATTTAAGAGATATAATCATGGATTCCATAGCCTGAAATTTATCTTGAAATAAAGAATGAAGAGCTTGAATGGATTTGTAAATAGATTGATTAGAATTAGAACCAAGAGATTCATCAGAAAGATGATCAAAGATAGCATTGAATTGAGCAGGTGGTGTATCTTTAGGAAGATACATGGTGTCTAGATATTTTTGAAGAATGTCTTTGCAAGGTGGATAAATTTGAATTAATTCATGAAAACATATTTAATGAACCTTAGGATCCATGAGAGAGAGAAATGAGGATCCAAGAGTTTTTGAATGATACGGGTTCACCAAATGATTAAGCAAATATTGGAATAAATAAATGCTCAATCTAAAATATGTACCAATAAGTGATGATATGAACAATTAAGTACAAATTTGATCCAAGAAAATAAGAAATTTAAATTTGAAACCATAGTTGCAAATGAAGGGAATAAAATACTTAGCTGATTTGTAGTGATGTCAAAGTTGTGCCAAGTTGGAAAATGTCTAGAACATAGAAGCAAGATGTTGCAATCGGACCCAAAAATTACAAGCATTTCGAAATCCCGGGACTAGGGTGCCTATGTAGGGTCAGGGGTTCTGGGCCACTAGAGACGTAATGTCTGGGAACTTTTGATCGCCAAAAGCTTCAAACCCAATTTTGTAGGTTCGCAAGATGTTTTTGGTTATTTCCTTTTATCACTTGTACTTGATGGACCTCGTTGTATTTCACTTGAAACTTACATAAAAAATAAGCACTTGCAAATGTTAGCATAATTTAGCATAGGCATATTTATTGCATTTAATTGCATTGTCTTTTATTTAATAATGTGCAACATGTGCACTCTAGTCTGTGACTTGCATTCAATATTGTTATGTTGGATAACATTCAATATTGGTATTAGTAGTAATTACATATGCATGTGAGATGGGTCTTATCATCTCGTAGTTGGTGTCTACTAGGGTGTCATGTCTATCCATATGAGATTGTCTAATATCTATAAATATTACAGCTCTTGCATTGTTATGTAATCTGATTTCATGATCAATAATATTTGTGAGGCTTCCGTCCCTCTTTGGTCATTACAATCTTATTCTATTCTATCATTTGGTATCTAAGCTATACCATTATTATCATTTGGTATCGAGAGCGGGTTCTAAGGTTGAAGAGAAGCACTATTGGAGAGGATCCATTAGAGAAAGAAGATCTCGCATCAAAGGAGAGCCATTGAAGCATCCCGACCTCCATTCCTTCCAAACATCCCTCAACTAAAATTTGACCTAACCACTTATTTAGAAGGTAAATTTTTTTATTATTCATTAGTATAGCCAATTGATCTAACATATTGGCGGAATATTTTAGATTTGGAGATCTTTAAAAAAAAAAAAAAGGAGAAAGATCTTGAAAAAAATTACAGATCTAAAAAAAAAGATCTTAAAAAAAAAAAAAAAAAAAAGATCTTGAAAAAATTACGAGATCCAAAAAAAAAAAAAAAAAATCCAGATCTGAAAGTGGAGGTGTGAATAATTCGGGAGCAAAGGTTGAAGCAATCCCGTCAACAAAATTCCAGCAGATAGCTCTTAGAAAAAAGGACATAACTTTTTCATATAGTGTCGATTGATGTTCTTTTTTTAAAATATAAGAACGAGACACACAACTTTTCGAGTTTACATCATCTTGATTAAAGCTTCTACATATGACGAAAATTCAAACAAGTCGGATCATTTTTTTCGAAAAAAATCAGATCTAGCTGGTAATTTGGTAAGATCTCAAAAATAAGATTTTGATTCTTTTGAAATTTTTTGGGTTTCAAGAAAAACATTGTATGATCTTCTTTGTCAAAATTTTAGAAAAACCCATATCACGGTTTGTGAGAAAAGCTGAAAACAATATTGATTGTTTGTTTGGATCTTAAGGAACAAACAGTCAATGCGGTTCGATTCCCACTCTCTCCATATTTTTATTAAATTATTTTTTTAGAAAATTTGGAGAAATTACTAAATTTTGGGAGATTTCCAAATTTAGAAGCTCACCAAACACATTTAAAGCCACCATTAAATTTAGGGAAAATTACCTATTGGGGGTTAAAAATATTTTGGCCTAAATTGTGTATTTTGTGATTCTAGACCCTTTTTTGTAAAGAGGGGGACACAAAAATTTCATTTTGATATACTTTTCGAGCATGTTGTACTAATATTGGTGCATAAAGTGAAAAAAAAAAGTGCAAACTTTTTATTTTATGTTTGTTCTATCACACGAGATCTTTGATCTCATAAAGCGTGGTCGGTATATACGGTGCTTCGGGAAGTGCTTACGGGTGATGCCGTCACGACTACTCTTGCACTTAACGCCTAACACAATTTGCCTGCCTAAATGTCGTGCAGGCATCGACCCTATAAAATCGACAGGGAGTAATAAGGACACAATACACACACATTTGAGCCCTCCCATCCGTTTGTGCTTGCCTGACAAACCCCTCTCTATCTTGTCTAAGTACCACGTACTAAATTCTTTCACGTGCGTTAACACCTCTTTCCGTCTTGTGGGTATATTGAAAGGTTGATCTTCTTCCACATACCAATAGGTATATCGGAAGGGAGCATATATAGAAAGATTTGGTATATCGGCCTGACGGTATATTGAGAGGGAGACCATAAACCTGGAGTGATAAGAGCCTTACCCTTTGTCAAAAATTTAGAGTTTCAAAAATTCAGATTATAGAAATGGGTGTACAAGCACCAAAGTTCTTCTTGCCAGATTCACAACTGCTTAGAGGAGACAACTATGCTGCATGGAAACCGAAGATCAAGGTGTTACTTGAGTTTGAAGACCTATGGACAGTTGTAGATGGAAAAATAACAAGATCACTTGATGATGGAAGACAACAAGTTCAATTTGACAGGGCCAATCAAAAGGCCAAGTTGATCATCTTGTTTAGCGTAATAGACGATGTGCAACCCCACATTAGAGATGCCACATCGGCCAAGGATGCATGGGATAAGTTGAGCACAATCTATGAGGCAAAGAACAAGAATTTCATCCTCAACCTACTATCACAACTGCATACTCTCAAGTTCAAGCACAATGAGAAGGTTGAAGTTTTTTTGAGACGAGTTGCTACTTTGAGGGCATCTCTATTGGCATTGGGAAAAGAGATAAGTGATGAAGACCTCGTACCAATTGTGTTGCGAGCACTTCCTCCTTCCTATAGAATCTTTGTGATTATCAATATGAGTGAACACACAAATACCTTTGATAAGTTGGTCAATCTACTCCAACAAGAAGAGGCATGAATAACAAAGATCATGAAGATGAGTAAGCACTATCTTCCAATCATAAAGGAAAGGTGAAATTTCAGTCTAATAACAAGAAGTCCCAACAAAATAAAATTCAACGAGACAACACCAAGAAGTGTCCCATTTGAAATAGAGGGGACATGACATCAAATTGTTGGTACAATTCCTACAAAAAGGGTTCATCAAGCAATTCAAAACCCAATAATCAACGGGTAACAATAATTCAAATAAAGGGAAGTCCAACAACAACAACAATCAAGGGTAGAAAAATGGTAATTGAAAAGAAAACCCAAACAAGGGTACATTGCCGAACATGAGGATGATTCAGATGAAGGACACCACATGTATTCTGCTCAATTTGATGAAGAAACCAAGTCCACACAAGATATCTGGTATGTTGACTCGGGTGCAACTCAACACATGACTGGACGCAAGGATTGGTTCTACACACTACGTGACTCACCTAACAAGAACCATGTGTCATTAGGTGATGACTCATCATACAGTGTCAAGGGGATTGGAAACATTTCACTACCTCTTGGAAATCATGACTACAAAATCACAAATGTATTGTATGTACCTGGGTTGACCAAGAATTTACTATCAGTTAGTCAACTCCTTAATCACAACTTGAAGTTAGATTTTGACAGTAATAATGGAGAAAAAGTGTGCTTGATAAGAGATAAGTCAAGAGGTTCCAAGATTGTAGAAGAGCCTCCAATGTGGATGCGTGTTCCAACTTGATTTTGTCCACAAGGATGATCAAGCTCTAGTGGCCAAAGACACACAATCTGCATAACTATGGCATCGCGAGATATGGTCACATCGTTTTGGCTATCTCCAAACACTTCAAAAGGAAACATGGTGAAAGGATTGCCTACACTCAAGCACAACACTGCGACAAGTGTCACAATTACCTAGTTGAAAAGCAACACAGAGTACCCTTCCGAAGAACACATATAGAGCTAAGGAAAGCTTGATTTGGTGCACATCGATCTTTGCGGGCCCATGCAACCAAGTCATTCTAGATGTCAATACTTCATGCTTTGTGTTAATGACTTCTCAAGAAAGATGTGGATATATTGTCTAAGAAACAAGAGTCAAGCCTTTGAAACATTTCAGAAGTTCAAAGCACTTGTTGAGAATGAAGTTGGTCGCAAGATCAAAACTCTCTGCTCGAGATCGAGGGGGAATTCACAAGCAATGAGTTCAAAACATACACCGAAGCTCATGGGATTCATAGACAAATGCCTCCTAGTCACACACCACAACAGAATGGTATAGTTGAGAGAAGGAATCGTGCTTATCATGCAAATGGTGCGATGTATGATTGACGACTCGGAGTTTAACAAAGACATTTTGGGCGAAGGCTGCAGAACTACGATCTATTTGTTGAGCAGAGTGCCCACAGATAACTCTTGAAGGAGTGACACCTCAAGAAGCATGGTCAAATAGGAAACCATCAATTGCACACCTAAGAATATTTGGGTGTAAAGCTAGCATGCACATACCTAAGAAGAACATGAACAAGTTAGATATGAAAGCTGAGAAACTGATATTCATTGGATACATTGAAGAAGCACTTGGGTACAGATTATGGGATCCGAAAGCAAAGAAAGTATACACAAGTAGGGATGTTGAGTTCTTTGAGAAGAAACAAGCAGATGCTCCACTCAACGACTCAACAAACATGCAGAATACACCTCTTGTGAAGACAGAATTTGATGTTCCCACTGAAGATGACAGTGATGAATTGGATGATGGTGAAAACTTGGATCCACCACAAGCCAATGGAACAACTAAGAAGTTACCTAAATGGTATACTCAATTAATAAGAGATGCAAATTTGGATGAAGCACCTAGCACATCATCTAATCCTGGACCTAGAACTCGCAGTCAAGCTCGTGAAGAGGTCAATTATGCCCTAATGAGCAGAGTTGTTGAAACAGTTGAGCCATCTACAGCTCGGAAGCCCCTACAACACATGGCAACTTGTCGACCTTCCACCAGGGAAGAAACCCATTGGATGTAGATGGATATTCAAGACTAAGTACAAATCAGATGGGACTATTGACAAGTATAAAGCAAGGCTTGTAGCAAAGGGGTATGCACAACAAGAAGGCATTGATTATGAGGAGACATTTGCTCCCACAACCAAGATCAAGACAATCAGGATGATCTTTGCTCTAGCTACATAATTTGGTTGGAAAGTCCACCAAATGGATGTGAAAAGTGCCTTTCTTAATGGAGATTTACAAGAAGAAGTCTATATGACTCAGCCAAAGGGTTATGTAATACTAGGAAAAGAGATGATGGTATGCAGACTCATAAAATCTCTATATGGCCTAAAACAGGCACCCCGGGCATGGTACATCAAAATTGATGAGCATCTCATAAGTCATGGATTCAAAAGGAATCCTTATGACCCCAATCTCTACCTCAAAAAGCAAGGGGGGAGATTGTCATTGTGGTTGTTTATGTTGACGATCTAGTCATTACAGGTAGTTATGTGAAGATGATCGATGCAACAAAGAAGGATTTTAATCGATCGTTCGACATGACAGATCTCGGGCTCGTGCACTATTGTCTTGGGTTGGAAGTATGGCAAAAAGAGAATCATATCTTTGTGTTGCAGTTGAAATACACCAAGACAACGCTCAAGAAATTGGGATGATGGTGCACTCCTATTGTTACACCTATGGAAGCGAGACTTGATTATCTCATTCCGATCCATCACCACTGGTGAATGCAACTCTCTCGCGAGTTGATCGGGAGTCTCATTTACCTGACATATACTAGACCAGATATCAGCTTTGCAGTTAGCTATTTATCACGCTTCATGCAAGAACCAAAAATATGTCATTGGAAAGCAGCAAAGAGAATACTAAGATATCTAAAGGGTACAATTGACCTTGGTCTAGAGTATAAGAAGAACGACAACTTCTTGACAGGATATTGATTCAGATCATGCAAGAAACATGGATGATAGGAAGTCAACATCAGGCTTTGTCTTCTTTATGGGATCTAGACCGATATCATGGGGAAGCAAGAAACAAAACTTTGTTTCTCGCTTCTTCTGACGAGTATCGAGCTGCAGGTGAAGTTGTTTATGAAGTAATATGGCTACGCTCCGAATCTTGGAAGGAATTGGTCTACCACAACAGAAATCTACTCTAGTATATGTTGATAATGAAGGAGTTCTGAAGCTTGTTCGCAATCCAGTATTTCATGAGAGAACCAAGAATATTGAAGTACAGGTTCATTTCATACGCGAGCATGTCTTGAAGCACAACATACAGCTCCAGTTATGTCCTACAGCTGAACAGAAGGCAGATGTTTTCACTAAGTCACTTGCACGTGACAAATTCACCTTTATTCGAGAGTTCCTCTCCACTTCATTGGAAACTATGTAAAATTAAGGGGGGGAATGTTAACATAATTTAGCATAGGCATATTTATTACATTTAATTGCATTGTCTTTTATTTAATAATGTGCAACATGTGCACTCTAGTCTGGTGACTTGCATTCAATATTGTTATGTTGGATAACATTCAATATTGGTATTAGTAGTAATTACATATGCATGTGAGATGGGTCTTATCATCTCATAGTTGGTGTCTCTGCTAGGGTGTCATGTCTATCCATATGAGGTTTCTAATATCTATAAATATTACACTCTTGCATTGTTATGTAATCTGATTTCATGATCAATAATATTTGTGAGGCTTAGTCCCTCTTTGGTCATTACAATCTTATTCTATTCTATCATTTGGTATCTAAGCTATACCATTATTATCAGCAAAAAACCCCAAAACACATAAAATCCTAAAAAATAAAAAGATGTGAATGGGGACTCGGATGATGCCGCTTGATCACCTAAGCGAGTGAACTTACAATCAGTGTTGCACTACATTTTAGACACTATGTATCTCTACACGTTTGTGTGTAAAATTGTGCCCTAGGTGGCTCTTATGTGAGTCACACTTGATAGCAAGCAATAGCTAGATGTAGATAGATGTGTGCATGAAAAATGAACTTCCCCTCCTATGAAGTGTATGCAGAAGAATGCAGTCCCTTGTGCCTTGAATGGATGTTGGATGGATGTTTAAATGCTCTTGTAATGCCTTTGGATGCAACATTATGTGGGGATAGTAGATTCTTAGTTCTAGGTACTTTATTATGATCACATATATTTATATTTATATGATTCCCTTGTTTGAATTTCATAATTGACCACTAAAAGGCCAACTAGTAAAAAGCAATATGCCGGAATGGCTAGAAAAGAGCTAGAAGATGTACGTAAAGTAAAAAGTGGTCGGAGGTGCCTAGAGGGACGGGGGTTCTGAGTGTTGGAATCTTGGTTGGGCACTCGATGTCCAGAGTCACAAATGTCGACATATCAAAAGACAAACTAGGCAAGAAGGAGTGTAATACCAATAAGGAAAACAAAAAGCAAGCAAAGAGGCCAAAGACACAGTGGTCAATTAGTACTTTTCTTGCTTATGAATCATATAAATAGTAGTGTGTGATTAGGAATAGAAATATACCTAAAGTGCGTGATTTTGTGTCTGCAATAGATAGAGATTGAAAAGACATAATTGGTCTGACATATCGGAAGAAACTTATGGTCTGATTATTCTATGTTTTTAGACGTCCTTTAAGATTTTGTATGGCCGACCTAAGTGGTCTTAGGTGTATGTGACCGACCTAGTTAATGTTTGATCTTAAGACATGTATATAAAGGCTTATTTGAGAAGCTTGGGTGAGTAGAAATATAGTGAGCTAAAGGTTACATAAAAGGAAAAAATAAGATTTTATAGACCACATGAGGAGGTGTGTGTGAGAGCATGAGCGAGCTATAAGGGCTAGAGAGAGTTGTATGAGGTCCTAAAGACCATGAATAATGTGTCCTTATTGAAAATATGAATGTTTATTTCCGTGAAAGGTAGTTTTTCTATGATCATGAGAAGGTGAAGAAGAAGATGACTACCGAGTTAAAAGGTAGTTTTAAGAGTCTTCATGAGTAAAAGAAAAGGGTATAAAGAGCATATGATGTTTGAGGATTAGAGAGTGTGATAAAATATTGAGAGCATGTTGAGGTGAATGATATATCAGAGATTGAGGCATACCAAGAAGAAGAGTAGAAAAGAGAAGAAGTACAAAAAAGTCTATCATTTGTTGAGATATCAACAAGAAGAGGTGGAAAACATTCTTAGGTGGCTAAGTTTGTACTTAGTCAATTCCTTATGGAGTCAATACTTCACCACGATACCTAGGGGTTGGTGCCTCCTTATAAGTTTTTGCTTGCTAAAGTCATGTTGGTGCCTAATAAATTAGTGGGTTGATGCCTCCTTGCAATTTGGCATTTTCTAAAGTCTAGTTGGTGTTAGATAAATTAGGGTTTTTGTGTTCGGGGTTCATTTTAAGACCCCCTCTGAAAAAATTAGTTTATAATGGGTGGAAAATCTCCAAAATCAACTTTCAAATCGATAGTGAATTTTTGAAAAAATGTTTCATGGCAAAGGCGATTTGGTAGGGCACAATTTTCTTGGATTTCACATAGTTGTAAGGGTGTTAGACGACCGTCCATTGGATGTCGTCAACCCGGATGGAAGAAAACCAATGGATGATCATCCAACCCAAAGCTGGACATGACAACCACTCTTTGTTGGATGTTTGTATTAAATCCCCCCTTACAACCCCCAAGGCTATGTATTATACCTCGCGAATATTTGTAAATTTTGATTAGAAACGTTGGCGAAATACATACATAAGTTAATTTTTACATATAAATAGTAGGTGAACTGACCCATACAAATGAATTTTTGGTGGAAATTTTAGGCAAATCTGGGGGCAACGAAAGTGCTGAAAATTTTCCATTTCTAATTTGTAAAATCCCTAATATTCACGAGTTTACGAAAATTTGCCACTAAGATTTTCCCTATTGGTGTTCCTTATAGAGTTGGTGCTTCACTAAATATTGAATTTTGTTATATATAAGAAAATTTCAATGGGTTTTCTTCCCCTTGAGGTTTTCCCACATAAATGATGTGTTCATGTGTTCTCTCTTGTTTTATACTCCTGTGGATGGTTGTTATGTTGTTTTGATGATTTGATATTGCTTATACAATGATGGTTTATTGAATGGTTCATACAAGTTAAGTAAAAGTAAAGATAATTGAAGTTACATTTTTTAAAACAATGATTCACCCCCTCTTAGTTATTGTGCTTCCAACATATATTAATGTTCCTAAAAAGTATGATGTTGATCATATGTTTATAGTTCATGATATTTACATTTTGCCTTTGAATTTCTTCTCTATTCTTGCAATTTTACATGTATGTTTATGTAAAGATTAGCGTGCGAAACCTATATAAGCATATATATACGTAGACTATCGTGTGGAAATTTTTAGAAGGGATCCTATAGATTAATCAATCGATTTTATAGTTTGAAAAATCAAGCAAAAGGATTTAGACCAATTTCTACTCACTCGGGTTCATAGGAAGCCTAATCTAGCATTTATAGTAAAATTGTTATTTACATGAAGAAAGCATAAGTGTTCAAAAAAGTGGCACTATTTACAATGTAATATATAGAAATAAAAATGAACTACGGAAAAAAAAGCCCTATATAATTTCAAAGTGTACATTAATGTTTCTTTGGAACAAAAATCTTTGCTCCATAGATCTTGATGCATGATTGGTGCATTGTTTGGTTGGTTTACAACTACCCATATTAATTTCCTTTTTTTCAATGTGTGTGAGGGTTCAAAGTTTATTGTAGCCTCAATAGTTTCATACACAAGTCGAAACCTCGAGAGTATGGACTAGTAGTGTGGAATTTGGAAGGGTAAAGGAAAAGTGTTTCGACAAATTTGTAATATAATCTTTATCGGTGTTGCAATAGAGGTTTGGGAGGCCTAAAGTGCAAGATGTTCACAAAAAAATTGTTTCCTTTTAAATTCATCTTCCCTTTCTTAATGTGGTGTAGTGACTATAACACCCAGGTGGTTCGACATAGACACTACAAGTTTTCATGTTTACTTCGACCTGAGAGAACAAAAGAAAACAATAAGTGAAAGCAAGCTAGTTTCTATAATTTATATAAAAATAAGAAGCAAACTATATATCAAGAAGGAAGCATCATTGCGAATCGAAGATATTTATGGTCCAAGCATTGAAAAGTAATGACAAATATGTCTAGTTTACATGGTAAGGAAACATGCCTTTTTATATAACGCAAAATAAAAATCAGCAACTCAACTATACGTTAATAAGATAACATTTTTAAGGCCGAGGTGTTTTGTTCTCCATGAAATCAAAAACATCGGCGAGCATTGACAATCTGTGACCACCGATTGGCTCGTTGGGAGCTTAAAAACCTTGTTCAAGTGTAGTCTACCATCCAGTAGGGGTGTATTGGTGTGGCCTCACATGGGAAATCACCCCATTAGCACACACCAATTCTGGCTTAAACAAAGAAACATGCCCCGGACTCAGAGTAAGAGAAACCACACAAATAATTCTAAGGAAAAAGCCACAATTGTAAAGAGAAAAGGCAATGAGACATAAGCAACAATTGATTTAAAGTAGAACACAAAATGTACAAACACATATTTTAAAAATACATGTTTTAATTCTACATACATATTTGTTTTTAATTATTTTGAATAAAACTTCATTCTAACTAAGAAAATTTTAGAGTAAAATCTTAGCGATGTCATAAATAATGGGCAATTTATTTTCATATTAAAAAAGTATACAATATTTGGATTGAAAACATACCACATAATTTGAGGCTCTTATTTTCTAGATATGTAGAGTTTTAATTATCTCTTGTCTTATACAAATTTACAATATGGTACTGTAACGTTATGTGAAAAAGCATTTGAAAGTCAACTTTTATTGTTCGTCTTAATCTAAAACTACATGTAAATATTAGGGTATTTTTATCCGATTACTTATAAACTAAAAATTTATTATTAAGGGTTAGAGGGGTTAAGTTTTGGATGATACTTGAGGATGAAGTTCGACTAAAAAAGAGAAAGTGTGTTGAAGCAAGAGGGTAACTAGTAGTAAACACAAAGCCATAACTCACCAAATAAGTAAAATCATATACAAATCACATATTGAATATCTATAACTCAAAAAATAATGGATGGTCCATGACAAAGACAACTAAAATCAATGGCGAGATCATACTATGGGTTGGCCTAATTCATAATGTTGAATAAGCGAGAGAGTTCAAGAAAATATAAAAAACAATACATATTTCAACAAGTGAACGCTCTCCAATAACATTCAAAACATGGAAACATTTGAAAAATTAACCTTTAGGAACACCAAACCTTTCCTCTTCACGCATGGGTGTTCTGCACACATGCACTCCTTTTGTTGTTTCCTCTTTTGTGTATCTATCCCATCTATGTTCAAACAAAATGAAAATTATGTTTAAAGACATACAAAAAAAAACTTACAAATATTATAACATAATAATGAAATTTCACTAAATAAATACGGTAACATGTAATGACACATATGTTTATGGTGATGATTGTACGTTTTATTTTCCATCTTGACATTAAAAGTCCTAATGCACTCTGTGGACCTGAATACATGAGAGATGAGAGGAAGATATGCACGAAAGTAGATGAACTTGGATGTAGTGCATGTGGAGCGAAGCATAAAAATATGTTAGGAATTCGAGCATGCAGACACAAAATATTTTGATTTTTATTTAGTTTGAATCTTGTGGAGGTTGTAATTAAGCTTTTCATTTCCTCTAGTTCCTAACTCATCTACTTGAAATCGATGACATGTATGTCGACTCAAGTTTGGCATCATCCACGATGATTGTGCTTTTCATCAAGTAATATGTGTAAATATTTACAAATATTTCACGGATTGAATAAAAGTTATATAGGAATTTGTGAAGAAAAGAATCAAGAAGCATATATGAATGGAAAAGTTTTGAAGTTAAATCTAAACGTATGTCAATACACCCCTGCCGCTTCCTCTTGCTATGATTTTTTTTTGCCCATAATTAATCAGCCACCCATAACACAAAAGGGACATGCCTATGGACATAAATATTATAGTCGAAATTAAACATATTTATTTATATTCACTAGATACTTTTTGAATATAAAATATTATTATAATATTTAAACGATTTCTATCCAATTATTTATATATATATATATATTGCATTTAATGGGTTCTAAATAAAAGTAATAGAGACTCGTTTGTATATTAAAACTTAGTATTTTATATTAAAAATATTAAAATACATAAACATTTATTACAAATTAAAACTTTCCAAATTAAAGCTTGCGTGAACAATTCGCCTCCAACCCACGTGGGCAAACAAATAAGATAGTGGGAATCTTTAATAAATGTCTTTAGCATTAAAAGTTACCTGCCCCAACCATTTAGGAAAGGACCACATGTTTAAGAACATGATTGAAGGTGTCCCCCCCCACATCTTTAGTAAGAATTTTTGGTCCCCTCTCATTATTATATTACTTTTATTTAGAACCCATTAAATGTAATAGTTTATATATATATATGCACCATATTTATATAAAATCACATATATTGGATTGATGTGACACTTATGTCAATATAATTTTTATTTTATTTTAGTAAATAAAAGTTATTATAAAGATTTTTAATGTTCCAATAATAATTGAGTTGGTTACTAGAAGTTTCTTAAGAGTATAAATCATTGGTTCAAATCAGAGTTGTTAAGAGATTGTTTTCACTTGAAAAACATAATATATATTTCAATATAATTGAAAAACAAAATGGTTTGTGTCAAAGTTATATATAGAGAATAACATTGGTACAAGATAACAAAATAAAATTAGATGATGATACAATGTTTCATTATATTTGATGTTTTAAGATTATTTTCTATAAATTTTATTTGGACAATATTATTGAAAAAATTAAATCATTCTCATGAAATTTATAATCTAATTAATAAAAATAATAGTATTAAAAATATTACTTAACCATCTATTAAATATTTCAACAGATACTAAATAAATAGGATTACTTTCCTTAAATAACTTTAACAAATTGAATTCCTCAATATAATCAATTATATGTTATCCATAACCTAAACATGATCAATATATATTAAAATTCTATGGAGCGTTTAAAGACACTGCGAAAAGTAGTTAAAACTCTCTGTTAAAGAAAAGCTTCCTTTTTCCGGAAATTTATCCTACATGAATTTTAAAGTTCCGAATCAATTACTATATGTAACATGCAAGCCACACCATAGAAATTAGAATTGTAACTCCCTCGATATACACTTTATTAAATTGGTTTGGTCAAATATATACATTTTAAATAGATCATTAAATTTTAACGTTATTAACTTTGGCCATGTTTCTTCTACATTTGCATATGATGTGGGATAGTTTATTATAAAACATATCAATTATTCACATTCCATGGATATGTTTCGTTATAATTAAATCTAACTTAGTTATATTTATTTAGATATAAATTGGAATGTATATAATTGTAGTGAATTGTTAATGTAAAATCACTTTCTTGTATTCATTTTTTTTTACTTGTAGTGATTTGTATGAATTTATTTCACACGGTATAAAGGTCTATTTCATACTCATTGTTTTTAAGTGATATTCACAATGGTGAAAAAATAACTAACAAAAGACACTACCATAATACTAATGTTACACAAAAAGAAGTTTAATATTAAATTATCATTAATAGCCTCCTCCCAACATTAATATATTACAACCATACCAATTATTTGTGGGCAATGGTCAACCCAAAAATATTCTGTAAATTTCACACTTGCCTAACTATTTTTTTAATATTGGCAAATAGTTTTTTGAAAGGGACTATACCCTTGAATACAAAATAAGGCCTTTAAGCCGGAATAAGAGTGAGAAGCATAGCAGGACTAACCAAGTCCAAGTAGTACAATGAAATTCAACGTAGCCCAGAAACAGCTACACAAGCGAGACTTAACAGCAAAACAACAGCAAAAAAAAAAACAAGAACTTGACGGACCAAAAGCTTGATAAGAATAACAAAAGAGAGCGGTAGAAGCATGCGGGACTACTTCTTGGCCGCTTGATCAACACCGATCTTGACTTTTTCCAAGCATGAAACATACCCAAAGCGGTCATGTGGGCAGCATCCGTCTTATCGAGCTCCTCGATGGTCCTTTTGCTCTCTTTTTCATTGCCCCAAAGTGCAGCCGGGACACCGCTGAGGTTGGAAACACTTTTGGCATGTCCCACGATGAACTCCTCAATGGCCCTAAAGGCGTGATATTGTAATCATGCCTAGTCTTAGCCTTCCCAAGGCGGGAGTCTAAGGAGGTCGACTTTTTGTATATGTCTTTAATCGACTATTGTCAATGCTCCCTTCCCCCTCCATGCTTTTCTTACCTTTTTGCTTAGCTAGGTTTTGACCTCATCCTTGACATTTTTATCTCGGCCTCTAAGGCCTCTAGTCTCTTAGAAGGGTTATCCATCTGTGCTTCCCTGGGACCGGCACTACTTATGTTCGGCGAGTCACGTGCGATGTCAAGATCAAGAGGCTCTTTCCTGCTGCAAGAGTCTCGAGGTTGAGTCTCCTAGAAGCCACAGTGAATGGACATTTAGAGGAAGAGGCGAGGTGGGTGGCGGAGGAGGAGCGGCGAGGAGGAATAGAAGGAGAATCATGTGTAGCCGGCATGGGGGTAGCGGCACCGGTGGCGGGGCGGCAGCAGGCAGGCAGCGGGAAGCGGGGCGGCGAGCGAGCCCATCGAAGGGGGAGCCGGGCTAGGAGAGGAAGGAAGACCGAGGTACTTGAGAAGGCGATGTTGTGAATTAGCAAAATAAGCCCTTGATGCGAGGAACCGCCCAAGTATGCTTCCGGAACTCCAAAATGGAGCGCTCAAGAGAGTTTAAAAGATAATGAGGGAAGCAAACCAATCTATTCCTACGGAAGTGGTTTAAAAGATGAGATGCTTAATTGGGATAATGTAACAAACCTACCTTCGAGGAGATGAAACGAATCATCATGCGAGTGACCTCATCAAACGGTGAAGGAATTGAGCTTACAAGCAGACCCACTGTGCTAAATATAAGCTTCTCATCTTCCTCCACAAATCTTCTTTCTTCAGTTTCTTTGATAACCCTTTTGTTGAAGAAGCGGTACCCATCCAGGCTGAGACCGGTCGCTTCAGCAATGAGCTCTTCATTGACAAGAATTTTCTGTCCCCCATAGTCGACAGTCCTCTCTTTCCATTCCTTAGCAAAGCGTACTGAAATACTTTGATCATGTCCCTGCACCCTTTCAACAAAGCTGGTGAAGCCACCTATGCTGAGAATGTTCCAAAGCTCGGTGTTATCCTTCCAATCAGGGTCCGCGCACGGCTCAATTTGACAGGGAGGTCCTCCCATCTTCTCAGTGGTGTGCAGGTTACAACAAATTCCAGAATGCCACTGAGCGTGAAGAACAGTTCGTTTCTTACTGTTGAAGATCGCATAAGATCGGAATCAGCCGTTGGTCTTCTCACGAGCAGGCTGCGTAATTCTTGAACGAGCTGCGGGAAGTCGCGTGTGAAAACCCTTTCCCTGTCAACAATCACTTTGTATTTATCATCGGTTTTCGTGGAGTTTGGCATCCAGATATCAACGGCTGTTGTACCTCCCGCGTGCGTGATTTTCAAATCAGGATGACTCCACTTGAAGTTTCTTAAATAGATCTTGCTATTATTTGAAAAAGATATTATTTGCCTCGCCATATAGAATAAAGCAGCACTTGTGAAAGAATTGATGATTTTGATTTTCCTCCAAAGATTAAGGCTTATCTCTAGAGATTGCTTACTTGTGAAGATCCGCATGGATGCTGTTGTGAAGCTGATTAGGGATACTATCATTATCCCAGACAGTAAAATTTATATTAATGCCATAATTGGCCAGTGCATCCGCCAGATTGTTGCCCTCCCTGTAAGTATGTATGATTCTGATACTATTGAAGGTGTGGCAAATGCTTATGGATTCAGAGATAAAGTCTTTAATACTCCAACTGGGAGATGAGGACTGATTAAGAAGCTTAATGATATTAAGAGAGTCCCCTTCAACAATAAGGTTCTGAATATTTTGAGCCCGTGCAACTCTCGAGCCCCATAGAGTAGATAATGCTTGCAAAATGATTGGTTTGAATTCCCATTTTCCCGCATAAGCAGCAATCAAATTACCTTTGTGGTCTCGTATTGCTCCTCCTCCATTTGTCCCTGGTTTCCCTTAGAGGCGCCATCAAAGTTCAACTTGTACCAATTAGAGTCAGGAGGATGCCATTTAATCAAAGATCTATCAACACTATTCCCAGGGTTGCTCCAATTTCCAATGTGCCAATTAGATAAAATGTGTTCTTCATTCTCAGGATAACACTTGTTCTTGGGAGGTTTAAATCTGGCCATGTCCTCTTTGATACCTTGAGAAATTTTGCAATCTGATTTTACAATTACATCTTATTTCTGAAAATGATATTATTTTTGTCCTTCCAAATCCTCCAGATTAAGTGTGGGATTGCTAATTTCCAGATTCTTTTGATAGCACAATGTCTGAATGGTGGGTTCCATTGATTCCATAGCTGATTAAGGTTCTTCGGCAACACCCAAAGAGCATCAAATTTAGAAAGAACAAAGCTCCAAATTCTATTGGCATAAGCACAATGTATGAACAGATGACTAATGTCTTCATAGTCATTCCTACAAAGGTGGCACCAATTAGGAATTATAAATCCTCTTCTCATCAAATTGTCAGTGGTGAGAATTCTACCTCTGATGGCCAGCCAAAGAAAAAAATTTATTTTGGGGGTTAACTCAGGCATCCAGATCTTGTTCCAGTTAAAGTCAGATTGGTTACTGTGAGAAAGATTGGTATAACCAGATTTGACTGAGTATTTCCCATCTTGTGAATTGCTCCAAACCAGCTCATCCTTGGAATTCAGCTGACTTAAAGGGAAGAGGTCTAAAAGATCCTGAAGGGAGGAAGTAGTTTGTTTCAGCTCAATTCGTTCCATAGAAAGTCTTTTCCAAGTCTTGTTGGTGCCATTACCTTCAATGTAGTCCTTGACTTTAGTTCCATACTTGCTTATAAGGCTGTCCTTAGCTGTCCCAAATCTCTCCAAGAGGTTGTCACCAACCGCTTATCCTCCCGTGAAGTTTATCTCACTGCCATCCCCCACTTTCCATTTGCTGCCCTGCTTGATGAAGTTTCTACTCTTGACCAGATTATTCCAAAAAATGGAACCATTGGGTAGTTGTTCTTCATGCAGATAGGAGTAGACAGCTTGTTGATTCAAGTATTTTGCTTTAATAACATCAATCCAGGGCTGTTTCTCAGATAGCAATCGCCAGCCCATCTTAGCGATGAGTGCCTCATTCATTTTCTCAATATTTTTTATGCCCAGCCCTCCCATAGATTTTGGGGTGCAGACCTTATCCCAGGCCACTAGGTGAAATTTGAACTTCTCTTCCATGCCTTGCCATAAAAAAATTTTCTGAATCCTTTCAATTTTCTCTCTGAAGGAAGAAGGAATTTTGAAAAGTGACATGATATAAATTCCTAGGTGACATGATTGCCACCTAGGAATTTAATTATATGGCTTAATCCAACCTTTCCCGACCTTAAATAGAGTACATTATAATATTATATTATATACGATAAGTATTATGCCAAAAAAATATATTACAACCATAATAATATTTGGTAGAAAGTACATAGCTAACCTAATGAACATTTTTAAATTTGGCCCCCTAAGCGTTGACGCCTAGTTTGCCTAGGGCTTAATCCCCACTTGTCTCATACAACATATCTATACACCTAAGAAGCTTCTACAAGGCCATAAACAAGTTTTTACATATCGTACAAGATGAATACTAATTTATGTGTTGAACTATTTAGATCTATTGATCTTTATTTAGTAACACACACACACACACACACACACACATATACGTATGTATATATATTCTTATTTTTAATTAAAAATCAAAAAAATACGACATAAAATATTTGATGCCGCTTATGTAGAAAATGTACATGCCAATTGTAAATTTATCTTCGTCATTGATGTTTATCCCTTCATTAACCTACTCTTCTTCATGATGTTGACCTCTTCATTACCATGTTCTTCGTAAAACATAAATTGAATCTCAAATTCTTGTTTTGGAAAATGGTGAGAAGGATGTAGTTTCAAAATGCAAGATTAAATAATCAATTAAGGAGGAAATAGCTCGAAATTCATTTTGGTTCCTATGAGGAATAAAGAGCATTGATTGACGTTTTTAGATTCATAGGAGGGAGCGAGTTCGAGGAATACGAAAGTAGAATGTTGGAGGGTATTGAAGTAGAACCTCCTTGAGGATGTAGAGATGGCAAGGCTAAATTAGAAGGCTAGAATGTTGCATCATACAAGAGAATCAAAACAAAGAAGGGGTTAAACCTGGTTCACCATCCATTAGAGTATTAAGGAGCACCAAATTGAAAGAGGTTTCCAAATCCAAAAACTCGCCCAAAGATTGAGGAGAACCCTTAAACTAAAATTTTCACATATCTCTATGATATGCTTTGTCCTTAGTCCTAATTGGGTGACTAGGTTGTTAGTTTGCTATGTTTGCAATGCTTTGTTTTTGGGCATGATCTTTTCACTTGTTTTTGTCCTTCTTTGAGGTTCGATTCTTGTTATCTTTCGGGTTTGGTACATAAAATGGTGGGGACCCTTTCAAACCACCACATTATCTTATACATAATAATTTTAGACAAATTTATATTTTGGGGCCCACTCTCACTACTAGAAATTTGTATACATATGATATCTGACCTTTTTAGAAATTTTTATAAAAATGAAGAAATCAATTTCAAAAATCACACATATATCATAAACTTAAAGTGCAACACTTTATTAGTTTACACAATTTTGAAATTGAGTATGGTTTGGTGGAAATTGCCTTTGTAATTTAAGAATTTTCTTAAATCCATAATTTTGGCATAAAATGTGGCTTTAAAAAGTAGGAAGTGCACTTATATGCTTTGACCCTTTAAGAGAGTGAGAAGTGATAAATAACCTTAGGGATTTTTTTTGTATATATAGGCGATTCTTCACTAATTTCCTATTATACCCAAGACAAGAAGTGTCTAAGCCAACCTAATGGAGACTTCCTAATTCAAAAAATATTCATTGAAGACCCCTAAACACTGGTGGAAGATGAAGACACTTATAATTATAAAAAAATGTTTAGGTTTATGAGTCATGTCTCGGAGTGCAAATGAGGATATAAAGTATGGAGAAATTCTATATTGAATTATAAAGTGTTCTTTCATAGATTACGATGATCTTAAATGAATATGATTGGTAGATAGATGTGGCTAAGATAGTGGATGCATAGATCGATATGGGAACATGCATTTGAGACTCAAATTTATGTGAATTTTCAAATTATGTCAAATTTGATGTTTCTAAAGTGCCAAACTAAATTTAGTTGTCTACATATTAAATTTTTCTCTCACCCAAATCCCTATCAAAATTGGTTTTTTTATGGCTTAGAGTGTTTTTAAACCACATGAATTGATTATGCCCTACATAAGTTTGATTGGATATGTTTTTACATCAAGGTTTTCACAAATACACCACTCTCTATAGTGGTCTCCAATTATTCCCTATTAATTTGTTCCTTTTATTATAGTCCCCAGGCGTGAGTCTCATATTGTTTAAGAAATGAATTAAATTCATTGTAGACCTTTTTAAACAAATGAACCCTCAATTATTTTCCCCCTCCTTGTTAGTGTATTTAATTAACCATACATTATTGTATGTGATTAAGATGAAATTTGTAATATTAATTGTAATTTAATATGTGGATAATTCACCCATTGGTACACACTTATCCACATCTATTAATAGAGAAGAGTATTAGCCAAGTTATTGACATGATGAAATTATACTATTAATATAGTAAAGAAAACTTTCTTTACAAGAAACTTCTCTTGACCCTAATAATATCTTACGCTTATTATTATAAAAGTGTAGAGAGCTAGTGTTAGTGAATATATTGTAGAAGAGAGTTATTATTTTTTGGTGAGTTTAGACATAGAATCTTACTAAATGTGTAGTTATAGTGCTACCATTGGTAAATCAGTATTATTTCTTTACTTTAATCTTTCATTGATTTATCGTGTATAAAATTTTGTCGATGTTTATTTAATGATTGTTTAAAATAACTTTAAAGAGTGTAATGCACTTTAATATAGTATAAGAGAATTAAAAGATTGCCCATATGCTACATATAAGTTTACAAATTAGATATGTAGTTTTTTTATTACTTTTCTATAGGTATCTAGAGAAGGTATATAGTTTTAGAATTTTTCTACAAATATTGATTGAATTAGTTTTTCAATGCTATTTAGAGTTACTTATCCAAATCTAGTTACCTACTATTATTAACCAAACTTATGGTCTCACCTTACACTTCGTGGAATTTGGGTTGATAATAAATTGGTGAATTTGGTGGGTTGGTTAGGATTTATCTCTTGTTTTTAAATATACCATGCGTATAACTATGTTACAACGATTTATAAATTTAAGATTTGTTTTGGGACAAAATCAATGCATGGATGGAAGAACCCAAATCAGACAGGAGCGGTAGGCACTAGTGTCCCACATGGGATGTTTTTCTGGGGCATAAATAGGTAAATTACATGATCAACATGTTTGTAGTGACAATATTTTTAATTTTTGGCAACACATTCTTAGTTATAGGTTCTTATAAAGAACAACGAAAAAAATTAGTTGAACGTTATATACTTTGGGAAATGGACCCAATTACTTTGTTTTCTGGGATCATCAATGATTAATTTCTTTTGGGTTTTGACCATCTACAATGGAACTTATCCATGGGGAAGCGTTAATGGTTAGAGGAAAAACCTATAGCTCTCCCAATACTCTTCCCTTGGCGACAAGACACCTAAATCCTCGGTTTGGAAACATGATGCTTAAATCCTCGGTTTGGCAATAAGATGCCTAAATCACGAATTTAGTGACAGGACGCTTAAATCCTCGGGTTTAAGACAAGAAACTAAATCCTTGACATTTTTCCAACCATCTCCAATGTAACAAACATACATGAATAATTATATCTCTTCTCTCATGGCATACAGGTGTACTCTACCCTTGATTTGCTTGTTTTTCAATAAACATTTCTATTTTCACTTTTACTAATTTAAATATCTATTTCATTTATCATGAGCATTAACTACACTTATTTTTTTTTTGTAGGTCCTGACGGACTCATGAAAGAAAGAAACACACAAATGGAAAAGGAACAATCTCAATCTCAAGATTTCTCTCGACAAAGACAATATCTAAGGAACAAACACATGCATCATTTATAATACATGCACAAGGTCAGCCCTAGGGTTATTTTCCTCCTCTAGATTCCACAATACACTTTTTACTATCTCCATTCGGCATGATATTAGGTACAATCCTCATTCAACACATTATCGGTTCTGACTCCGTTTGGCTCTCCGTAAGGTATGTTATTCTTATCTACTTTATACTACTTGAATATTTATTCCCTAGCATAAAGTGGGGAAAATGTAGTAAATAATTCACTCACTTACTACTTACATCACGTCTCTAATTATATTATTATATACATGATCTCTAAGAAAGAAAACTAGGCATTAACAACACTTGTCTTGCTTTTACATTACTTTATTCTTTTGATACTCTTATCATTTAATTTTTGGAATGGTTACTTTACTTTTGGACATTGGAGGACATGTGACCCAACTCGTATTTTGAGTTTTATCCTCCGAGCATCCTGGAAACTACTTCCCATTAGGGACATGACCACCCAAAAGCTATTGTCCCCTTTGGGCACTTCTAGACTTTTCCCTATTTTTTTAATTTTGAAAGGTCACATCATTTTTTATATTTTATAAATTATTACTTATCACTTTGGGCCATATTTTTGGTTGTTAATGAAGAAATTCTAACAAGGGAATTATTTAAATACATGACTTAATCACTATTATTGGAGGCATTAAGGGCCATCACTTACTATCTACCACTTGGGAAAAGAGAAACATTCAAGGACTGCATTTGGGTTGCATTATTAACTACATAGGAGGGACTATTTCTAAATTACATCTCACACATCTATCTTGGGAAAATCAATTATAGTCTGTTATCTTAGTGCGACTAAAATAAGGGAAACCTAGCTTAAAGGGACACAATTCAATCACACACAAACTAGAACTACATAAATTCTGAAATGTAGTGCAATGCTCGGTGACAATTACATTGGGGTGACCATCGAGGTCAGTCTAACTCAATCATATGCATTATTTATTCCATCTAATATTTACTTGAGCCTTGTGTAGGTAGATGGGTTTGTTTTATAGCTTTAGGTGCAATAGTGAAACCCTACAGAAAATTGGATATGAGAAAGAGTGAAAGTAAGAATACATGATCAAACCCTAAAAATATTAGAAGTAGAGTTTCTTCAAGGACACTAGCGCCCGGTTCAAACACCATTGCTCGGTGGTCATGTCCTCATTTAGGCGGTCATGTTCAAAGAGGTTTGATATCCCAGTTTCTTAAAAAAATCATACGAGTTTAGATCCATCCTTCTCATCCTGTTTCCCATCACATAATCAACCCAAATCTCTGCATACAAGCTAAACCATTATTATCTCACTAGTACTTACACAAGTTGTTTGTTTCTTTCATGATAGATCTTGTTTTTCACTATTTTATTCATTTGATCTCGGTACTTTGATTACGATCTAATATTTCATTAAATCAAAATTGAAGTAATTAATACAAATCCATTAGGAAACACCCTCTATAGGTCTAAAGTCTTCTACCAAGTCTAGGAGTCTCCATCTTCTCTCCACAAACAAACAAAGTGACCCTTCCCAAGTATTTGAGTAAGTGTGAAACTCAAACAAGGTATTATCAAAGCATGTTTTTCAAGTTTTGATTGCACTACAATATATATCACATGCTATGAGAATGAATTGCAATTTGAGCACTTTTTAGAGTAGTGGAAACATTACCGGTGCACAAGGGTTCCCACTGAACCCACCTAACTTTGTTTTATAGGAACTCCATTTTACACTATGATGGTTTGGGGGTTATTATAGAGTTTACAGAGACATTCCAAAGGTGAGTGAATAAGACCGAAATAAAATAACAAGTGATTCCTAGAAAGATGAAGAACTCAAGAAGTTGTAGGCCCATAATCCAAGCAGGGGTAAGACCATATAGTAGGGTCAAAATTGTACATATGGTGTTGACTAATTTATTTTAACTATAATTAATATTAGGTGTTAGTTCTTGTAACAAAAATTCTCAATTCCTAATCATCATGTTCTTGCATCCAAATCACTCAAAATCCTTCATATCCACACATAATCAACTAAGTGCAATCACTCCTTTGTGATTTGATATTTTCTAGTTCAATAATTACTTTGTAAAGAAATATTTTGATTTATGTAATTAATGTTAGAAGTTAATTAAATTAGAATATCCACCTATTGTATTATTTCATCCTTTTTATGTATGCTAATTAGAAGCACACTAAATCTTAAAAGGGAATGAAATAATTTCAAAAAAAGTGAAATATGTATGAGCATGATCATTAAGAGGTTGGAATTTTTCATTTATTTTGGTCATGGAACACTATTCCACTTATGGGAAGAGGGTGTAGAAGATGGGAAATCATCAATAGGAGTAGTCGAGGATGTATAAGAGTAAAATCATTAGATAAGATCTTAGAATCACATGTAGTATCAAGAGAAACATCATCAATAGTAGGATGAAATTCATTCGTAACATCAATATAAGGGTTATGTGTATCATTTTCAATAGAAGAAAGAGTAGTAGAGTAATCATTTGTCATAGATTATATTTAAATAGGAGAAGGATATTCATTGCAATCATTCATCACATTATGATGTACAATATAAAGAGTATTATTACAATCAAATGCATAATTACTTATTTCAATAAGAATAGGATATAAAAAGATTCAATTGCATCATTTCCTATGTTAATAGGAGGATGAGATAAATAATACTTAATTATAGCACTCCCTATACTATGATGAGAAGGAAAGGAATCCAGTGTTATATTTTTATTTATCATTTCAAGAGATGGAAAGGAAACATTAAGGTAAGGGATTATGAGAGATGCATCATTTCCATTATCATTATAATCATCCTCATAAGTGTAAGTAATATTATTATCATCAAGACATGTCTCATGTGTATCTTCAAGACTAGATATATTTTCTTTAATAAATGTAAGAGAAGTATCAAGAGGAGAAGAGGTGATAGTTTCCCATAATGAATGAGAATTAATGCTACTAGAAATACATGTAAGTTTTGTTATTCTTTTATATCTATAGATATGGTTCATAATATGGGTAGGAGTTGGTATCTCTTCTACATACAACATCACTAACATGTGGTTGCTCATATGTCTAAATTCTATTAATACCATCACTAACATCTTTGCATATAGAGAGATCATCTAGAGACCCAAAGGTTTGATCATTATTATAAGAATAAGAGAATGAAATTTTGTAAGGAGATTAGGCCATGAAATCACAAAGGAGAACAAATCCTAAGAATAGGGAAAGGAATAAAATCATGCACTAATTAGTGGATAGGTATGAAAACAAGAAACTATATGGCATCTAGGGATTGTTGTAGAATTCCTAGTTGGGATAAGGAACCTAACATAAATTAGTAAAACTGTTTAAAAATAAGTGGGTTCATAAATGATTTTCTTATGGAATAAATAATAAATGTGTGGAGGTTTGCATTCCTTAATGATTAAAATTTAGGGTGTGGAGTCGAAACATGAATTTATATTCAAATTATTATCTAAACATTAACATTTAAATATGAATATACATATTAAATATATTATAAGATAGACAAATTCAAACATGTGATAAATATAGATAGATTAAAAATGTAATTTAGTTTTTGGAAATTTTGGAATATGATTTGGATTTCTAAAGGGTATGAACAACATAGAAATATTCTACAAATGGTTCATCTCTGATTTTGTAACTATATTATGCATAGAGACATAACCATCTTACATAAGGGCATATTGTTTGGTAATTTCATCCTCTTAGATAATTCATTCAAGGATGTAAATGAAGCTATGTAGCTTCTAGGACCTCTATGAATGATTGATATAACTATTAGTGCAAGTAGAACCCTAGGATTTGTACATTACAAAACCCTACTATTGACTAACATGGAACTGTCTCAAAGGTGGGACCCGCGCAAATGAGACAAACCTCCGAGAGAAGGTTGGCTCCTCTACTTACCCATAATGCTAACACTACTCCTAGAAATAAAAAATATGACTACTTTAAAGCTAACCTAGACTTCCAAGTAACCGGGAAGAGAGAGAAATCCATGGAAAGTGAATCCTAAACTAGTGAGGGTGATAACAAAGCGGGGAAAGGGTGGAGAAATTTCCTAGTGCGTGAAAAAAGGGACGAAATGAGGTGAAAGAGGGTAAACAAATGTGCCACAGTCTGTTGTTGCCCTTAAAATTCCCCTCTTTTCAAGTCAAGTTTTGAAAATTTTGAGTCCGTACTTTGGAGTATTGGATCACATCGAGACTGGTATTGTTTGCAGTTTTCCATTCCATGGAGAACAATTTGAAAGCTAGGCATAATGGTGAAGTTTTTCCCCTTGTTTTTATTTCTTCCCACAGATAGGAATGACAAGCGTATCTTCCCCGTTAATTTTTTCCCCAAAGCATCCATGGGTAGTATGTGGACATCTCTAATTAGATGCGGCATGGCCATGTTTCAAGTGACAACGGAAGCCTCCACGCATCCAAACAACACAACTCTAAGGGCAGGGCCCAAGGGACAGTCCTCAAATAAGTGCAGGCTTTCCACATGTCCCAGGTCCAAAATGAAGATAGAACAAGCCTAAATCGACTAAGTATGGAAGGTTCAATGGACAACGCCACATGCCTCATCGACGTAACTTCAAGAGTCAAAGCCAGGGGTAGTTCTCAAACTTGCGCCAGTCCTCCACATGTCCCAGGTCTAAAAAGAGGAAGAGTCGATCGTTGAAATTGACTAAGTATGAGTGGGTCGACAAAAGCCTCCACGTGCCTCGACAGCATAATTTCAGAAGTGAAACCAAAGGGTTAATCTCCAAATGAGTGCCTACTCGCAACGTCAAGAGGCTGGCGGAAGGAGCCATGCATCATCTCGACACAATTTCAAGAGGCATTTCCAAAGCGAAACTCAAATGAGCATCAGCTCGCCATGTGGTCAAATTCAATGGAGAGACAAAGTTGGTCATTGAAAAGTCCAAGACCAAAGTGGAAGGAGCATTGTGTCACTGATGCAATTTCAGGAGGTGTTTTCCAAAGTGAAAACTCAAATGAGAGCCAACTCTCCATGTGTCTAGGGGTCAACATAAGTTAAGTGGGAAGTAGGCCCGAATTGACTAAGTATTAAAGAACTGATGGATCTCTCCATGTGTCAGCCTGACGTAACTTCAAAGGTAAAATCCAGAAGCAGGTTCCAAATGAGCGCCAGCTCTCCACGTGTCAGCTTGGCGCAAATTTAAAAGGCACAAAATGAAAAAGGCATCCGCAGGCCCACTTCAGTTTAAATATCTCTCACTTGGATGACTTGAATTTAAAGTTTGCAAAGGCAAGGTGGACGACTGGGATTCAATGGGTTTGTTTTTACTGCCAAGCAGGGAAATGACCAAGGCATTAGAAACGTTCTGGAAATGGTTTCTTGAGTCTATTTTCATCATTTTGCTGGAACCAAATGTAACCGTTCTTAAAAACTATTTATTGGCTTTTCCACGCCATTGTTTAGTGTTGGATCCTGTAATCTGTAAAGTAATAGATTCGAAGTAATCAATACAAAAAAATTTCCCTTTCTTCCTATGATTTTCTTCTTTCCATGTCTGAAACTTGAGAATAATTCATCTTTTATAATAGGAAACTTTGTGTTCTTGTTTATATGATTTCTGGAACTTTGCATCTGTGGAATTATATTGGTTATGAAAGTAAATGATTATATTCTGTAACTCCCTAGTTCAATACGTATAAGGTGATACTCTACCATCTATATTTCCTGAAGGTATTGTTATGTTCTTCCTTCCTCATCTCCTTAATTCTTCTATCCTTTCATATTGATGATCTTTGGGCATAAAACGTTTCAAAGTATCAAGACTCCACACTTTGAAAGTTTTACATTTGTATATAAGTTTTTTCTTTCAATAAGGGAACCTATCCCATTAAAGAGGAGGGAATTTTTGTCCCCTGACTGTGGTTGTTAAAGTGTAATTTTAAAACCCAAAATTTTTGGTGACTCTACTGGGGATTTCATTTCAAACGGATCCCTTTCTAAAAGAACAATTTCAAGATCATTGTTGGTCTAGAGGACTCTACGGTATACACACGGAAGAAAGCTCTCGGGGTTGAGGATCCCCATTTTCAATTTCTGGAGCAACAAAACTTCTCTCTTCCAGCAAGAAGGAACAGAGGGACTCATTCTACAAGCACACCTCCTACTAAAGACAAAATTCCAAGGATAACATTCCTCAGGAACATCTCAATCCTAATCTCCGTGCTTTGATACTTGTTTGTGTTTCAGTTCCCCTTCAGTCATATTTTCTAAAGATGGCTGCCCCTTTGCCTTGGGGAAAATAGGTTGGGCCTCTTGCTCTTCCTCAACCATTACATGAGTTACCTAGGGGTAACAAGAAAATTTTTCCCAAGTTTTGGGGTGATGGGAAGGTTCATCCAGATGAACACATTGTAGCCTTCATTGTTGCATGTGGGATTCTTGGGGTTGAACATGAAGATGTCTCTGTCAGATTTTTGTGGAGACATTGTAGGACAATGTTGTTGATTGGTTCTACCATCTTCTGTTGGGTCGATCACTAATTGGAATACCATGACAACTTAGTTTGAGTAGTGTTTCAAACCTACTGAGGATGTGCATGCTTTGTTAGCACAAATTTCTCATATCAAGAAGGAGCCATTTGAGCCCATGAGGGAGTTTGTGGCTAAATTCAACAAGCTAATTAATAAAATTCCATAGAACACTCATCCAGTGGATCAAATCCAAAAGTGCTTCTTCCTCAATGCCCAGTTTCTGAAGTGAGTTATGCACTAAGGAGAGCTAACCTTGTAACTTTGGATGTTGATCAACATTTGGCTATCAGTGTTGAGGATGATTTGATCATGTCTGGTAAACTGAAAAGAGAATCCTCCAAATCTAAAGCTTCTTCCTCTTCCTCTTCCCTAGAGCCAATTTTGATCAATTAGTACAGAAGCTTGTAAATGATCTCATTTCTCTCAAGAAACAATTGGCTCAACATACCCCTTACCAAGATGTTCCAAGGAAGAATTTTCAGCCCAGAACCATCTTCCTACTTCTCATACTAGATTGGCTATTGAGGGCCCACCCATCAAGGTTCTAGTCAATGCAACTTATGAAGTTGAAGAACCTGATGATGAGGAGTGTACTTGAACTCTATGAAGAAACAAGAAGAAGAATTTGAAGAACTGGAAGAGCTTGGTGGGTCTCAAGTTCATTTCCTCACCACTGAAGGTATGGATGATGAAGATGAATATGATGAGAGAGTGGCCAATATGAATAGTAATTGATATGTTGTTATGACTCGGGAGAAAACAAACAGAAAAGAGAAAGTAGTGCATCTTGCCAAGAAATCCAAGGAGTTTCCTACAACTATTCCAGTGATTGCAAGAAGAGGATCTCCCATTCCCACTGCCTCCACACAAAAGGTGAGTAATGCTAATCCTCCTTCTTATTCTATTTCCAAAACTCCTTGTCCTTCAAATCCTAAAACTAACGAATCAAAAGTCTCTCAAGTTCCTAGTAGTGATGCCCCATCAACCTCTAGGTCCTTTGATATCATCGATCACCTCAAAAGGACCAAAATTCAAATTTCAAAGGTTGAGTTTTACCAAACCCATCCAAAATCCTTTGTTAAAATGGTAAACTTTGTCAATTCCAAATCCCAAGATTCACCCCATACCTCTAAAGGTATTTTTCCCACTCCCTCTTCCTCACCTCAATCAAGCCTTTTGGCTGCAGTCACTTCCCCTAATGAAAAAATTGAACCATTCTATTTGAATCTTCTCATAGCCATCCATAAACTCAGTAATTGCGTTATAGACTTAGGAGCATCAGACAATGTAATGCCTGCAAAGGTAGCTCATGCCTTGGGTCTAACCCTAACATGTGCCTTTGGTTCTTGTTATTCCATGGAAAGTAAGAAAGTACCTTTGGTTGGCAGAATTAAAGATGCACAAGTAGCTTTTGTTGCTTTTCTAGAGAAAAGGGTCTTAGCCACCATTTTGGTAGTTGATATTCCTCCTTCATATGGGATGTTGCTGAGTAGAAATTTCTATAAGGAGGTAGGAGGGGAAATTCAAATGGACTGGTCACATGCTTTGATCCCAGCAATGGAAAAATGAAGAAGCTACTACCTGAGAAACAAACCGAGTACATTGTGCAAAAGATTGATGACCCAAAAGCACAAATACTCTATGCAGATATAGGGCATGGTAACTATATGATCATGTCACAAGATGAGGCAAAACTTCCTAAGGGAGTGATTCATGATCCTAATGGAATTTGGGCTCTGGAGTTTGATGGAAGCTTCTCTTCAGCTAGTTTTGGGGCTGGTGTAGTGCTAACCTCTCCAGAAGGGAAGATTCATCCTTTTTCTTTCAAGCTCTGTTTTGAAAATACAAACAATACAACTGAATATGAGGCACTCATACTTGGATTGAACATGGCAAAAGAAATGGGAGTGAAGAATCTTTGTGCTCGTGGTGATGCAAATCTTATTGTGAAATAGGTTAGAGATCTTTATTAAGTCAAAAACAGGAGATTGAAGCATTATACGAATCTTGTCTAGGATTCCATTGAGTTTCTTGATGCTTTCTCCATTGAAGATGTGCCAAGAGAAAGGAACACTAGAGCTGATTCTCTAGCTATCTCAGGATATTTAATTATTCCTCACCCAAATTTATCTTGGGAGAAATTTACCATTGAAATGATTCGAGGCCCAACATACCGAGATAATGTAAATAAATGGCAGGTTTTCAACGATGATCAACATTTTCTCTCTTTCTTAGAGCTTAAGGATAATTTCAACTAGTTATATTTTGAAGGAAGTGAGACCTTGCCTAGAGAGTGTGTATCCTCTAATGAAGGGGATATCAAGGAAGAGACGGATCAATATGGTTGCATCAAATTGAAAGGTAACAAGATTCCTAAAGGGCTGGTGAGTTTGAAAGACCTGTTTGATAAGCATGATAGGTACATTAAGTCTAAAAATTCCCAAGGAGCTCGGAAGTCCATTGAATGTGAAAAGGTTAATATTGGGAGTCTTGATGAACCAAAGATGGTTAAAATTGGGAAATGTTGCACTCGAGAGGAGAAGAAGAAGGCAGTTAATTTACTAAAAAGGTATGCTGATGTTCTTGCCTATTCGTATGATGATCTCAAGAATTTTCGGCCAAAGGATATGCAAAGTGACATTTTATCCCTCTCAAACACAGGGATTAAACCGTTCAAGTAGAAACAAAGCCGATAATCCCAAGGTTATTGGCACTATTTTTCAAGAGATTCAAAAGTTGCTAAAGGAAAAAATCATCTTTCCTATACACCATTCAACATGGATCACCAACATTGTGTCTGTCAGGAAGAAGAATGGTGAAATTCATGTCTGTGTGGATTTTAGGAATTTGAATCAGCCTCTCTAAAGGAAAACTATCCTCTTCCCATGATGGATCAGGTTTTGCAAGTTGTCACAGGCTCTGAGATGTTGTCTATGCTAGATGGATTCTCTAGATACAATCAAGTGGAGGTTAGTACCCTAGATCAACACAAAATTGCTTTCACTACTCCTTGGGGCACCTTTTCTTACAAGAGAATGCCTTTTGGTCTTATCAATGCTGGTGCCACCTTTCAGAGGGAAATGGACTTGGCTTTTGGTAGTTTGAAGGGAAAGTGTGTGGTTGTGTACCTTGATGATTTGACTATTTTCTCCAAAACAAGGGCAGATCACTTTCAACACCTCAAGTAGTCCTCCAAAAGTGTAGGGAACATGGAGTCTCTCTCAATCCAAAGAAGTCTTGTCTTTTGTGTCACTGAAGGAAAGTTGTTGGGGCATATTGTATCCAAAGAGGGAATCAAGATAGATCTAGAAAGAGTTCAAGCAATCCAGTAGATTCCTCTTCCCACAAGTAAAAAGGGTGTCCACTCTTTCTTTGGTAAGATCAACTTCCTGAGGAGATTCATTCCTGATTTTGTAGAACTAACTATGAGCATTGCTCACATGATGAAAGGAAAGAAAAACTTTGGTTGGTCTTCTGAGGGTAAGGAAGCTTTTGAAGGTATCAAGCAAGCCATTGCTAAGACCCCCATCTTAGCATGTCCTGATTTCAATAAGGACTTTATCATCTATTGCTATGCTACAAAGAATACCTTGGCTATTGTGCTAACTCAGAATAATTATGAGGATCATGAGCTTCCAATTGCATTCATGAGCTATGTTCTGAAAGCTCATGAATTGAAATATACTATGATGGAGAAACATGCTTTTGCAGTGGTCAAAGCTGTCAAGTAGTTTTGTTTCTATATTCTTAATTCTCACGCTTGTTATGTTTGTCCCCATACAACCATCAAGTCTATTCTCACGCAACAGGAGTTTTGAACTAAGAGAGGCAACTGGGTAGCAAAGGTCCAGGAATATGACTTGGATATCAAGCCAACTAAGCTAGTCGGGGTAAAGGCTTATGTGAGCTTATTGTTGAAGGAGCTGATGCAGAATTGTCCAAAGAAGTAGTTGATGTTCCTGTTGTCCTTTTCCTCAGTTCAACAGATGAGTGGTATGCTGATATTGCACACTTTCTTACTTATGGAGAGTGTCCATCCCACTTGAGTGCCAAGGAGAAGAGGACTATTAAGTTAAGGTCTGCACAGTATGTGTTATGGGAGAATGCTTTGTTCAAGCGAGGCATAGATGGAAGATTCTTGAAATGTGTAGACAAAGAGTAACAAAAGAAGTTGTTCTCAGCTTTTCATGATCAAGCTTGTGGAGGCCACTTCTCTTCTATTGTCACTACTCACAAAATCCTTCATGCTGGGTACTATTGGCCTACACTATTCAGAGATGCATCCAAATGGGTAGGTAAATGTGAAGCTTGTCAGACTTTTGTTGGTTTTTTGGGAGACCTAATTTGGATGCTTTGCCACTAAAACCAGTAGTGATTGATGAGCCCTTTCAACAGTGGGGATTGGATTTCATTGGAACTCTTAACCCACCTTCCAGTGTTGGACATACTCATGTGCTAACTGCTACAGACTACTTCACTAAGTGGGTAGAGGCCATCCCAGTCAAAAGCACTACTTTTGAGGTAGTGTGTAATTTCATCAAGGAGAACATATTGATAAGGTTTGGGGTACCAAACAAGATTGTGACTGATAATGCTTCAAATTTTTCCTCTTCTGAGATGATGGATTTTTGCTATGGTTATGGAATTTCCCTTGCTCACTCTTCAGACTACTACCCCAAGGGAATGGACAAGTAGAATCAACAAACAAGAATCTAGTAACCATCATTCGAAGCTTGTCAATGATTCTCAGAGGAATTGGCACAAGAAACTCTATGATGCTCTTTGGGTAGATAGAATTACACCCAAAAGAGAAATTGGGATGTCTCCTTTTCAAGTGGTGTATGGTGTTGAAGCCTAGTTACCAGTGATAGTGGAATTACCAGCCTTGCACTTAATGAAGGCTATTGAAGATTCAAGTTTTGCCAGTTCCTTGGACAAGAGGATCATGTATCTCCATAAGCTGGATGAAGACAGTTACGGTTTTGATAGGATATCAACTCATCAACTAAAGGTGAAATCTCTTTTTGAAAAGAAAGCCAGACCCATAGATTTTCAAGTGGGAGACATTGTTCTGTTGTGGGACAAAAGGCATGAACCTCGAGGAAGCCATGGTAAGTTTGATTCCCTTTGGCTTGGTCCTTTTAAAATCGGCACTTTCTTGGGAGAAAATTCATTCTATTTAGATTACATGGATGGTTCTCCTCTCCCACTTCCTTATAGTGGGTAGTATCTGAAGTTGTTCAAGTCCTAGGTGACTAGGCGGTCCTTCTATATATTTTGTATAGTGTTTTGGTTTTGGGTCGTTCCTTTGTGTTTTGTTTCTGTTCTTCCTTTTTGGTTTGTTTTCTTTTGTGTGTTTTATATTTTGTGTTGGTTTGCCTTTGACTCTATTTGCCCAATGGATAAGGCATTGGTCTATTTTCCTTGAGTTTTTATGGTTCTTGATCTTTCCTCATTCCTCTGTCAAGTCATCCCTAGAAAGAGCCAGTTGTTGTCGCCCTCAAAATTCCCCTCTTTTGAAGTCAAGTTTCAAAAATTTTGAGTCGGTACCTTGGAGTATTGGATCACGTCGAGCCTGGTATTGTTTGTAGTTTTCCATTCCATGGAGAAAAATTTGAAAGTCGAGGCATAATGGTGGAGTTTTTCCCTTATTTTTATTTCTTCCCATAATCGGGAATGACAGGGTATCTTCCCGATTAATTTTTTTCCCTAGCATCCATGGGTAGTATGTGGACATCTCTGATTGGATGTGGCATGGCCATGTTTCAAGCGATAATGGAAGCCTCCACACATCCAAATGGTGCAACTCCAAGGGCAGGGCCCAAGGGATAGTCCTCAAATAAGCGCAAGCTTTCCACGTGTCCCAGGTCCAAAATGAAGACAGAAAAATCCTAAATCAGCTAAGTATGGAAGGTTCAACGGATGGTGCTAAGTGCCTAATCAGCGTAACTTCAAGAGTCAAAGTCAGGGGTAGTTCTCAAACTTACACCAGTCCTCCATATGTCCCAGGTCCAAAAAGAGGAAGAGTCGATCATCGAAATTGAATAAATATGATCACTCAAATGGAAGCCTCCACATGCCTCAATGGCGTAATTTCAGAAGTGAAACCAAAGGGCCAATCTCCAAATGAGTGCCACTCACTACGTCGTGATCGAAAAAGGAGCCACGCATCATCTTGGCATAATTTCAGGAGGCATTTCCAAATTGGAAACTCAAATGAGTGCTAACTCACCTCGTGGTCAAAGTCAATGGAGAGACAAAGTTGGGTTGAAAATTCTAGGACCGACGTAAGGAGCCATGTGTCGGCCTAGCACAATTTCGGAGGCATTTTCCAAAGTGGAAACTCAAATGAGTGCCAACTCTCCACATGTCTAGGGGTCAACATAAGTCAAGTGGGAAGTAGGCTTGAATCGACTAAGTAGAAAAGAACCGGCGGAGCTCTCCATGTGTTAGCCTAATGCAACTTCAATGGAAAAATAAAGAAGCAAGTTACAAATGAGTGCCGGCTCTCCACGTGTCAACCTAAAGAAGATTTAAAAGGCACAAAATGAAAAAGGCATCCAGTAGGCCCGCTTCGTTTCAATCTCTCCCACGTGGATGGCTCTAAATTAAAATATGCAAAGGCAAGGTGGACGGTGGGATTAAATGCATCTAGTTTTTCTGCTAGGCGGGAAATAGACGAGGTGTTAGAAATGTTAAAATGTTTCTTGAGTCTTTTTCATCATTTTGCTGGAACCGAATTTAACCGTTATTGAAAACTATTTATTGGATTTTCCACACCATTATTTAGTGTTGGATACTAGTACTTTGTAAAGTAATAGATTCAAGTAATCAATACATAAGTTTTTACCCTTTCTTCCTCTAATTTTCTTCTTTCAATGTCTAAAACTTGAGAATCATCCATCTTTTATAATAGGAAACTTTGTGTTCATGTTTATATGATTTCTAAAACTCTGCGTCTGTGGAATTATATTGGTTATGAAAGTAAATGATTATATTCTGCAACTCCCTTGTTTAATACATATAAGGTGATACTTTCCCATGTATATTTCCTGAAGGTATTGTTATGTTCTTCCTTCCTCATCTCCTTTATTATTCCATCCTTTCGTATTGATGATCTTTGGATAGAAAACATTTCAAAGTATCAAGGCTCCACACTTTGAAATTTGTACATTTGTATATAAGTTTGTTACTTGCTTTCAATAAGGGAACCTCTCCCATTAAAGAGGAGGGAATTTCTATCCCCTAACTGTGGTTGTTAAAGTGCAATTTTAAAACCCAACACAGATCTAAAACCACATTTAAATCTCCATTTCCTTGGAGCATAACAAATCACGGGCCATGCGAGGGAACAAGACATGTTAAAATACTGCAAATGTAATGGAAAAGAAAAAGAATACAATATAACTAGAGTAAGGGTGAAAAAGGCCACAAAACATCAATTTTATTGATTAAAATGATGCACAATCCATTACAATGTAAGCAGGAGGCAAGAATCCTTCACAAAATGCCCAGATTTGAGGCTTACAACTCATAGAAAAAAATTTGGAAAAAATTCCGAAGAGTTCGTCTACAAATTCTCAAAAGATATCCAAAAAATGAAGGGGTTGAGTGCAATTGATAGCCATTTTCCCCTAATTTTTGCATTAAATGCCTCACAGGTAGTTGACCAACCTCAACTACCCCCATTAATGCACTACTCATAACCTTGGTTGTTGAGTGTCTTTTCATGCTTAAATGCCCAACAAGAATCATTAAATATATAACATGTAGCATTATATATTTTGATAGGTAGCTAAACTATCTTTTCAAACTGTCATTACCTATGATCCATGATCCGTCCAACCTAGTGGGTTGGATGTCCATTTATTTTCACTAGCTATACAACCTAAGAATTAGTCCACCGGTGACTATCGATTTGCTACATCTCCAACCAAGGGGGGTTGGACAGCCATCCATCTTGTATATATGCGTTTACATCAACAGATGCCCCATCTAACCATGTGACCCATCCACCTCACTTCCTCCCTCATGCATCATGCGATGTCTAATTGGAGTTAGACGATAGTCTATCTCTACTCTATGCAACTCAATCATTTGGTGAGTCATCCATTATGTCTTGTCTATGTCGTCCAATTAGGGTTGGGCGTTCCTCCAACCGTCTTCATACAATATATGACCCACCCAACCCATGGAGGAGGACAACCCGTCCAACCGGTTTGGGCGACCCGTCCCAACTAGTTTGGATGACCATCTATCTTTCACGACCGTGCGTCGATAAATGGGCCAACCATCTTGAGCCATCTAACCGGGGGGTTGATGACAATAATCTCATGCCATACACAGGGGTTGGATGTCTATCTAACCCATGGCCCATCTAGCCAAGGGGGTTGGATGGTCGTCTCTCTTTCATCCAACCCAATAATCCTCTCTCTTTGCCGCCTCAAAACTTGGGCTCGTCAAGCCACCTCATTGCTTCATTTATTCACCTCTTCCACAAGCCCAACCATCAAGCTAGGGGGTTGGATGGCTATCTAACCTTGTGTTCTCAACCCCCAGTATGTTTTTTTCGACTCGCCAACCATCCAACCGCAGGCCATCCAAATAGGTTGGTTGGATGACTATCTATCTACGACCCGTCCAACTGTGGATGTGGATGACCCATCGAACCTTGGAGGGGGTTGGACGATCGTCTAACCTTGTGAAATATATCTCGAACTCGATCAATCCCACGATGGGCTCGACTAGCAACTCAAACATTCACAACGGCTCTCCAACTCACCGCGAGTTAAGAACAACTCAACCGAGTAAAATCATGTACTATATTTCTCTTGACCAAGGTTAAGTTTGATGGTCGTCTCTGCGTATGTTACAATCCTGTACTTCAAATATTGAATAGGTTATCCAAATTTTCAGGGGTAAAAATTTGGGATAACAATTTGGCAACCTCCAGGGACATCTTCCTACTAGATGGAGAAACTAGCTGCCTCTAAACATCCATTAGGCATGGAGTCGAGTATATAACTTGAATCATGTCATTGAAACTCTCCCTTGAATTCTTCTAAATTACTTTGCATGGATTGGTACTGAGTGATGTATCTTTGAAAGCTACCCCAAAATATGATTTTTCCATCACCACTTCCATTGAAATGTATTGTGTAAGAGCAAAAACGACAAAAACTATGTGTAAAGATACAAAATCATACATGGTCCAAGTGGAAACATGCAGAGTGTGCACAAACACTTATCACAAAGCAAATCTTAACTACAACAGGGAAATGTGATACAAGCACTTGGAGGAATTACAAATTCTAAACTAATATGTACAATGGTGAGAATTTTTCCTTCAATAAGAGTGCTTGAGATAGATTCTGTTGACCAAAATCGGAAGTTCTTCTCTATCCAACTTGGATAGCTGGAAAGCATTGTTGTTTTTACATTTTGTGACCATGTAGGGACCACTCCATATGGCATCAAATTTGGAATGTCTTCCTAGTTTAGTGTGATATAAATCCCATTTCAGGACTAGGTCCCCCTCCTCGAAATTTCTATTTCTAGTCTTCTTGTCAAATCCCATCTTGTTAAATTCTTTATACTTTTCCAAGGTTTGCACCGTTTGATTCCTCGACTCTTCCAACTCCATGAGCTCTACGTATCTAGCTTCCATAGGGTCAAACTCAAACAATTCTAGCTTCTTCATGAGCTCCAATGTCGGTAACTCAAGTGATATGGGTAGCCATGATTCTTTCCCATAGACCAAATTATAAGGTGAGTTTCTGTTGACCTCTTTGGCGTCATTATATCAGCCCACAAGGCTGATTTTAAATTGGTATGGAAAGTCCTTTGATTTTAATCCAAAGTCCTGATGATTCTCAAAAATTCTTATTCATAGACTCTACTTGCCCATTACCCTGGGGTAATAATTTGAGGAGCTTCTCAAATACACTCCATTCCTAACATCCCATTATGTGATCTTGGTACCAAGGAATGCCAAAGAATTGTCTGATATAATGGTGGTTGGTACTCCAAATCTTGTCATTATCCCTTCATAAAAGTCTAGTATACTAGACTCATTATCTTCCTTGAGTGCTACTACCTCGGTCTACTTGGTGAAATAATCATGTCATTTAGGATCCATTTGTGACCTGGCTAGAATTTGGATTAATGACCCCGATGAAGTCCAATCCCCATTATATGAAAGGCTGGTCAACTGAAATGGGATGAAGTGGCGATCTTCTTAGCTTTCCTTTACACCGTAAATAAGGCACAATTTTTACACTTCTGACCCAAGAAAAGAAGTCCTAGAGAATGTAGGCCAATAATAACCAGCTCTCATGATCTTGAGAGTCATTACTCATGGAGAAAAATGACCTCCAACTTCTCCATCATGAAATTCATGCAGCACTCTTTCAACTTGATTTGTTCCAATGCACCTTAAGAGAACTTTGTTTGTGTCCCTCTTGAATAAAACATCATCAATGAGGACATACGAGATGTCTTGAGTCTAAAATATCTTCTCTTTGATCTACTCAACTCCGAAGGAGACAAACCTATTTGAAGGAAATGCATGATATCCCGAGTCTAACAAGGGTGGGTATATTTTCTGCAGCCTGCTCTTGAACTTCCTGCAATACCAAAACAACCTCTCCTTGATCACTTGCCTCAACATGTCGACTAGAAGCCAATTATTTGCACAATCCTTTTCCATAGACCAGCTTAGTGACCTTAATGTCTATGTTATATTCCATAATGTTGGTGATCCAACCTGCTTATTTTCATTCAAATCCTTGTTCAAGAGGAAATCCTTGACTCCCACATGGGATACTAGCAGTTGAATTTTGTTATTTGAGACCAGATGCTTGAACTTTTTAGAATCCTAATAACTATGAGGACATGTTTTTCAATGAAAGAGTACCTCACCTCATAGTCTTCTAAGCTTTGAATGAAGAAGGCAACTGGCTTCTTGGATCCTTCTTTATTTTTCTGCAACAGAATTGCGGAGATGGTGTCCAAACCTCCAAAGGCATAGAGCATGAAATCCTTGGAGAAGTCTAGATTTATGGGTGTCGGAGCTTGGGACATGACATTCTTGATAGCTTAAAAACTCTCCTTTCCCTCTCCTTTCCATCTAAACTCCATGCTCTTCTTCAGCATCATTGTTATTGGCTTGATGAGAGTGGACAAATCTGGCACAAATCTTCGAAAAAGTTGATTCTCCCCAAGAAGCTTTGAGAGTTTTCTTGTGAATTGGTAGTGGTAATGCTCTTATAGCTTCAACCCTCTCTGGATCAATCATCAATCCCTCCTTAGACACAATGTGACCTAGCAACTTGCCTTCATGAGCCAAGAATATGCATTTTTTTGGGTTCAAGGACACTCAATCTCCTACATCTTTGAAAGACCTTCCCGATATGAAAGAGGTGGTACCACTATTATTTTAAGAAAACATAGTGATATCATCTAGATACAACAAAACTATTTTTTTGATCAACCCTTTGAATTCCATATCCATTTCCCTTTGGAAATTGGCTTGGTTTGACGTTCCAAACACCATCTTCATGTGGGCATAGGTGCCCCACTTTGTGGTGAAGGCCATTTTAAAATGATCATCTTCCTTTACCATTATTTGAATGTACCTAGAGCATCCATCTAGGAGACAAAATATTTAACGAGCAGTACCACCCGTAATATCTGCTCCATGAAGGAAGCGAGATACTAGTCCTTAAGAGATGCTCTATTCACATCCTAAAAGTCCATGCACAACCTGATTTCCCCATTCTTCTTCCTAAGTGACACCAAGTTTACTACCCAACTTGAGTTCTTAATCAGAAATATGATGCTCTCCTCTATCAGCTTATTCATTTCTTTCTTCATGAGAGGCTCAATATGAGGGTTGACTGGTATATGCTTCTTCTTGATAGGCTTGGCCCTAGATCTAGCTCAATCTTGTGTTATGCTAACCTAAGATTAAATCCCCTTAATTCCTTGTATCTCCAAGAAAATCCATCCGGGAATGCTTGGCAAAGTATATACAAATCAGAATTCTCTTGTTGATACTCACCCTACCAATTTGTAGTACTTTACCTTCTCCAACTAAAATGGGCTCTGAGTCTTCTCTTCCACTCGAATGTTCACCTTTTCTTTTCATAACTGGTCATTTGGGTTGAATATTGATTCCAATGTCACCAAGCCTTTAGGTAACTTGTTCTTCCACAAATGCACTACCTAATCTCCGTAATTTTTTTCTATCTTCTCTTGATTTTTAGATGAGAACTTGATCTCCTCCTATAGGAAATTGATGACCTGCTGATCATTCTTGAACACCTGCCAACTTGTGTTGTTGTTTGGGACTGCAGACTTCACAACCACCTTGATATGGGGTTGTGTTTTGTCTCTCTTAATGTTTTCAACAACATCAAATAATTGCCCCAATCATTGCAAGCCTTTCAGCAGCCCTCATTCTTCTTCCTGGGTATAGAAAAAATATTAAATGCTTCGAAATATTCAATTAGATTCCATACCCTATTCTTATAACCCCGAGCATATCATTTTTGGTTGCATGGGATCCTCTAACCTAGTTCACAAGGAACTCGCTATCTCTAAAAACTATAGATTCTGATACCTCTCCTTATGGCCCAATGTAGTCCATGAATTAATGCTTCGTACTCAACATTTGTGTTATTCGAAAGAAAATTGAAAATGGAAGGCCAAGTAATATTTTATTTCCTATGGTGACACCAACATGGTGCCTCCTCCTAAACCTTTCTGCTCCTCGGACCATCAAAAACAACTCTCATACTACATTATCATCTTTTTTTCTTGCTTAGTGACACTAAGAAGATGTGTATTTTTTTCATGCAAGAAATCTATGCCTAATTATGCCTCATCTATCTCCCTATATGGATCAAAATCATGTATTTTGTTGCGCCATTCATCTAATGTCTAATATGGAATGCCCCCTGAATTTAATACCTATCTCTCGGGAACTGGACAATCCTCTTAGTTGAAGTTGATCGGACTTGGCACATGAGGCTCAATGTGGAAGTCGACAATTGGTTCTAATATGATTATAGCCTTGGCTCCATATCTTATCCTAAATAGCATGTGGGACCAATTTATTGACAAATAACCTCGATCGTAGCAATGAAATATCTTGATAGGCATAAGGAAAAGAGTGGTGGTAAGTCAAAAACTAAGACATCCTGTAACACTATGACATTGGGAGATCCATGCGGCGTTAGATTCAAATCCCTTATAATTCCCACTATTCCTATTATTGTTCCATCCAACTATACCACTCCTCTCAATACATGTTCATATTTCAAACCAAATTGATCTGTTATCTACTTCGGAACCACTTAATTGCTTTCTCCTGAGTTTACCATACAATTGTGCACTAATCTATGCCCTACAATCAAAGAAAAATTAAATGGTGGAGGTTTCAAATTTTTTATTTTGTCGACCTCCCTCTTGCTGCACTACATTCATGAGAACCTTCTCCTCATTTTTAGATGGCACGTTCGAGGAAGACCAATTCGCCGTTACTACCTGCAATAGGTCTCACTATCCCGGAATAGCCATTGACTGCCACATGGAAATTCTCACATTCATCTTCTTCATTTGATCAATGATGTTGAATGGAGGTGGAATCTCCTTTTCTGCCATTTTCTTTCCTTGGTTTTCTTGGGAACTTGAGTTGGTACATGAGCTGCTATGACAGTGTCTTGAGCTGAATTTGCACATTCGGGGCTATTCTTACTTTTTTGACTCCTTGTTGTGTGACAAGAGAAAGAGAAGTACCTACATTTGATGGAGGCCCCTCATCTATGTTACTCTTCTTTGACCATGTGTTTGCTTCTACACCTTGGAAAGGAGGTTGATTAACCCCACAAAATTGTTCTACTTGCTAGGCTACCAAAGGTGTGGTGTCATTTTGGGAGCCTCTTGTGGAATTATTTGTTGTTGATTTCCCTCTTCACTTATTTCTTGAGACACACATATTATTACTGTACCATCAAAGCCTGATTGAGAGCACCATTTAAGCATGCTTCTTGGTCATGAGGTTGATTACAAGGGAAACACAAATTATACTCTTGTGTCATCTTGTTTTATACTAGAACTAAAGCCTTGGATGTTGAATCGGTGTTAGGATTGTATGGTTGAAATGGCTTGGCAGCTTAGCATTGTCTTGGATTTGTATTTAGAACTTTAGTTTGAGCTAGAGGCCTATTTGAATAATATGGAGACCTATTCAAATAAGCTTGAGGATGGTATGGTCTATAATTATGAGCATGTTTCCTCTTCATAGTCACCACTCATTCCACAAATTCTATAGTTGCTTCATCACCTCTTGGAGCTCCTTAGACATACTATAAGAAGTGGGGCTTCACGGTTGCTCTAATTTCTAGGATCTGGAATGGGATTCAACTCGGGTGTTTCTGCTAGTAGCAGGATTCCCCATATCTAGATAGAGGGGCATAGGTGGCCTTGGTGCAAGCTTTCTATCCTTGATCAAGAAATTCTCTGCTCTGATTGCAATGACATATGCTTTAGGTAGAGTCTCTCGTCCCATAGAATGAATCATCACAAATATATTTTAATTCAAATCTTTCAAGTAATATAGGAATGAACCTTCCATGCATTGGTCTCATGACCATTGGAATCTTGTCCCATGTCCTTTGAAATCTGAAGTTAAAATCAGCCATATGCTCATTAGGAGCCCTCTTGATCATATTCATTTGCTCCAAAAGTGAAAATTTGTCTTCCCTTTCTCAAAACTAGATGCAAAGGGCTGAACACAATACATCCCAGTCTCTAATGGACCATTTTGTCAAGCTCCTAAACCACTACATTGTTTTACCTTTGAGATAATAAGTAAGGAGCTTGACTACAACATCCATCTCATTGACCTCATGAAAGGTGCAGACATTCACAATGTATTGAATATGATCAATAGAGGTTGTATGAGTCTCCCTAGTGAAGTAGGGAATGCTTTTCAATCTGCTGCCACCTGCGATGGGATTCTATGCATTGAGGGCGAGTGGGACTGCTGCTGTGAAATGAAAAAATGGATTTGCTAGTGGTGGTTGTTGATGTGCCATCATAATTGACCTGAGGACGCTATTTGATTGGAGAAATGGCCTACTAGGTGGAGGCGTAGACAAGGTCATGTTTGGTGGAGATGGAGACCTCTAAACTTGTCTTCCCTTCCTTCTTCTTCCTGGAGGTAGTTGCAAATACTCAAATATTCCTTCCTCTCTATCTCTCTGGACCAGTTCGGATCCTTGTCATATGATTGAGGGACTTAAACTGCTACACCGTTGAGTTCTTCTTCTTGGGAGTCACTAGGTTTGCTTCATAAAGCCTCCAAAGGTTGTAAATCACAACAAGAGCACACTACTCTTACTATAATGAAAAGATGAAGATCAGATGTTATGTAAGAACACCTATAAAATGACCTCTATCTCACCGGGTGCGCCAAAGCTGTTAGTGTGAAAAATAGCACCCCGGGATTTGTACATTACAAAACCCTACTTTTGAATAACATGGAACTATCTCAAGCCATGGGACTGCGTGAATGAGACAAGCCTCCAAAGAAGGTTGGTTCCTCTACCTATCCCTAATGCTAACACTACTCCTAGAAATGGAAAATACGACTACTCTAAAGCTAACCTAGACTTCCAAGTAAACAGGGAAGAGAGAGAAATCCATGGAAAGTGAATCCTAAACTAGTGAGGGCGATAACACTAAGAAAAGGGGTGGAGAAATTTCCTAGTGCATGAAAATAGGGATGAAATGAGGAGAGAGAGGGCAGATAGATGTGCCACAATCCAAAACCACATTTAAATCTCCATTTCCTTAGAGCACAATAGATCTGGGCTCTGCAAAGGAATAAGACATGCACAAGATATATGCAAATGTAATGGAAAATCAAAAGAATATAATATAACTAAAGTAAGGTCTAAAAGTCCACAAAACATCAATTTTATTGATTAAAATGATGCACAATCCATTAAAATGTAAGTAGGAGGAAAGAATCCTTCAAAAATGCTCAGATTTGAGGGCTTACTGACTTAGAAAAAAATTGGAAAAAAATCAACGAGTTCCTCTACAAATTCTCAGAAAAATATCCCAAAAATGAAGGGCTTGAGTGCAATTTATAGCCATTTGTCCCTAATTTCTACATTAAATGCTTGACAGGTAGTTGACTAACCTCAACTACCACCATTAATGCTCTGCTCATGACCTTGGTTATTGAGTTTTATTTTCATGCTTAAATGCCCGACATGAAGCATTAAATATATGGCATGCCACATTAAATATCCCTACGGCACGTAGATGAACTATCGTTTTAAACTGTAATTGCCTATGATCCGTGAGTGACCAACCTACCGGGTTAGACATTCATCTATCTACATTGGTCGTACAACATGAGAATTGGTCCATCGATGATTGTCTAATTTTCTACACATCCAACAAGGGGTTTGGACAACCATTGATCTTGTATCCGTACACTTACGTTAGTAAATGCCCCATCGACCACATGACCCATCCAATCTCATTGTTTGCCTCATGCATCATGCTTCCTCTAATCGGGGTTGGATGATTGTCTATCCCTTCTTAGTACAACTCAATCATTAGGTGGGACATCCATCATGTCATTTCTATTCCATCAAATTGGGGTTGGACCTCCCTCCAACCATTGTCAAACTACCTACGACCCGTCACCTTTCGTGGAGGTGGATGACCCATCCAACCAAGTTAGATGACCATCTATCTTTCCCAACTATACGTCAATCAATGGGTCAAGCATCACGAGCCGTCTAACCAGGGGGTTGGATAGGCATCAATCTCATGTCATACTTAGGGGTTGGACTGTCATCCAACTCATGGGTTTTCCAACCAAGGAGCTTGGATGGTCGTCTCTCTTCCATCCAACCTAGTCATCCTCGTTCTTTACCACCTCAAACACCGGGCCATCTAAGATGCCTCGCTACTTCATTTATTTTCCTTTGCCACAAACCCATCTCTGTCCCACTAGGGGTTAGGCACGTATCTAACCTCATGTTCTCAAACCCTATATGCATGCCTCCAACTCACGATCGTTGTCAACTACAGGGTCATCCAACCGGAGTGGGTTGTGTGGCCAACTATCTCGTGACTCATCAAACCCATGGAGGTGGATGACCCATCCAACTAGGTTGGACAACCATTTACCTACAATCTGTCCTAACTTTGGGAGGGGGCCGGATGGTCATCGACCTTGTGCCCATCCAACCCTTTTGAAATCTATCTCAAACTCAGCTAATCCCATGATGGGCTCGACCACCAACTCGGGACATTTGTAAGGACCGAGTCAAATCACGCATTTTTTTCTCTTATGACTACGGTTGAATTTGATGGTAATTCACACGTTACAAGCATGTAATTCAAATATTGAATAGGTTATCTAAATTTGCGGGGGTGCAAATTTTGGATAATAATAACTCTTTATGAAATATTATGTCTTGATCATGTATGAAATCATCTAAGATCAATCACCTTGTCCCAAAACCATGAAATTTGCTAAAATTGCTACAAAATATTAATAGATGGGTTAAATTACAATCCTTACAATGCTTATACTTGTAGTTCTCCAAAGAGGAATAAAATATCATGTAGTTCCACCTAGAGATGTGGCATAATATTGTATGAATGCAACTATATTTGATAACTTAAACACTTGATAACTACTTAATATTAAATTATCTTTCTTGTTCTTGACTTGACTTTGTAAGCTCTTGATTTAGGATATTTGACTCTTTAACAAAATTTAGAGTGATTTATACCTATGTAGGGTTGTTATTAGTGTGTTCTTTTGATTTAGGGGACTATAAGAGATCTTTTCTTTCCTTTTTGATGATTAGTACTTGAGGAGCTCTTGATAGTTTTAGGTGAGTAAATGTGTGTTTTGAATTTCTTATATAGGGTTTCATGGATATAATTTCACACTAAGATCAATTTATAGTGGAGATACCAACCCATAATGGATATAAAAATTTAAAAATGGCCATTGGGTGGCCCAGATGGAACCATCCAATATAGGATTGAACTATTGTCTTATTCAATCATGTTGGATGTCTTGTTCTAGTACTAAGGAGTTGTTTTTAAATCTATATACATGATGTTCAAGAATAATGGACTACTTGTGAATGATATGAGCATGTTTGTAACTGGTAAAGAATGGAAATGAGGATATCAAGCCTTATATAAAAATAAAGATGGGCTAGGATATAACAATTTTTGGGATGATAAAGTACAAGCAACGTACGAGAGGTTGAATACCGGATGCAAGAGGGCGTACATGGATTATAAAGAATCATAATAGGATAAGGAAGGAATGGGTGAGAGAACGCATGAGACAAGATAACTAATACATGTATAATTCAAGTATGCAAAGGTTTGCACACACACATAGAGATAGGTTCCGGGAGTTAGCTGGATTTCGAGAAAAAGGCTAAAAATAGGAAAAGTAAAGTTGGCATATCAAGAAAGACAAGTCTAGAAATAGACTTGGATGTTAGGAAATATATGGTTAGTGCTCCACACACATGTGTATGGGTGTAAATAATAATGTCATATGTAATTACTATTTATGGTAAATTTAATGTTAGTAAAATATGTTAGTGAATTTTTATTTTTGTTATATAAAACAACAAATAACAATTATGTATTTTGTTGAGTGAGTTAGAAACAACTCACGTAGGTTAGTAAGTTGTTGTAACCACTTCTTAAACTACATGGGATATATTTACTATTTATATGGATGCTTGTAATATGCGGTTTGAGATGTAATTATGAATATCATTCATGTTAACAATTCTCTCTCTGTTTCTCTATGAAAAATCTTCTCCATACCCTTCATCCGGTATCAAATCTTGGTCATCCACATATATGCTCCTCTGCATGGTCAATTGCTACATGTACAAGGCAAGTTGTCCTATCACAATTGAATTTTGAGTGTGAGATTTTTAATCTCTCTCAAGATATTTTTGAACCATAAGTATTCCTTGATGCGAAAGAAATTTATCTCCGATTTGTGGATATGTGTGGGCGGCAAAAGTATTAAATCATTGATTCATCATCCAAATCTAATCCAACACATCAAAAAATATCATATTAAAATCCAATTGAGTTAGCAAAGTCAAAACGGAGGATGGAGACATTGGAGGTTGGAGGTAAATCAATGACCTCTCATCGATCGTCAAGTACGAGACACATCAAAGGTTTGGTGGCATGTGTATTTGTAGTTTTCTTTCAATTTGTGTAGTGTGTTTTCCGTTGCATTTTTTCAGAGTTCTGTTTTAGTTTGCTTCATATTTTAGTGTTCCTAATGGTCATTTGTGTTGTGAATAAGTGGAAATTTCACATTGGGGGGAAACATGATCCAATGTTCTATTTCCAGTTCTTTATTTGTAATATGTGAGCATATTTTCCTATGTTATTCCCTGCGGTGAGATATTGATGAGGGCTGATAATAATACTTGGCACATCATGATGTGGTTGTAGATAAACCACTTGAAAACCTTCACTTTTTGTTTGTGGTAAACCACTTACAAAACCAACACTTTTGGTTGGTAAAACATTTGCAAAACCATCACTTTTGGGTATGTGGTACTCCAATTGTAAAACCACCATTCTCGGTTCGTGGTCAACCATATATAAAACTATATGTAGGGTTTTTATTATCCTATAAGAATCACCAAATCATGTTCAAGTGAAATTATAAAGGTAGGTTTTCCCCATGTTCGCACTAAGGGGGAGTGTTAGGAAATCTATGGTTAGTGCTCCACACACACGATGTATGGTTGTAAAATGTAATTATTATTATGGTAAATGTAATGCTAGTAAAATAGGTTAGTAAATTGTTAATGTTGTTATATAAAACAACAAATAAAAATTATGTATTTTGTTGAGTGAGTTAGAAACAACTCACGTAGGTTAGTAAGTTGTAGCCTCATCCTAAATTATAGGGGAGATATTTCCTATTTATATGGATGCTTGTAATATGCATTTTTAAATGTAATTATTAAATATGATTCATTTTAACAATTCTCTCTATAAAATCTACTGCATATGCTTCATTGAAATGGATAAAGCACATTGATTAATAACACATGTACGTATAATTATAGGATGTGAGCATGGATGAGACCAATCTATTTATATCATGAGTTGGGGAATAAACAAGGAGTTTGAAGGCATGTGGTCAATGGTTAGGAGGTCTATTATTAGAGTTAAAGCATGTAAATAGTGATTGACCAGTTCCCACTGTGTATAAATATGTATGCCACACCCATTATAGATGATCATGTTTGTATGAGTGATTCAGTCTGTATAAGGTGCACGCATTGATGTTGAACATGTAAGAAATTGTTGTTTCTATGTACTTCTCATGTGTTTGTAATGGGAAAAATTGCATGGGTTGTTAGCGTTAGGAGAAGTGAGCATGATGTAATTGGAATTCAGATCCTACTGATAATTATCTATAAATGAATGATCAAAGAGCTTGTTTCTCTTTTTTTTGTTATTTTCTTCTTATTTAATTTTTCTACTTTATGTTGCGCGTTGGTTTATTGATGAATACACATCTTACATCGATAAATAAAGAGGGAACTGGTGGTTGCATTTACTTTAGGTTTGAACTTGGACATTTTTCTCTCGAGTGATAGGCCAAGATGCTGAATGGGTGTTGGTAAATAGAAAGGATACATTTTGGTTCCATTCCCGGGACATATTTTCATTCTACTCATCAAGATGTGGTGTGCGCATGGCATTCCGACTATCACTAGAGAATATTGAGCATTGGGTACACGATGGCCATGATGAATTTTCTCATAGATACAACACTAGATGAGGTTTTAATGCACGTAAATGGGTGGAAGAAAATTTATATGATTCATTGTATGAGACATTTTTAGTTTCTTTGAGTAGATTTGTATGAATGGTTGGTGGCTTATGCATAGGATAGAGGTATTTGGCTAGGAAGGAAGCAAGTTTGGAACCAAGATAAGTATCGGATGCTATCTAATTTGGATGAACTATGGATGCACATAATATATTTTGGTGGGAAGGTGTGCTTCAGAATTACACCTTAGAGTACATAATTTCAACGTAGTAATGCTGTTAGGAAATTATAATATTAGTGCTCCATTAAGTTTATTTGTGACAGGGAAAATAATATCGGAAAATAATATACGGAGAATATTATTGTTGTGAGTTGTTTTAACAACTCATGTACATAGTAGTTTGTAGAGAGATTTGTGGGAGTGTTGTTGAACAACCTCCTTGTTTTTAGGAATACATATTCCTATATATGTGTAACTTGCTCTGCATGAAAATGAATTGGAGAATTATTATTGTGTGTTAGTTTTCAATGTAAATCATGTTGCTTGCTGCACCTACATTTGGTTTCGAGAGGATAAAATGAGAGTTCCTTCAATAATTTGTATGCTTCGTGTCAAAGTGATGGTAATCCTTTCAATTTTTAGTCCTAACGTGCGCGCATCTATATTGAGCTAAGGATTGTTAATAGTACAGTTTATATAGTTGTCATTACAGAGGCAGCGGGTTGCATCTGGTCCACTAAATATTAGCTAGAGATCCGTCCAAATTGTCGAGTTCATGGAGTTGACCATCCAAACTCTTTCATTTTGTTTTGTATGCATGGTGCAATCTGTCTATTGTGTCAGATATAGCTTGGAAAAGCATTGGCCTTGGATCTCTATCGATTTTTGTGCCTAATTTGTAGTAATTTTGATTGTGAGGCCGGCTTGACAAATACATTTCCCGAGTTTCGACAATGGGATTCGACCATAGCTCGACCGGGCATACTTGATCCTCCTCATGTTGAAGGTTGACGATAAATTGGCTATTATTCTATGAGCTATTCATTGGGCTTGCTCCAACGTCACCGTCGCCTGCACTGTCTCACTAATCCGGTGTCTATTGTTTAGATGTAAGGTCTCTTGCAATATTGATCATTTTAAAAAGTCTGGAGCTCTTCATTTTGGTGGAGCTCTTGAATTAAGTATTACTCGCTCTCTTCTGCTTCATCGCATATCCAACGAAAATTGGTCTGATTTGTCTACTTCAAACCTGTAATTTCAACGCCGGTGAGCATCTGTTGCGGTATTGGAAAAGGAAAACGTAGATTACAAACGATCTCTGAGGTCTTTGAGGATCGACACTTATCAATTCGTCCTAGGCAGTTGATGAGAAAGTAATGTTGTTCGCGGCACTAGAATCTAAGGAGAAAATGCAGTGGTTAACAGTAACATCACTGATCATTCGACCTGCATAGATATGATAAACAATTTTTACATATGATTTGGTGGACAGAGCTAGTTAAGACCGTTTTACCTTCTCACCTCATTCACGCATCGACTCTCACAATTTTTAGGTATTGTGTTTTGGTTAATTTTCATATTTGTGTTTAATTCTAGTCCATATGTAATTTGTCTTTTATTTCATTGTCACTCTATGTTTGTAAAGTGTCATAACTGAATACTTTTTGTTATTTTATAATGTGTCATGTATATCCATCAAGATAAAAATTCATATTAATTTATGTCTATTGTCCTCCTAAATAGAGTCTAGGTTGTCGAAGTGTGATTGTCATTTAATGTTATTTTAGACTTTATAGTCTTTTGTTTAATTGATAAAGTATAATGTATTAAAGTCATGTTAAGTGTCAATTAGTCTAATTATTGTATATATGTCAAAATAGTGAATTTTTGTGTTCATCGAAGTGTCTCAAATATGTTATTTTAGGAAACTTGTATCTGTATTTTTTGTCTTGTGGAGTCATTGAAAAAATTGTAAATAGTTCAAAGAGTGCATTTTCGGTTGAAACCGACACTCTAAGATATAATGGACATTCCACTAGAAAAATTCAATGGTCTCAATTTTCACACATGGAAAGTCAAGATCTAGATGCAGTTGATGAATAAAAATCTTTGGAGGATAGTAGATGGAAAAGAACCAACACCTTCAGATCCAACCAGATTGGCAGAATGGGAAACACGGGATGATAAAGCCAAAGCCATTATTGGCCTTGCCCTTTCGAATCTGAATTACATTATGTTGATCTAGATAAAAACTCAAAGGACATCTAGGATAATCTGAGAAAATTATTTGGTTCAAAAGTAGTCAATGCAAATTTTCTCTAAAACTTCAGTTGTTCAAGCTCAAAATGAGTGATGGAGATACAATGTCTAGTCACATCAACAATTTACGATCTCTTCTGAGACAACTTGCAGAAGTAAAAGCTCTAGTAGATGACGAGGATGCAAAAGCTATTCTGTTGAATAGTTTACCACCCAAATATAGTAATGTTGTTTTCACTCTTGGTCAGATACCTTCTAACTCATTGGAAGATATGATATCAACTCTCCTAGCTGAGGAAAAACGGACCAAAGAAGATGTAGAAGAAGAAACAACAATGTATGTAAAAAGGAAGTACAATTTTTTTCTAAATATAAAGAGGAAAGAGAATGTTTCTACTGTAAGAAAAAGGGGCATACAGCTTCATTTTGTAGAGCTCGAGCTCAAGATATACTTAGTGGAAAACTCAAAGGAATTGAGGCCAACTTTATTACTGAAGAAAGATCAGAGAATGAGGAAGAACAAGTAAATGAAGACAGTGGTTCTGAAGACTTCTTGTTCTGAGCATGAAACCGGAGGCAGGAGGCATCGGAGGTTGGAGGTCATTCAGCGACCTCTCGTCAGTTGCCAATGATGGGGCTGCACAGATGGTTTGGTGACATTTTTATGGTGTATTTGCTTTCAGCTTGTGTCGTGTGCTTCTTGTCATAGTTCCAGTATCAGTGTTCCTATTTGCAGTGTTCATGATTGAATAAGTGGAAATTTCACATTGAGGGGGGGAACATGATCCAATGTTCCATTTCCAGTATGTCAGTTTTTTCTATGTATGTATGAGCAACAGATGTCAGCAGAATTTCCTATGTTATTCCCTGTAGTGAGATGTGACGAGGGCTGAGAATAGTACTTTGCATATCATGATGTGGTTGTAGGTAAACCACTTGAAAACCTTTATTTGTGGTTTGTGGTAAACCAATTGCAAAACCACCATTCTCGGTTTGTGGTCAACCGTTCACCATCGCAAAAAACCATCCTTGAGGTTTGTGATCATCCTGTGAAAATCACTAGATCATGAGCAGGTGCAAGTACAAAGGCAGGTTTTCCCCATGTTCGCACTAAGGGGGGGAATGTTAGGAAATTATAATATTAGTGCTCCATTAAGTTTATTTGTGACAGGTGGAAAATAATATCTGGAGAATATTATTGTTGTGAGTTGTTTTAACAACTCACGTACATAGTAGTTTGTAGAGAGATTTGTGGGAGTGTTGTTGAACAACCTCCTTGTTTTTAGGAATACATATTCCTATATATGTGTAACCTGCTCCGCATGAAAATGAATTGGAGAATTATTATTGTGTGTTAGTTTTCAATGTAAATCCGTTGCTGCACCTACAAATGCTTAGAAGTAATAGATTTTTGGTTCTTAGTGAGCTAAGAGGATCATACTTATGCGCGTCATCTTTAGCTACAAAGATCTTAATAATTGAGATGGGGATGGAGAACTTACATTTGGTAGGATAAGACCCCACTTTGCATAAAAGGGTAAGAAATGGGTTTTGGAAGGATGACGTCTACCTTAACGAAAAAAGAGATAGAGAAGATAGATTGCACATATATAATGATGCATGAGAGAGGGAAGTTGAAGATGTGCTAAGAATGAGAGGAATGGGGCTGGGAAGAAGTGATGATAACCTTGCAGAAGGAGAGGGGACACATGACCATGTCCTTCATATATTGGTGAAGCACAATAGAAGGACACCCTCAAAATCTAATGAAAGTGAGTTTGGTGAAGAAAGGATGAGATCTGTTGGCATGCATCGACACACCATGGACCCCTAGTCCTTACACTTTGTGTTTGGAATTTATAAGTACTTATATAATATCATCATAGTGACAGTGAGAAAGAAGGTAATCGAGGATCACCATGTTGGTTTAGAGATAGATGCATGTAAATTTTGGTATAAACACATGAGGTGTAGCACATAAAGGCAATGTTCATGATAGTGCAACACACTCCCGTATTTGGGAAGATTTTTTTGGGAGAAATCTGGTAGGTGGGACATCGGGACAAGGAAGTGGCGTGTTGGCCAATGGAAGTAATCCTATAGGTGGAATAATGGGACAAATGGTTGGGGTGAATTTTAGTACTAGTACAGGGGACACATGATAATACTTATGTAGGTCCTCAAGTAGTAGCAAGAGACTCGGCATGCTTAAGCCCTCCCGACATAGAGGAAATCCTAGTGACGGCTTAAGATCATGGTTTAGTCCTAATCTAGGATAAAGACCACAAAAACCTCATAAATCATAACAACAACCTCCTCAAATATTCTTCAATATGTCCCTTCATTTGTTAGAGTATCACGGTGTGGAAGATGTAACAGAGCATGTGCACAATTGTGAAATTTTGTGGAGGGTCAAAGGGGTAAAACCCTAGACCAAAAGGCTATTTAGTTAGCTATAATACTTCAAGAACGCATGCATAGTTGGTAGAGGAAAATTGATCTATAGCGAGAAGGAAATGGACTATGATGCCTTATGCACCACTTTCTTAGATGAATTCCACATACCGAGAATTTGAGTAGCGAGTATTAACACACTCAAAGATATTAAACATGGCTTGGGTGAAAGTGTTAAAGAGTATGATGCACATGTCAAAACATTTGTCTCAAATATATATTATGACATTCACGAGTTAGCATGCACAATGGTTTATGGGAGGATTTCTAACACCTTTTTGAAGGGCATTATCACACAAAATGTTCACTGAGACCCACTCGAGGATTTGGAAGCAGCATTGTGCACAAAATTGGTTAGGAGTGTAGACACTTTGGGTAAGCCCATTTCTTGAAGGTCGATGACCATGGCTTCCTAGCTAGAGAAGGTATTTGTTAATTCAGCACATGATACCCATAGTGGAATATGATGCATAGATTTTGAAGTACAAGGGAACACATAGGATAGTTTTCTATGCAAGATTGTATGTGTACTCTACTCTCGGCTTGCGAGATATGTCATAAAAACCATGATGTCTGAGACTTCCTAATTTTGTAGAGTGCCACACAAAAGAAGGTGTCAATGTATTATAAAATTTACGATATGCACACCCATGAAACAACAAACTATTGGTTGATTGACCATATCTACGAGGCTTGTGAGATGGGGTTTCAATAGGCTAGTACAGAAAGTAGCTCCCAAGGACATGAATAAGGCAATGATAGTACTAGAGCCAAATGATATACTTGGTGGAGTAAATCATGTTAATGAGGGATACATACAAGGATATCACATAGAAGATGTGGTGGATGCGAGAGGTAGATTCAGTCGAGGGACATGTTACATATGTGGGTCATTAGACCATTATCAACGTGAATTTCTAAAGAACCATTCCTGTGCATACTATGGTAAGGGGCATAAGTTTTAAGATTTCTTAGACTTATATGTGCATATTTGAAAAAATAAGGGCACGAAAATGGTTCGATTTGAGTGCGCTTGCAAGGGAAATGTCAACCTAATAATTTTATAGATACATAACAACCACTATTGGTCACTACATGTGTTGAAGCTTCACGTGCATGTGAGTAAGGAAGAACAAAGCCCCTCATGAGAAGGGAATACACGGTCCCATCAATAAAATATCCAGATGATGGAAAATAGAAGGAGGTATATCAAGAGACAATGGGTGTCATTAGGGAGATTTAGTGTAGGTACAACATTAAAAAATAGGCATGTGAGTGAGAATGTGTAAATTATGTTGAGATACCTCGAAGGATATTGATGATCTCATAGAAGTATGTAATATGACCAAATAGGAAAATAACATCCCTCTATTGTGAGAATGGTTTAGAGAAAAGGTGTCACACATTACTATAGAAAGAGGGTGCACGATCCTTCATGTCATTTTTCCACCGGGATCTTGAGTATGAAAAAAATATTACACTTGATACGATTATAAAGCGATGGTTAGTAAGTAACATTTTGACCAATATAGGCACAAAAGTCAATATCCTCACTCTCGATGCTTGGGATCGAATGGGAAAACCAACATTTCATCCATCTTCAAGCATGTTATATATAGAAAATAGAACAAGGGATATGCATGTTGGCATGTTGAAATATGTGGGCATCATGATTCAAGGCACAAACTTCACTAGGGACTTTGTGGTAGTATAATTAATATAGGAAGACAACTTCCCCGCACTACTTGATTGAACATGGTGCTCGAAAATAATGCAAACTTGCACTTTAGCAAGCGGTGTGTTAGTTTCAATAAAGTAGAAGAAAATGTAGTAATCTCTATGTATGGAACTAATGTTGTGCCTTACATCAAGACATCAAGTGAAGAAGACATTAAACAGATCTATACGCATATAGTGTGTGACCTAGAGAATGTTCAACTATCGAAGGAGGGCATACTCCGGTGGGGAGATGTGCACCATTAGTGACACTACCAATGTGGCTTGTGACAACTGGACTTATGACACTTATGAGATGTTTGGTCATGATTTTGGAGAAGAGTAACACGAGTAATAAGATTGTGACCATTTAGGTTGTTAGGAAAGGTCGATTTTCCAAAATAAACTAGGGAAGAGAAACCTAAATCCTTCTTACGCATGATGGAAGAATAGATACGGGAAAAAGGGGATAAGGAATATGCTATTTTATTCTTTAATAATAAAATAATAGCACATTTGTGGGCCAAACATAGATATAACTTTGATCGGATGGCATGATCTAAGAGTTGCATTCTTGACCCGATTTTTCTAAAAGAACCTACCTTCACCAATACAAGAATATGATGGAAGAATTATCCTATGGATCATATCCACAACTATTTTAGGATTTGGATATATGGCCAAGACACACTACCACCACAATTATAGGTACATGAATTCTATTCTACACTTTGTGCGAGATGTCCGTGCGAATGGTATGTACTGACAGCAAAGTTGAGACATGAAACAACAGATTAGAATGACCTCACCGAGGTATCATTCATACATTTGATTATATTTCCACTAAAAATACTTTGTTAAGGAAGCTCTCCATATTATGAGGTGCATTACATTGGGTGATAAGCGCGCAAGGGCTAAAGAACTCACGACTTAGTTATATGATATGACAGACTCACTGAAGAAAGTAGTTACATGCACATAGGGTTTGAGACCGATGAGACCCTATTGGAACGTGCCTAGAAAGAAAAGGGAACGTGAAGTTTATCTATCTTATAGATGATGAAAAGGTTAACGAACTTAATATTAAGAAAAATATGGTACGCGTGAAGTACTAGACTCTACAAATGAACAAGAATGTGCATATCACATGCCTTTAAAAATAAAGAAAGTTAACATCAAGATTGAAGACACACAAAAAGAGGCCACATTTGGTGACTATTGGTCTAAGGAAGAAGTTACAAAACTAATTGAACTATTATACGACTTCTAGGATATATTTCTAAGAGGATACCAGAAGTTAAAGGGTGTTCAACCATCATTATGAGAAATGAGGATCAAGCTCAAAGATGGTGTGCAACTAGTTCGCAAGAGGCCTTACTAGATGAATCCTAATTTTCACGACAAGGTGAATATGAAATTAACAAAATGCTCAAGGCAGGCATTTTTGAGCCCATTGAAGAGTCAAAATGGATAAGCCCAATAGTTATTAGCATAAAAAAGGATGGTAGGATAAGGATTTGTGTTGACTATAGAGTTTTGAATTCTTCATGTATAATTGATCATTTTTCCACACCATTCACCAAGGAGATCCTAGAAGGTATTCCGAGGAGCGAGATCTATTCCTTCACTGATAGATTTTTACGCTATCATCAAGTTATGATTGCGCTAAAGATTAGGAGAAAACAAATTTTGCAACTAAATAGGGATGCTTTACTTACATGGTTATTCCCTTTGGCCTGAAGAATGCACCAATGGTATTCTCACACATTGTTGTTTAAGCATTTCAAGATTTCATTCACAAGTTTCTTTAGGTATATTTGGATGATTGGACTATTTATGGGCTGGTTAAAGACCACTGTGACTATTTAAGGTTAATGTTTGAGAGATGCGAGATAACTTAGCATATCCTTAAACATTAAGAAGTGTATCTTTGTGACACTATTTGGTACTTTTCTTGGACACATCATTTGTAAAGAAGGCTTGTATGTAGATCCTAAAAAGATTGTGGCTAATTTTGGATGAAAAGAACCAACCAATAAGAACAAAGTGTAAAGATTCCTTGGACATACTAGTTATTACCGTAAATTCATTAAGGGGTATGCCAAGATTTTGCTCCTTTAGAGGAGTTTTGAAGGAAAAGGAAAATTATATTAGGGTGATGCGCAACAACAAGAATTTTAGACTTTAAAATAGAAGCTAATCACCGTGGTAATCTTATGCTTCCCTTCTTAGAATAAACCATTCCATGTTCATATAGATGATTTTAGAACTAAAATTGGTGTAGTATTGGCCCAACCAAGGGAAGGTAATATAGACCATCCTATATTTTTTGCAAGCAAGAACTTGACGTTGGTGAGAAGAATTACAAAACCATGGAGAGCGAGGCATTTTCAATGGTATACGAGCTTCAAAAGTTTAGGCAATACCTACTAGCGACACCTTGTATCTTCTACATTGATCACATGGCACTTAAATATATGGTTAACAAGCTAGTTTTGTAAGGGCACATTTGTCATTGGATCCTTTTATTCTAGGAATTTGATTTTTTTATTACAGTCAAGCCTAGAAAAGGTATTTGGGACCAAATCAATTATAAAGAATTAACTTTGGAAAGTACGTGCGAGAGCATAGAATACACTATGCCATATGTTTAACTATTCATATTACAATGTACACCCACCGATTTGGAAAACATTGGAGTATTCTTACAAACAGAACTTGGGCTTGAAGGAATTAAAACATTAGAGAATAAGTAGCTTGCCATTCACGCTACACCCTACAAGCTAATTGAAGGATACCTATATAAGATGGGTAGAGATGAAGTCTTTCGTAGGTGTGTCTTGGAGCATGAGTGTAACACCATCATGGAAGAAGCACATGGTGGGATTCCTGGAGGTCATTACGTAGGAAAAGCAACAACGCATAAGATATTACTTGTTATATTATGGTGGGAGACACTTTAGAAATATACTAAGGCATTTTTCAAATCTTGTGATCATTTTCAACAAATATGGAAGCCAAGGAACCATGATGAAATGCCACTGTGACCTATAGCAAGTGCATATCCTTTTGAGAAATGGGAAATCAAATTTTTTGGCCCAATTACACCAACTTCACGGAGGAAATGCACAGGTTACATTATTACATGCACACATTATTTTACAAGGAGGCCATAAGAAGCACCCACAAAGGATTTCCTATAACTATAGTAGTAAGATTCTTATGGGAAAACATTTTTAGTCGGTATGGTTATCCATTGATCCTTACCAATGATAGGGGAACTCATTTTCTAAAAGAGACAATTAGAATAATATTGGTAGAATTTATGTTATCTCATCATAAAACTACCCCTTATAACCTAAAAGCCAATGGTACTGCGAAGCTTTAATAAGATATTGGGACACACATTGATAAAAATATTAGATGTAGGAAGAAAGGATTGGGATGACAAAGTACCATTTGTTTTATGTGCATATAGGACTAAATATAAGAGGTTGAATAAGGACATACCTTTTCAATTAATATTTGCACAGATGCAATTTTACCCATGGAATTCATATTACCCTCCCTATGTATTGCACGTGTAGGAGGAATTGGTGATGAAAAGGAAGTAGAGCGTATTGATAAACTTATACAATTGGATGAAAGAAACACAATTGTGTGATGGAGTCAAAAGACAAAAAAATCAAGACAAAAGACTTTTCATGAAAAACATATAAATAATAAATCATTTACTTGTAGGGAAGATAGTGCTTTTATATGACTCTAACTTCTAGCACCACCACGAGAAGCTTAAATTGCATTGGTTGGGACCATTTAAAGCAACCAAGATACAGGAATTAGGTGCATGTTAGTTACAAGCATTGGATGGAACCATGTTTCTTGGTTACTTCAATGGGAGTGGGATGAATCCCTATTGTAAATAAACTTATTTATTTATGTTTGTAATAAGGTAGTATTTCTAGATAGAGTAGTTTCCCTTCCAGCTTTGATTTAATTAAATTTCAGATTAAATCTAAATATTGCAGATTCACTACTTGAACCAAATGATGTATGAATGTAGAAATATAGAAATGACACAAGCAAGATAATATGTAAAATTAAAAACCATAAGAAAAGAAGAATGAAAGATGACTTATTTGATTTATGCTTGATAGGAAAATGATCTGGACTAGGAAAGGTGTTGAAAAGTCTAGGAAGAGTGTTGTAAATGCTTAGTATAAACTTTGGAATGCATGAATGAGGCCGGACACGGGTTCCCATGGTAGAATAGGGATGCATGGACATTGAAGAACACTTTTGGGTGCTTGTGATCTGACAAATGATCAAAACTTGATTTCTATAGTATCACATTATCTTTACTGTTTCTTCATATTAATCACCTGAGAGTCACTCCTTGAATGTCAAAGGTACATGTAACCTACAAAATAGAATTTTACCTACACAAGCCCAAAAACCACATCAAACCAAAAGAAATATACAATGTGGGGAGTCGATTGACCCTAGCAGGTCACCTCGAGAGTTAACTTACGACCGAGCATTGCACTACATCTCGACTCCATATAGTTATGGTGAGTGTGTGTAGAAATCATGCCCTAGGGTGCCCTTTTGTAAGTTACACTCGATAGTAGGTTGTAGATAGTATGTAGAAATGTATAGCATGTGTGGATGGAATAAAATAAACCTTCCCTTCGAGAGGACTATGTAATGTATGCAGAGTTGATGTATCCCTTGTCCCTTGAGTGGATGATAGATGGATGCTTTAGAGTGCTTTACGCTCCTTTTGAATGCATGTGTAGGTGATGATAATAATGCTTAATACTTGGCCCTTAATTTTGAACACATAACTATGTGTTCATATGATTCCCTTGTTTGAATTTCATAATTGAAAATTGAAAGGCTGAACCATAAGTGAAAAAAAAATCCCAAAAGATAAAAGAGATCCAAAAGGAGCAAGTAAGGTGAGAAAGGGACAGGGGATCCCAGAGGAGACATAAGTTCTTGGGCACCTCTATCCTAGTTGGGCACTGATGTCTAGATCCATAAAAGATAAATTAGTAAAATCCTGACTAGGATGTAGGTGCGTAAGACCAAAAGAGAAAACAAGAACAAAGAAAAGACGCTAAAGATAGTCATCAAGTATTAGTTTTCTTACTTAGGAATCATATAAATGCTAGTATACTTTTAGGACCTAGAAATGTACCCAAGTGCATGATTTTGTGTCTACATTTTCCCCCACTTTATGTTTTTGAGTGAATACTTGATAACATAAAGTAGATAAGAGATGCATACCTTATGATCCTATAGAGCGTGTAGTGAAGTACATGTCGAGTGGATACGTGAAGCGTCGAGTGATACAAAGTGAAGCGTGGATACTAGAAAAGAAATTGACCCTAGGGGTGAAGTGTATGCATTATACCATGTTGTTGTAGCTTGTGGTTGTTTCTTCTTGTAAGGAAATACCTACAAAAGAAGAGAAAGAATGTAGTCAAAGTCCTGTATATGATAAATCAGAGAAAAATTTTGCATATGAAAAATTGTGTAAAGGAAAGTGTACACCTGATGTAAAAGAGTGTTAAAGGATAGAAAATTATCCTGAAATGTTGTATAGAGTGATTTTTTTAGGTGATCTCACACCCAATAGGAACTATTGGGGATAGAGGTCTAGTGTTACTCTCCATCCATGAATCTACCAAATAAACACCATTACGAGATGGTACGTCCCCGATTTGTTTTTTGCGGTCCCGAATTAGTTCCAATTATATTGATTTTTCCAATTGAAATGGAGTCTAGTAGATTGCATGCATGCTATAACTAAAGGATTGTTCCTATAATTGTAGAACTGATCTGAAGGATTATGTGAACTATGTTGATTTGATAAGATGACTATATGTGCCCCTAGTACATTAGCTCCCAAGGGAGGACATAGGTGCACGGGAAATTTTGTCTGAGTCCGAGTGCTAGTTTTTATGTTGTGATAAGGACCCAAGTCAAATTCTCGAGCCGTTATGTGATTTGTGATATGTTCCCGTGTTCTTTTCCTGTAATGAGGTGACCTAAACTATATCTATGAGCTACTTGTAGGGGTGATATGTTCACCCAATTCATGCACCCCCTCGTTTGGGGTGCATGCGGCACTTTAGGAATATGCGGACTAAAAGAGAGAAGCATGATGTTGATCTGAACTATATCCCTACAAGGGGATGTGATGTGCATGGTAGAAACCAAGGCATGTGTAAACAAAGTGGCTAGTAACATGTGTTAGTAGAAAAAGTAACAAACATATAATAGAAGATAATGTAATCAATCAAGTGTGCAAACAAAGTGGAGTGTGAAAGTGGGTTTCAAACATAGGACATCACTCACAATGTCATAAGAAAATTAGGTCCGAAGCAGCCAAAATCACACAAACAAGACATAGGGCATAGCCTGTAAACAATGGCATACAATAAAAAACAATGATAAGAAAAGTGCATCAAATAACCATGGTGGTAAATAGTCCTGCAAGGTAAATGAACACACTTGAATCACTGTTAGTATGTTACAAATATAAATAGTATGTTGAGACATGTATGTATCAATGGAAATTAATGTTCTAGATAGTAAAATTAGTAAATGATGAAACAATAACACTTGTAATGTGTGAGAGTAATAAAGGTAGATGCCCCCAGGAGCCTCAGTGGGACTAGAAAAGGATATAATGTCGAGCATCATTATGACATGTGAAAATATGTAAGAGATATACATTCACAAATAGAGACCAAATGACCATGCATGTGTATATGATAAAGATAATGGCATACTTAGCATCCGACTAGCATAGTAAAAACAAAGTACACCATGTAAGTAGAAGAAGAAAGAAAGAGTAAGTGCAACCAAGATATTTAATATGCAATGTATGAGTGTAGTGGGATGGTATGTAATGTGTGAATATGGAAGGATCAACGTGCCCCCATCGATGTGTGTGAGATGAGGTTATTATAAAATACACCTCAACAATCAAGAATGAACCATAAAACAAGAGTGTGTCATCAAGAAATGCTTTGAGAGTGTGCACTAGATAGATATATCATGAAGCCTAGAGCGTGAAGAGTGAATGTGGTGAGGTTTATTTCATATTTAGACCCTCAGAAATCGATTATGAACCGTGTAACTAGAGTACGTCATAGGGTAGTGACAATATAAAATTTGTATCAAAGGGATTGAAAGTTCTTGGAAAGATGAGACATGAAGTGTGAAGCATGAAGTATAATAGTAGATGCTAGAAACAATTGACAGTGCTAGAAGGGGGAGGAAGTGCAATGCCCCCAAGTGTGGCGATGATGGAGATTTATGTGACGATGAAAGAAAGGAATTGTGATGGTTATGAGGCTTGAAATGTATCATAAAAATTCATTTTGTTGTCACAATGGTAGGTAGGAGCAAGAGTAGAACTAGGGTTGGATTTTGGGTTGACAAAAAGAATTTTAAAGAGGTTATCTAGAGTTTTTTGGTCTTGCTTAGAAAGTGGTTGCTGATTTGGAATTGGTAACGCCGTAGAAGACTTGAGAGGAGGATGGGATGGACTGATTTTTAGAGGGGGTTTCTTAGTGGGAATGGGTAATGATATAGAATACTTGAGAGGAGGGGATTGAATGATTTCAAGAGGAGGTTGCTTAGTTGGAGTTGGTAACACTTTGTAGAATACTTGAGAGGAGGAGGGGATGGAATAATTTTGAGAGGAGGTTTCTTAGTTGGAATGGGTTGGATAGATAGCTCTTGACTAACCAAAGGAGGAACATTTGTAACTATGGAATGATTCTCACTAGACATGGAAGGAACATAATTAGGATCCCATTGGGATTTAGCAATTTAAAATGTAGCAGAGATGCTATGAAGCAAATGAAATAAAAAAAAAGGATGTTCGAGGTGCTTAATTATTCATTTTAAATCATAGAAATCATTTTCATGATGTCCATTAATTATATGATAATTTCAAAATGGAATACCCATGTACTTGGCAAGCCGATAAGGATGATAACAATGCGTAGTTGGCAAGTCGATCAATTGGTGATTGAGGAGCTCATGAAGAACAACATGTTTCTTAACATTTGAATAAAACTTGCGAGGCATTGGTAATAGTATAACTTGAGGTTAATTTATATGAGAACATGTAGAAGACATAGAAGTAGAATGAGATGTAGAAAGAGAACTAGCATGGGCTTGAGAAGCATCCTTGAGATGTTGGATTTCATATTTAAGAGATGTAATCGTTGTTTCTATAGCTTGAATTTTGTCTTAAAATAAAAAATGTAAAGCTTGAATTGACTCTAAGATGGGTTGATTGGATGGAGGATTAGGATTGATAACGTCATCAGATAGATGATAAAAATGGAACTAACTTGAGTAGGTGGTGTATTGCGAGGGAGGTACATAGTGTCTAGGTATTTTTGGAGAACATATTTGCAAGGTGGGTGCATTTGAATTAAGTCATGCAATGAGATTAGAGGATTTTTAGGAGCCATGAAAGAAGATTGGGTAGAATAGAAAATGAGGATCCAAATGTTTGATCATGAGTGGGGTTCACCATTTAATGATTTAATTAAATATAGATAGTGTAGAGTAACTATTGAACAAAATGATGTATAAATGTAGAAATACATAAATGACACAAGCAAGATAAGATGTAATATTTTAAAACCCTAAGAAAAGAAGAAGGAGAGAGGACTTAGCTGATTTACTCTTGATCCAAAAATAATCTAGATTTCAAAATGTCTTTGAATAGGCTGGGAAGAGTGTCGTAAATGCTCAGTATAAATTATGGAATGCTGGAATGAGACCGGACATGGGAACCCACGACAAGACAATGTCGCCTAGGTGCTGAAGACCTCTTTTGGGTGCTCGTGACTACATAAATTTTTCGAACTTTATTTATGTAGTTTTGTGAGATATTCAATGTTGCTTCCTATTGATCACCTGAGATTCATTCTTTGAATGCCGAAGGTACTTATAGTATCCTAAAAATAGAAGTTCACTTGCACAATCCCACAAAAACATCAAAAATAAAAAGAAAGATGCAATATGGGGAGTTAGAATGACCCCGACGGTCACCCCGAGAGTGAACTTATGACTGAGCACTGCACTACATCTCAGAATCCATGTAGTTATGGTGAATGTGTGTAGAAATCGTGCCTTAGGATTCCCTTGTGCAAGTACACTTGATATCGAGTTTTAGCTAGAATGTAGAAATGTATAACATGTGTGGATGGAATAGAATGAACTTCCCCTTCCTATGCAGTGTATGCAAATTTGATGCATCCCTTGTCCCTTGAGTGGATGCTAGATGGATCATTTGGAGTGCTTTAGGTACCTTTTGAATGCAATTTTAGGTGATGATAGTAATGCTTAGTGCTTGGTCCTTTATTTTGAACACATAACTATGTATTTATATGATTCCCTTATTTGAATTTTGTAATTGAAAACTGAAAGGCCAACCCATAAGTGAAAAATATGCCCAAAATATAAAATATATCCAAAAGGAGCAAGTAACTTGAGAAAGGATTAGGGGCGCCCGGGGACATGAGAAGATGGGTGCTTCTATCCTAGCTAGGCATTGGTATCTGAAGCCATAAAAGATAAACCAAGTAAAATCATGGCTGGGTTATAGGAGTGTAAGACCAAAGAGAAAATAAGAAACAAATAAAAGAGGCCAAAGATAGTCATCAATTACTAGTTTTCTTGCTTAGGAATCATGTAAATGCTAGCATGCTTTTAGGACCTAGAAATGTACCCAAGTGCGTGATTTTTTGTCTACAAGTTTTGTTTTATTTTTTATTGTAATAAACATGTTCACATGAGGGAGATGGTCATTATTTTTAGACTAATGTGCGAGAGGACCGCACAAGCTTTTAAGTGTGGGGTAGGCGGGTAAGGTGCGCGGTGGAAAAAGATGAAATACACACACCTAATAAAAATGTAAAGGAACTCGGGAAAGTATTCTTTTAACCGAGTTGATAAGGCATGAGTGTGTGGATTGGAGGATTTTATCAAATATTCTTGACTTGGTGGTATTGCTCATATGAAACCGTGATAGAAGACGTAACACAAATTATAATGCGAGGGAGGAAGTGTAGATGGAAAATACTTCGCAAGTGGTGCATAAGATGTGGGCAATGTAAGAGGATGCACACAAGTGAGTCTATAGCCTAGGAAGTAGTATCACATTCGAAGGTTATGGATTGTTGCACGCAGAAGAAGCTTGTGGAAGAAAACATAAAAGTAGAAAAGACATTAAAATTTAAAAATAGTGGTAGGCGAGTGTAATTAATGCGTTCGAAAATTTACAAATATATAAAAGACCGGAAAACGAAGTCATTATTACCTTGTTATTCCATAACTATTGTGAAAACAAACTCTTGTGAACTAGCTAACTAGTATAAAGTGTGAACCGAGAGATTAAAAAAATTCGTGAAGAAGAGAGAACAAACATAAAACCTTGAGAACAGAGAGCTCCTTTTGAAGAAGTGGAAGCTAGGTGATGAAGGGTTTGGAGGAAAGGAAGCGATTTAGGGTTCAAAGGTGAACAATAGATTTAGGGTACAAAGTTGGAGTGAATGAGGGAAAAGAATTGAGCAAGGGAAAAGGACTCGGAGCACCGCAGACACAATTTGAACAAACAAGGGTTTGAGTTCGACACCTAGGGCATTCAATTCATAGGTTTAAAGGTTAAAGTAGTTAGATTATAATACAAAAGATATAATGGCACCTAAGAAGACACCAAATAATAGGAATACTATAGAAGAATCACCTAAAGAATAATTTTCTGAGATGTAGTACCTATAAGAAGTTGTGTTAGGGAAACCATGGGCATCACAACTTTAGAAATGAAATATTAGCAAGTATAACAACTAGGAGAAAGCACATGAGTCAAACATCACTAATGATTTCTTATGATAGATGAGTAAAAGGACCACGTAAGGGAAAATAGTCCTTGATGTTACAGCATGTAAAAACATTAGAAGGGGTTGGAGATTTGCAGCTATATGAGTTACCTTTCTTTGGGAAGCCCGAGAACCTCTATCAATGTTTGATGTCACGTGTCCACGGGATTACTTCTACTTCGTAGGAAGGAGGATTTGGTTATGTGCTAAGTTAATTGGGTGGATCTACGGGTTACGTGAATCTAGAGAGTAGATAGAACTTGACTGCATGATGAGGCGGTAATAGAGAAAACAATTACCAAGTTGCATTACTAGATAGGACGTCATGTTTTAGCATTGAGAATATTATAGATCTATAAAAAGGGTAGTTGCACGGTTGGTAATTTGTACATTGGGTGCTTCGAGAGATGGACGGAGGTAACTAATAAATGTTTACATATTACGCATAAGATGGCACAAGAGGAGAAGGGGTATAACATTACTTTGGGTTCTATTATTTTCCTTATTGTATTTTGGTAAATAGTAGTACCAGATGATCTAGAGGATAATATTTGGGAGCACCCCATCAAAAAGTATCCAACAAAAAGGTTCACTAGGTATACTTGCCATGGAAAAATTTCAAATTTTTATAAGATGTGCCTTGAAAAAGGGTATGAGAGAATGTGCAATGCATTTGAAAATTAATGATGCATGCCCCATGAGTTACTGAAGCTATTGAATGGACAGGAAGAGTTTGAAGTAATGCAACACTTTAGCCTCATAAAATTCTTAATGAGCGATTAGGAGATGAGACCATGGTGCAAGCTACCGTTTTCATTTACAGGTAAGTATAAGTGTGTGGTAAACAAGATAAAGGATGTACAACACTAAAATTTTAATGCAAAAGGGTAGATGTTGACTACCATACTCTATGCAAGAAATATGGGTATGTGTTAAAGGAATCATATGTTGAGACCATGGAGACATAAAACATGGATTTGAACCCAATAATAACTTTTAAAGTTCGCAAAGAGGCATGTAGAGTTTATATCTTCCTACGGCCAAAGCTTAAGGAATGAAAAGAAGTTGACCTATGCGACATCAAGCTTCCACATCCACCGAAGAAGAAGAAAATGGTGAATTCTCCTAAGCATAGGTGCAAGGAAACTTCTCAAGAAGAATAAGAAGAAGATGAAGAGTCCATGTTAGATAAAAGTAGAAGAAAGAAAATGCAAAGGATGTTATAATAAGAAAGAGCCTTGCACATTCCTAAAGAGTCTCCAACAGAGGAAGCACAAAGGCCCAGTCAAACCGAGGAGGAACAACCTCATTTTATTCATGTTGTTAATGAGGAGGGAGACTTGGATTAGCTAGTGCAAGAGGAGAAGAATAAAGAATATCCTATGCAAGAAGAGAGGCATAAGGAAAATACCATGCAAGAAGAAAATTCCTAAGATGAAGAGGATGTGCATGAGGAAGATAATGTGAAGAAGAAAACCAAGACCTACGCAACGAGGCATGAGAAAGGATGTGGAGAAGGGCTAGGTGCTAGTGAATAAATAAACCATGTGCAATAAAATGTTGCATAAGAGACACCATGAGGGTCATATGGAGGAGGAATAAAGCCAAGCCAAAAATCCCCATAGGCACTAAAAAAATTCATATATAGATGATCCTCTGAAGACCCTAAGGGAAATATTTCATAGTTTGGTACCCACTTATGAGTTGTTTTATTGGGATATGTTTGTGAGAGACTAATCCCATCTATGCACAAGGAAGATACTATCTTGGAGTCTAAAGACGCATATGGAGGAGCCAAAGTTTGAAGTAAGAAAATAGTCAATTTTGGAGTTGAAGTCAAAGAAAGAGCCAAGATCCTTCCCGATAATTGAATATACCAAACTCTTAGATGGACAAGCAAGCAATGATTAAAATGATATGGTTGTTGAGGTTGGAAGGAGGAATATTAGTAAAGGGGCCACAATCGGGAGAATGAAACGAGATAAAGAGTGCAAAGGTATAAGAAATCGAATCTCACCGAGGATTTGGTTGATAAGAAGAAGAGAATAACGTACACATATAATAAGGTAGATGATATTGTAAATAATATCACGTGCACATGCCCAGATTTGGTATCACAGGGAAAAACTAGAGCATGATATAGAAATAGAATATTGGAAGGAGTTGGTAGACTTGCTGATGATTAAAGTGAATAGCGGGCTAGAGCCTATAACAGAAGAGCTAGAAAAGATGAACAAGGAGAAGGTAGAGAAGAAAATTTAAGAGTATGTAACACTTAACGTTGAGCTAAAGGAGTCCGCATAAAAGGTTGAGAAAAATTTTGATAATTGTCGGGACTTTGCAGTGATCCTAAACACGTGCAACATGTTTGATGAGGCATAGTTAAAGAAACAATAGGCCATAATGAAAATAAATAAGGCTGAGTGCGAGAAGGTGATGCATGAAGTTGCAGCGAAGAGGAAATGATGAAATCTTAGCACGATGCAATTGAAGAAAGGATTAAGGAATTATAACCTATAGTGATGTGAATGATGGATAATCTAGAGGGTCTTGCCTCGATTGGGACGTTGTGATTAAAGTGATGTAAGAGAAGATTGATGAGATAACTCTAGAGAAGATTCGAGACATTGTAGAAACAACTCCGACAAATCTTCCAAAGAGTTTGAAGGATGGAAACAATCGGAGAATGAAATAAACAAATAATTCCTAGAACTCCTACCATCACCACATGCTTGAATTTTGGATGCATGTGAAGGAACACATTCTTCATTATTTGATTCATTGGGGTAATTGTCCATATTCTTTATTCTTCCAGATTATTTCATACTTACAATTATTAGATGGAGGTTATTATTTGATTCTTTATATTGCCAAGGCGAACAATACTCCTAACGTGGGGTAATGTTGGGTAGAGAAAGTACAATCCATGCATGGAGGTTGAAGACTGCACAAAGGAAGGAACACATGGATTGTAAGGAAGAATCATATAACTAGGAAGGCGTGGGATCATGCATGAGAGTAGATAACTAATAAAGTCATAGACAAGTACACAAAGGTTCATGCACACACATAGAAAGGTTCCCGAGAGTTAGCTAGATTTATAAAAAAGGTTAAATATAAGAAAATCATAGTTGGCGTATGAATAAATACAAGTCCAAACACATACTTGGAATGGATAAAGCACATGCAGGTTGATAAATCATGGGTGTCTAATTGTAGGATGCAAGCATGGATGATACAAAGTTTTGTATAGCACGAGATGGGGAATAAAGTAGGAGTTTGAAGGCATGTGGTCTACAGTTAGGAGGTCTATTATTAGAGTTACAACATGTAAACAAAGTGAAGGACTAGCTCCCACCATGTATAAATATATATATCACACCCATTATAGATGATCATGTGTGTATGAGTGAGTCAACTTTGTATAAGGTGTGCACATTGATGCTAAACATGTAATACATTGTTGTTTCGATGTACTTCTCACGTGTTTGTAATGGGAAACATTGTATGGGTTTTTCAGGGTTATGATAAGTGAGAATGATGTAATTGACACTCAGATCTTACTGATAGTTATCTATGAATGAATGATCAAATCTTGTGTTTCTCTTATTTGTGTGTTGTTTTGTTTTTATTTACTTTATCTTCAGCCTTATGTTTTGTATTAGTGTATTGATGAATACACATATTGCATGAGAAAATAAAGAGGTACACAGTGGTTACGTCCGCTTTAGGTGAGCACTTGTACATTTTTGTTAGTGATATGCTAGAGCGTGCTGACCGGGTGTTGGTAAATAGAAAGACTAAAAAAATTAATATCGAATGGGTGCACAAGGCACAATTAAATGGATTAAGTTAATACTAACATTATAAAGTGCCAAATTACAAAATTTGAATGCTTACAATTTTATATTAATTCTTAATCAACTGGATCAATATCCCTTTTCAACCATTATGTGAAAGGTTATTTACTATAAAATGATGTTGTTAAGGGACTTAACCATGTTACATCCATAGATCATATAATCATGACATATATTTGGTCCTAAAATTATTTTTCATTTATTTATTTTTTTAGATTAGGTAAATATGAGGTTTTGAAAGGGCCTCTTACATTTGCACCAACCACTTTGAAAGATAAAGTAGTTAAGAATAAAAAGAAACAAAACAAAAAGTGCATGGATAAAAAAATTGATCCCAAAATAGAGTGTTTTTTAACACATAGTTAAAGTTCAACAAAAGAGTAGGAAAAAGGAAGCAAACGAGAACTTGTAGTAGGGGAAAAAATGAGTTTTGGGGTTTCTTCTTTCTACCCTTGGTTTTAAGGCATGGTCCATCAAGGTTAATAATATCATTTTTAGTATCATAATCCCGAGTTTCTCGAGAGCGGGAGTCTTCAACAACAAGTTGTTTTCAATCAGCTTTATACTTTGCTCTAGAATCACATTTTCAGCCATAAGATTTTAGTTCTTAACCTTTAATTTATCGACATCATAGGCCACTTTTCTTTCTTTTGCAATCATTTATTCAATTATTTTTAGCTAGATGGATCCCACTGTTCATAAATGCATAATCTCCTATGAATTTCCTCCACAAACAGGACATAGGGGATCATCAATTTTCTCCTTTCCTTTGGTAGCATGAATGTTACGGGACCCATAATCCAAGTTATCAAGAATCACCACAACCTCTTTGCCATCCAAATCCTAACTAACCACCATATTATGGGTACTAGGCTCCCCACGCATCATGATAAGTTTCTCCTATTGAGTGATATGGTCATTGGGGTCATCATCCTCCTCAACCCTTTTCTCCTTTTTTATGTTTTTTCTTCCGCATAGATGGTGTTAGCTCTGATTTCCCATTTTAAAGAGGAGAAAAATGAGGCCCTTTTGAAAGGGGCTTCCAAATTTCCATTATGAAATTTCTTGATCAAAGTTATGAGTGACATAAGAAAATGGAATGGAATGCTCACAAATTTGTTGTGTCAAAAATGATTGAAGGGACAAATGGTGAGTATAAATTTTCCTGAATTTTATGTCAAGAGTAACATACCTCATAATTTGAAGACATACCTCGATTCAAGGTAGGATAAGGGTAGTTATAAGGATTCCCTCCTCGAGCTCGTCGATACGTTCATTGGATTTTAAGAATTGAATGATTTCCTTATTCGTGTGATGTTTATCCTTGAAAACCTTATTCCCTTCCATGGACATCCTCGACACCCCAATAATAGAATATTTAGAAACCTCCACCATGATTCCACAAACCACCACCTTCTCACTACCCAAATTTGATAAAAATCCAATGCCAATTTTGGTTTAGACCTTTTAATGCTCTTAATGTAACTAGTGAGGCCCCCTTTCTTCAAGATACGTCATATGGTACATTTCTATGGATATAAAAGAAAGTAGTGGGCTCAAGTCACACTATATCACCACCCATCATCTTAAAATTTGAATGCAGTCACACCTAAGGATGGAAGTCCATAATTTTTAGAGTGATGATGGTGCAAAAGTTCCTTTACCAAGAAAATAATGATGGATCCTAAAATAATTGAAAACACAATTTTTTGCACAAGGCCAAATACCACACGTACTCAATATTATCTCTATAATGATGATTGAGTCTCTTTATGGGATTCACTTGTGGGGGCTTCCACATATTAACTTGTGATAAAATCATTATTCATCTCAACCTCCACCATGGAATCCAAATAATTTGGCACAAAAGTCCCATACAACTAAGTATTGACGCTCTCGAGTCGATGTCAAAATTAGCAAGCAACTCCGCACACCAATTTCCTTTTATAGAAATATGGAGGATTCTAGTTTCTTCAAAGGTCAGGGAGATAATTCCTACATTCCTTAAGGATGTTTTTGTAATTATTTTCATTTATGGAAAGAAAGGGAAAATTTCATTTTCAATCATAAATCCCTACATGGTTGGTTTTTTTGTTACTAACAAAATTAAAGTGATATCTAATGTAATACTATACATTCAAGATGTAGGTTAGGAATGTGCAATAATAGGTTGAACACCTTCATACCTTATTTAACCGTTAGGGTATAACTCCATATATAGTTACCCAAGTCCCTATAGACTCTCCTTACTAATGATAATCTTCATATAGATGTATATTTAGATCTCACTAAGTATCATTCACAACGTAGTTGTCAAATTGTTTCACCGTGTTTACGACATCACTCAATAAATGATAAATCTTATAATAGTGGTGGGTGTTTTCTCCGGGAACTTTTTCAAAATTAATTTTTGAGGTAATATCGAGCCGCACGCTTTTTCAAAAATTGCTTCATCATTTCTAACTACCTTCCGACCAACATTAAATGTTTTGTGGTCATTTATTTCTAACCACTTCACCGACTAATATTTATCCTGTGGCCATTAAAATTTATTCAAACCCCGCCAATGCCTTGCCATGTGGCTCAATTCCATGAACCCTCTAAGTTTTCCTCCCGCGAATGTGAATATCCCAGATTCAAATTGTAATATATTAATATTTCGAGTCTCGATCCTTTTAAGGCATGTTATTATATGTGGCAATATATATATATATATATAGGCATATTTTTAGTAAGTGAGGAGTATATATTTTTATATACTAAAATGATATAAAAGGGGATATTCAAGAGAATATTATTATTATTCGTGCATCAACAAATAGAAATAGAAAGAGAGGGAAATACAAAGAGAAAGAAAATTATAGAAAAGGGAAAAAAATTCAAATAGATGTGTGCAAAGAACACAAAGCGAAGAAATATTATAGAGAAACAACTCGAGAGAGATACTTTTTTTGTAAAAAAAGAAATAGAGAATTGGACACAAGAAAAGAAACAAAAGGAATAACATAGGAGAAACTCTGAAAAATTGTAAAAAAATCTTTTAAATTGAATATAATATATATATTGCATGTGTTTTTCTGTTACAGTTTGTGTTTTCCCCTGTGTTGGTTGTTTTGGCACTAAAGTTTACCAACATTTTGGTATCAAAAAAAACAAAAGGGTCAATAGATCATGGGTTTGAGATTTTATTTTTCTGGGTTGAGTTGTAATGGCTTCTAATAGCAGTAATTTGTGGCAACAACCCCCAATATTTGATGGGAAGAAATATGATATTTGGTGCATTAAAATGAAGAAATTGTTCTCTTCTCAAGAGCTATGGGAACTAGTTGAAGGAGGTTATGTAGAGGTAGTAGACCGGGATGTATTCAATGCATTAACATAACCTCAAAATAATTTTGTAAAGGAAAATAGAAGAAATGATGAAAAGGCCTTATGCTATATTCGAGAATGTTATTAGAGATTCATTTTTCCCAAGGATAAAAATAGCTATAAATTCCAAAAAGCATGGGATACCTTGCAGAATGCATATCAAGGAAGTGACAAGGTGAAAGTAGTCAGATTGCAAATGTTAAGAAGATATTTTGAGACCCTTCTCATGAAATAATCAAAATCAATAAATATTTTTTCACAAGAACAATGACCATATTCAATCAAATGAGGAATAATGGAGATGTGGTTGAAGATCATAGGATCATAGAGAAGGTATTGAGGATCCTTCCAACCATATTTGATCCAGTTGTGGTTGCAATAGAGGAGTATAAGGACTTGAGACAAATTATAGTTGATGAGCTGATGGGTTCTTTGCAAACCCATGAATAGAGGATGAGTAGATCAACCAAATCCTCTAATGAACAAGCCTTCAAAACAAATACAAATGTTAGAGGTAGGGGGAGAGGATCATACAATAGAGGAAGATGAAGATTTAGCAACCAACAAGAAGGTGAGAAACACAATCAACAAGAAACACAGACAAGAGGAAGAGGAAGGAGCAACAACACTTCCAAAGGTGGTTCTACACAAAGGTATGAAAAATCAAATGTGCAATGCTATTACTGTAAAAAATTTGGGCATTATGCTAGTGAATGTAGAAAGAAAGAATATGATTTGAGAAATCATAATCATAATGCAAGCTTCTCTAATGCAAAATAAGTTGAACTTGAAAAGAATGAAAAGAGTGGAACTTTGTTTTTAACTTGCAATGTAGCTGAGAAAAGAAGAAAGAAAATATGGTATTTGGATAGTGCATGCAACAACCATATGTGTGGAAATAAGGAATTTTTTGAAAACATATATGGAGAAATCAAATCTGAAGTGAAGATGGGAACAAATGATAGTGTTCCAGTGATGGGTAAAGGCAATATATCTATTTTAACAAAGAAAGGAGACAAGAGGCAGATCAATGATGTCTTTTATGTTCTGGTTTGAAGTATAATCTTCTTTGTATTGTGCAGCTCATCCAAAAAGGATACAAAGTAAAGTTTGAAAATGGAGAGTGCATAATATATGATAGAATTAGAATCAAAAGTAGACTGCAGATATTAAGGATGACACAAAACAAAATGTTTCCATTAACAATGCAAAGTGAATTAATAGCAACAACAACTTTCAAAACAATAGTCATTGATCAATCTACTCTATGGCATCTCAGGTATGGGCATTTGAGTTATGGTGGATTGCATGTTATTTATAATAAGAAAATGGTTAGAGTATTGCCTCCTATTGAACAACCAAACAAGGTTTTGAGGCATTCATATTGGGAAGCAACATAAAAATTCTTTTCCCTCAGGTAAATCATGGAGAGAAAGCTCACCTCTTGAGCTAATACATTCAGATTGTGTGGTCCCATGAAGACTCCCTCCTTTTCCAAGAAATAGTATTTTATGACTTTTATAGATGACTTCAACAAAAGGACATGGGTTTATTTCTTAAAAAATAAATCGAGGCATTTGAAGTATTCAAGAAATTTAAGGCCTTGGTTGAGAAACACAGTGGCCATTATATAAAGACATTGAGAACAGATAGAGGGGGAGAGTATATATCAAATGAGTTTTAAACTTCTGTAAAGAGCACGGGATCAAGAAACAATTCACAACAAGGTATACACCGCAAAAAATGGTGTAGCTGAGAGGAAGAATAGAACCATTCAAGAAATGGCAAGAAACATGATCAAATCAAGAGGATTTCCCACTGAATATTGGGCTGAAGTAGTTGCAACAACAATATATGTCCTACAAAGAGTGTGAGGAACAAGATACCTCAAGAATCATGGAGTGGAAGAAAACCAAGTGTTGAGCACTTGAGAGTTTTTGGATGTGTAGCATATGCACATGTGCCAAAGCAAAGAAGATCAAAGTGGGATAACATAGGAGAGAAGTGCATTTTCATTGGGTATAGTGAGCAATCTAAATCTTATAGATTATAAAATCTAATTACAAAATATGTTATAATCAGTAGAGATGTTCAATGCATTGAGGAAGAATCTTGGGAAAATGCATAAGAAGTGGAACAACTACAAAAAATGTAAATGCACCTATCATTGTTCCTAAAACAGAAGAAGGAAGAGAAAATAATGTACCAAGTTGGACACCCATTTCACAAAGGGGTGAATATATTAATGGAAGCAGCCAAAATATCATACAAGGACCAGAAAATGAAGCATCTTCATCATCATCTAGACTCATTCCATAACAAGGAAGAATGAGGAGTGTACAAGAGATTTATGATCAGTTAAGGTATGAAGAAAATGAAGATGAAATGATTAATTTTTCTTTATTTTTAGTAGCTGATCCAATTTATTTTGAGGAAGCAATTAAAGATAATAAATGGTGTGAAGCAATGGATGAAGAAATGCATGTAATAGAAAAGAATCAAACATGGGAGTTAGTAGATCTTCTGAAGGAAAGGAATTCATTGGATTCAAGTGGGTTTATAAAACCAAAACTACTCCCGAAGGAAAAATTGAAAGACATAAGGAAAGATTAGTTGTCAAAGGCTACAAACAAAATCCTGGACGTGATTATAATGAGACATTTTCTCTAGTAGAAAGGTTATAAACTGTGAGAACAATCATTTCCATAGCTTCTCATCACAAATGGAAGGTCCATCAAATGGATGTTAAATCAACTTTCTTGAATGGATTATTAGAAGAAGTGTATGTGGGACAGCCACTTGTTATGAAATTCCATGGCATGAAAGAAAATTATACAAGCTCAAGAAAGCATTGTATGGACTCAAACAAGCACCAAGAGCTGGTATAGTAGGATAAATTCCTATCTGATTAGTAATGGATTTAGAAAAAGCAACAATGATCCCACACTCTACATCAAAGCAAAAAATGGTGAGATTTTAATTGTTTTTTTGTATGTAGATGATTTAATTTTTACTGGAAATGCAAACAAGACAATAGATGAATTTAAATCAGCCATGAAGAAGGAATTTGAGATGACTAATTTGGGATTGTTGAAGTATTTTCTTGGCATTGAAGTCAAGAAAACAGAGCAGGGCATATTTTTTCTCAAACAAAGTATGCAAAGGAAATCTTGCAAAGATTTAGAATGTTGGACAAAAAACCAACATCTACACCAGCTGAATTAAGTTTGAAATTAACCAAATATGATTGCAACAACAATGTGGATCCTACAAGGTATAAAATCATGGTAGGAAGATTGATGTATTTAACTATGCAATAAGAACAGATATAAAATGTATGCAATTAGTTTAATTTACATATTCATGGGGACACCAAAAAGAGACACATTGGCAAGTAGGAAAGCATATTTTAAGGTATGTGAATGGAACAAGAAATTATGGAATTTTATATGTTGTAATAATAATGATTTCAAATTAGTTGGATACACAGATAGTGATTGGGCAGGTATCCTTGATGATAGAAAGAGAACATTTGGATATGTGTTCAATGTTGGATCAAGAGCCATTTCATGGGCTTCAAAGAAACAATCACTCGTTTCACTTTCTACAGTTGAAGTAGAATATATTGCAATAAAATTAGTCACTTGTTAGAGTATATGGTTAAGGAGAATCCTCTCATATTTGCACGAAGAGAAACAAGGAGGTTCTGATTTTTTTGTGATAATATGTCTTCAATTGCATTGTCTAAAAATCTAGTTTTCCATGGAAAAAGAAAGCATATTCCAATCAGATGTCACTTCATTCATAAATTGATGGAGAGAGGAGAAATTGAGCTCAAATTTTGTAAGTTGGAGCAGCAACTAGCTAACATATTTACCAAACATTTGTCAAAGGAAAGGTTTGAACATTTGAGACAAAATATGGGCATCATAGATGTATCACCTAGCTCTAGAAATTAAAATTCATATTTTTCAATGAATTTTTTGTTTGGCTCAAGAATAAGGGGGAGTGTTAGAATTAATTACTGGAGGTAATCTCGAGTCACATGCTTTTTTCAATAATTGCTTCCCTCCTTTCTAAATGCCTTCGACCGACATTAAATGTTTTTGGCTATTGATTTCTAACCATTTCGCTAACTAATATTTATTTTATGGCTGTTGAAACTTTTTCAAACCCCCATCAATGCCCTACCACGTGGATCAATTTTGTGAACCCTCCAACTTTTTCCTCCCCGTGACGCGAATCTCTTGGATTCATTGTAATATATTAATATTTTGGGTCCAGTTCCTTTTTAAGGCATGTTATTTTATATATATATTTAACAACCAAGGAGTATATATTTTTATATATGACAATGATATAAAAAGGGGGATATTAAGGAGAATATTATTATTATTCATGCAACAACACATATAAATAGAAAGAGAGGACAATACGGAGAGAAATAAAAATATAAAAAGGGAAAAATTTGCAAATAGATCATGCAACAACAAAAACCGAGAAGGAAGATTATATAAAGCAATAGCTTGAGAGAGAGAATTGGACACAAGAAGAGAAACAAAAGAAAAATAGAGCAACAACTCTAAGATTGTAAAAGTTTTATTTTAAATCAAATATAATATATATTTTGTATGTGTTTTTAGTTCGGTTGTGTTTTCCCTTGTGTTGGTTGTTTTGGCACTAAATTTTTCCAACAAAGTTGTGGATGGAGGGCGTGGTGGGAAAAAAATCCTCAACTAACCTAATCCATTTTAACATCCAAGAAAGATCGAAGAGATGATGTTATTAAAGATAAAACTAATGACATGTAGGAGATAGTATCTAACATGGAAGATCCACCCAGTAGTGTTACTTGGGGATAGACATGAGTTGAGGTGACATGATGAAATATCCTCCATATTTATCTATTGTAGTGATTTATCTAATGGATTAGCTCTTATGTGTTGGTGTTATGGTACATATGTAACTGATGATTAAATTTGAAGGGATGTCCCTAATTTCAAGGGAAGTGTATATATTCATCTAATTATTTCATGATGAAATGTGGGAAGACAACATTGTAATTTAATTAACAAGATTTAATCAAGTACGGTTTGTTTAAAAGTATTAAATAAAATATTGTTCTTCCAAAGTTTAGAAAAGTAAATTTATACGACATGTTTAAACCCCTGAGAAGAACTAATCAAAAAAATATACTTGAAAAATAATGCTTTTGAAAGTGATTTTTGCATGAAATAATGAATATTTTTACATTATCTATAAGAGTCACATATTTGGAGGTACACAATCCAAATTTTCCTTCATTCAATATAAATTTGGATTATTATTGGGATTATGTCCTTTCATTCAAATAATAAAATATTGTAGGTATTGCATTGAATAGGTTAAACACTAAAAATTTAAAATATGTAATTGAACTCTTTTCATTTCCTAGTAACTCCTCTCCTTTCACTATCAAGAGTTACTAGTCTTCAACCAATAAATAACATCAATATAGTCCTAATTATAGTTATATACCATGAAATGAAACAATTAATCCTTACATAATCATGTTTTTACCATGTAAAATCACACATATAAAACTAGCACTTGCATTGAAAGGAGGTGCAATGGTTATGTCAATAGTAAAATATGAGGATATTTAGAGTTATGCAAACAATTCCAAGGATGTTTTAGATTCATAGAAGCCATGCAAAATATGTTTTTTGGGTTTTTTTAAAACTAAATAGGAGGAGAGGGGAACATTGAATAATTTTTGATATTCATCCAAAAACCAATCAACCATTACATTAGTGAGAGGGCCACTTAATCATGGTGTCACCTCTATTGGCATAAATATCGTGATATATTGGAGTTTTTATCATACTCTATACAAAACCAACTAACCAATGTGGGATTAATATTCTAATTGATTGAGCATTTTTAGAGTCATAGAAGAAATTCCAAAATGCATTGAAGAGTTTTTTAGAGGAATTTTAGAGGATGTGTTGGATTTTTTGAAACCACAGAGGAGGATAGGGGAAGTTCAAGAAAGAAAACATAATCATATTTTAAACATGTTTTCCTTATCTCTCTTGTGTGGAATTGATTGGTTTAATTCGAGAGTGGAGTGTTATTTTAGGGTTTTGAGTCATCATGCAACTTCAAAGAATTGTGCTTTTCATTGGGGATACAACCATACACATTGTATATACATGATAAATAAAAATGATGTTTTAGAGGCGTTGATATTATTAATTTGATCATTATATATAGTAAGGATTAATAGTTGTCAAAAAAACTTGACAAACCTCCCACTCCCAGTATTTTATTCTAAGTGTGAGTTACCTCTTAATGAAAAGATTCATCCATTTTAATGGTTTATGATAAGAAGTTGCAAAGAGATTGATGGAATTAGGACTTAAACCCATAACCACGTATAGCTTTAAGATCATGTGTTTTGTGGAAACAATCTAGGGAAGAAAAATAGTTGTCAAATTGTTGCAGTAGACCATGTAGATGAACTAGAAAGAATAAAAACTAAATATGTTAAAATAAAAAAGAACAAAATTAGTCATTTAAAAAACATCTCAAGTGCCTCATCCATACTTGATTCTTTCCACATTATGTCTAGTATTGTAATGCATCAAAATGAAAAAACATTTATATTAAAATGAATGCCCTTTTTATTGTATTTACGACCATATTTTTAAAATGTTTTAATTTTAAATGTCTTTTCTTTGTCTTGTTTTCAAGGAATTGTTTGATTTAATATGCGAGTTTAACCCCAAAAATAGAGGCGAGTTTCATTTATTTGAGGCATTGATTTAAAAGTATTAAATCCTCATTAAGAACATCATTACATGCATATCCTACAATCGTAATAGTCCATGAAGCCATATTTTTTGAGATATATTATCAAATAGCTCATATACCTCATATATGCTTAAAATTTTTATAGGCATGTATATCAATGCATTTGTATATAACATCTAACAAAAATCCCCTTTTCCATCATAATTTGTTGTATGTTCATACCTTTCTCTACAACTCCCATTTTCGCATAGGGCGAGAGTATGCTAGTTTTGAGAGCGATGGAATAAGGACTCAAACCTCCGACCACCTATAACTTTAGGATCATGTGTGTTTATGTGGAAAAAATTTAGGGAAGAAAAATATTTTTCAAAATGATGCAGTAGAACTTTTAGAGGAACTAGAAAGAAGAAAAACTAGATATATTCAAATAAAAAAAATTAGTCATGTCAATCGTGACATCTGAAGTGCCTCCTCCATACTTGATTTTTTCCCCATTGTGTCTAGTATTGTAGTGCGTCAAAATGCAAAGCATTTATATTAAAGAGAGTTCCACCCTTTTTTATTGTTTTTATTGAACATATTTTTAAATATTTAAATATTATATTTCTTTTCTTTGTCTTGTTTGCGAAGGAATTGATTGATTTAATATGAGAGTGTACCCCTCCCAAAAAAATAGAGGTGGAATTTAATTTATTTGAGGCCTTGATTTTAAAAGTCTTAAAGCCTCATCAAGAACATCATTATGTGCATATCCTACAATCATAAAATTTCTTGAAATCACATTATTTTGAGGTATATTATCAAATAGTTCATATACCTCATATATGCTTACAAATTTTACATGCATATATATCAAGGCATTTATATACAACATCTAAAAAATTCCCCTTTCCATTATACAACCCCATTTTGGCACAAGACAAGAGTATGATAGTTTTGAGAGTGATGGAATTAGGACTTAAACCCTCAACCATGTACAACATTAGGATTATGTGTGTTTTATGAGGAAACAATCTAGGGAAGAAAAATAGTTGTCAAACTACTGCATAGAACTTGTAGAGGAACTAGAAAGAAGGAAGGAAAACTAGATATATTAAAATAAAAAAGAACAAAATTAGTCATTTAAGCAAGCTGTTATCCATTTTTACCCCGGTAAAAATGGACAACTCGGGAGAAATTGAGCTTGGGTAGTTGACAAAGCTTCAGGATGGATCCGAATATTTTCGAGTAATTTCAATGTTTTGGAGCATATGTAGTTAGTTTTGGGACATTCGGGATTTATAGGTGTAGGTTTCCTTTGGCTATGACCTATACTATGTGCTTCTTCACGGGATCTCTGTGTATGGCTATAGGTGAGTAGGAATGCCCATAAGTGAGTTCTTCCACTTCCTCGTGATTCACCCATGTTGCATACATTCATCCTCGCTCCCCAAATCGGCACATTACATTTTTTTATCCTTCGGTTGTTACGGAAACCTATAGGTGCACAACCGGTTGTTATGGGCAACTTGTAGGTACACAACCGATTCTTATGGGAAACCAAGTATAGTGGCTATGGGTCGGGAACCCGCATTGCAAGGTGGATGGGATGGTTGGATCGGTGAGCTCATCGAAGGAGTTGATTTTTGTGTGGGGCAGCACGAATAGGAGGTATAAGGGCCAAGTCTGCCGTCGAGTTGGACGACACAAAGCAAAGGAAGAGGGGCTCGGGTTATGCATTTCGATCGCATCGGTGTGTTTTGGGCACTGAGCATCCCATACATAATGAGTTCCCACTGAGCTCAAGTTCCCAGCGGAATGATTTTTTCACATCACATGGAACACGGGGTGTCATCTAGGGTAGAAAGACAATGCAACGAGCTGGAAATGAGCTAGTGAGTCAATAGAGCCCCAATCTGCAGTATCATAACTCCCCACCAACCACCATTTTTATTATAAAATTTGATTTTTGGGGCCTGTACTTTTACACTCCCACAACAAAATGATAAAACATGAAGAGTAAATGTGGTGGGTGGGAGAAAATTAAAAATACATCTACAGCCCCGAATTTAATGCCTAAGCCGAGAATTCACGTATAAACCAGAAAAAGTGACCTACACTAAAATTGTCATAACTTTCACAACACTCAACCAAATTCGACAAACTTGTACTCGTTAGAATCAGGATTTTTTCCTCTATAATAAGAATTAAATAAATCATAGACTTGTTGAGGGTAGGTGGGTATAAAACGTAGAAAACTTACCAGGTTCAAAATGGTCACTTGAGACAACTGAAAAGTGCATTAATGAAGTATGGGAGGCCATTTTCTTCTGCAGCAAGGCAAAATACAATGAGGGATGGGTTTTTTAGGGTCCCCATCACTTTTTCAGGTCATTTAATGCCCATTATTTGTGGTTGAGTGCCAATTTTGAATTCTCTCTCTCTCTCTCTCTCTCATTCATTCTTCTATATTTGTAAAAGAGAGCTCATTTGTAAAGGGTTGGACAATTTTTTTCAATGATGCTCTCTTATTCTTCTATTCAGGTGGATGTGGAGCTCCAAGCCTCCATTTTTCAGATTTGTAATGGTGAATCATGCCTCTTTCCTCTACAATGATGTATTGTGTAAATATTTGGAGCAATAAAATTGGTGTTTGTGATTGTTTCTCTATCCTTGCATGGGTTTCCATTGCTCTCTCTTGCCTTTCTTCATGATTGCAGGTATTCTATGCATTTTATTGTTCCCATTACATGCTTAGATGTTTTTTTGCTTAATGAAGATGGTATATTGTATGTATTGTGGTTTGTGATGCTTTTCCATCCTCTCCATTCTCATCTTTCTCCATTTTCATGCATTGTGAATTGTCCAACACACCCTTTTCTTGGTGCTATCACCTTTGTAGTGTAGTATTTCCCTTATTTCATGCTCTCTCTCTCTCCTTGTCTCCTTGGAATTGATAGGATAAGATTAGATAGGTGTTTTTCTTGCATTAGGAGTAGTTTAGTGCTAGGATTAGGTAGAGGAACTAGTCTTCTCTAGAGGGCCATCTCAAGTTTGCAAGTCCCACAACTTGAGAGATGGTCCCATGTTTCCCAATTACATTGATAGCTCATGCACACACACATGGAAAATCAGAAGGTGTTGTAATTTGGTGATAGCAACAATATCTCAAGTGCCTCGTCCATACTTGATCCTTTCGCCATTATGTCTAGTATTGTAGTGCATCAAAATGTAAAACATTTATATTAAAGAAATTTCCACCCTTTTTATTGTTTTTATCGACCATATTTTTAAAATGTTTTAATTTTATATTTATTTTCTTTGTCTTTTTTGCAAGGAATTTCTTGATTTAATATGAGAGTGTGTACACCCTCCTAAAAATAGAGGTGGAATTTAAATTATTTGAGGCCTTAATTTGAAAATTCTTAAAGCCTCATCAAGAACACCATTATGTGCATATCTTGCAATCATAACACTCCATAAAACCACATTGTTTTGAGGTATATTATCAAATAGTTCATATACCTTGTATATGCTTACAAATTTTACATGCATATATATAAAGGCATTTGTATACAACATCTAACAAAAATTCCCTTTCCATTATAATTTGTTGTATGTTCATACCTTTCTCTACATCTCCTATTTTGGCACATGATGAGAGTGTGCTAGAAAAGGTTGTGCAACCTAGTTTTACACATTATAATCGCATTTGCTTAGAATTTTCCAATTCCTTTTCAACAAACCTAATTTATACATACCTTGACATCATATAACTCCATGAGAGCACATTTTTCTTCTCTATTTTTAAAAATAGTTCTCCTGCCTTGTGTATTATAACACTTGCACCAAAAGGAGGTGCAATGTTATGTTGATAGTCAAAGTATGAGGGTTTGTAGATTTTTCAAAGTGATTTGAGGATTAAATGAAAAGGTATTTCTAACATAGTCGTAATGCATGCAAGGTTTGTGGATTCCTCAAATAAATTCCAATATGCACTTTGAAGATTCATATCCGACATGGGTAGAAAGGTAGAGAACATACATATCCTACAACCAATTGACCATTAGGTTAGCAAGAGGGTCACCTCTAGTATGGTTTTTCCCCTAGTGGCAAAATGATCTTGATAAATTACAATGGACCATGACATCCAACCTAGGTGGGATTTATTTTGTGATTAAATGTGTTTTACTAGAGTCAAGGAAGAAAATCTAAGGTGTACCAAACATATAGCACCAATCATGTCTATTTCCACCTCTGGTGGTGTCGGTGGAATTTCTTGAGTGAAAGACATAGAAGGGTATTTCTACAATAGAGGTGGGCCTCTCACTCATATAATAGTTATGTATGTGTCTAGTTCTAGTCTTGATCCCTTGGGACTTGTACTCTTCCATTTCATGAAATGGCCCAGAGCGACCTCATACCCCTGATGAAACATCTTATATTTATTGTTAAATAGGATTGAGATTAATAAAATTATCATTATAATTATCGTATATGTATCATATATAGGAGAAATAATTCTTTACATTCAAACCTATCTTTTTTATCTAAGACAAATATTTTAAAAGTTTACTTTACTATATTATTTAGTATTTCAAAAATTGTTATTTTAACACAAATTGTAATTCGATTCCAAGTAATAGTATTCTCCATTTCTGAGCCACATAAAAGACATAATTAGAGTCCAAGTATGTGATTCCCCAACTCAAATTCTCGATAAGTATTAAGGGTTTTATCTCTAAGAAACTATCCATGTTGCAAAAAACCCTAGGGTGGGAGTTCGACATGGACAATTAATAAAATGTAATTGACCTATGGACAATTTTAGTAAATTTTGTGCCTTTTATGTACAGAGTGGATTCACGAGACCCTCTTACCTACTAGTTGTTGTCTACCATTTTGAAGATAATGCTAAACATCTTTTCACATCTTGATACAATATATATTACAAATCTGGTACATGAGACATGTGCAACCAAATATCAACCTCGGGAACATGATGATTCAAGCATGAAGCTTGAATATTTAGGCATGAGGCCTCTTTTGAGAGGAAAAAAATTTCTCAACTAATATAGACTATCGGATAATAAATTAGTAAACAGGTTTTAACACCTATATTAGGAAATATTTCTTTTAAATTTTGATCATACCACTGAATGAAAATTACTTCTACTCACATTAACATTAGTTATGATATAATGCATTTGAAATAAATATAATTTTTTATGGATTTAGCAATACAACTAAAATTTATTTTTGAGGAGGACGAGGGTCCGATCGGCGATGGGCGGGAAATTGACAGATGAGAGATCCCTCCAAGAGAGAAGAAAAATGCTCTGGATTAGTCTTTGAGGGAGAAAGGTATGTGTGAGACTTTATCTATGGGTGGGAGTCATGTGGAAAATGGGTCCCCTAAATTGTATGCAAATATTTTGAACTTTGATAAGGAAAAGAGCTTAGGAATCATTCCTCAGCTTAAACAGGATGGAACAGGAAAGTTCTTAGATATCCCTGATATCATTATAGATCGAGAATCTAAGCAAAATGGAGAATGCCTTGATAGGTAAACTGGTAGGTGGAAGGCCTAATATTGATTCCATTAGATCTTGGTCTGTTTTGAAATGGAAACCCAAGGGGCATATGGATGTCACAGCCTTACTGAATGGTTTCTTCCTGTTTAGCTTCAACAACTCTGAAGACCCTCAGAGGATCCTTAATGATGGCCCTTGGTTCCTTGGGAAACTTGGCCTCTTTTTGAGGAAATGGACTCCCAGGTTCAACCTTGATAGAGAGAATATTAATTAGTTCCTTGTTTGGGTGAGACTCCCAGGTCTACCTTTGGAACTATGGGATGTGGATATTATTAAAGGAGTTGCAAACACTCTTGGTACCTTTGTTGTTGTGGATAATGCAACACTTACTAAATCAAGAGTGGTTTGTGCAAGATTTTGTATCTACTCTTTGATGGGTTCATCTCTACCTAAATCAATTTCTATTTCTATTTCCAAAATAAGGAGCTCTAATAGAATTCTCTGTATCAAGGATGAAGAGGGTGTGTTGATCAATGACACTAAGGAAATCCAACAAGTTGCTAGTTCTTTTTTCAGCAGGCTTTTGGCTTCTTCTAGCGCTTCTAACAGCATTAAGGAAGAGCAATTTTTGGATTGTATTCCTCGTTTGATAACTAAAGATGATAATAACAAGATCACCAAAATACCTTCTTTGGAAGAAATTGAATTTATGATGAAATCCCTAAATCCTAACAAAGCTCTAGGACTAGATGGGTTTCCAACTCTCTTTTTCAAACTTTCTGGGAGATTGTGAAGGAAGATACTTGCAATGTTATTCAAGAATTCTTTAAGAATAAAAAGATGCTTCAAGAGTTAAACAACACTTTTCTAGCCTTGATCCCTAAGAATCATGATCCTATAGATTTCAGAAATTTTAGACCTATAAGCCTATGTAACTGTGTTTACAAAATGTGCTCCAAAATCCTTGCTTTAAGAATTCAACTTGTCTTGCCTTCGATCATCTCTGAACAACAGGGAGGATTTGTTATGGGAAGACAAATCTAGGATGGTATAGTCACTATTCAGGAGACCCTTCATTCAGTTAAGCAGAATAAGAAGGAAGCCATGTTTATTAAACTTGATATGGAGAAATCCTATGATAGAGTCTCTTGGCCTTTCCTTCTGAAGGTTCTAACTAGGTTTGGTTTTGGTGAAGACTTCAAGATGATGATTCTTTCATGTATTTCCATAGCAAAGTTCTTGGTCCTGATTAATGGGACCCCTTGTGGATTTTTTAACAACACACGTGGATTAAGACAAGGTGATCCTATTTCTCCCTTTATTTTCATTATTATGGCCGAGACCCTCAGTAGAGCCCTTAATAAGGTTTCCTTGGATGGGAGGATCAGAGGTATTTCTCTGCTATTAACTGTAACAGGGTTACTCACCAAAATTTTGTTGATGACACTATGTTGGTGGGTGAAGCTTCTATCCCAGAGGCTATGGAATTCAAATAGTTAATGGGTGATTATGAGGAGGTGTCAGACCAATTGATCAATTATGGGAAAATCTCGGTTTTCTTTATCAACACCCCGGAAAGAAGATGCAATAAAATTGCTGGAATTCTTGGTTGTGTGTCTAAAACCCTCCCGACTAGGTATCTAGGTATGCTTATTGGAGTGGAAAAACCTAAGAATGTTGAATGGAATTTCTTAATTGATAGGTTTTTGAAGAAACTTGAAGGCTAGCAAGGTTTTCCTCCTCAAATGTTCGATTCAGAATTTACCTGTTTATATGATGTCTATCTACAGGTTACCCTCCTCGATTGCTAGTAAGCTAGAGAGTATTCAAAAAATATTTCTATGGAGTGGCTTAGAACCCAAAGATAGAATTCCTCTAATTGCTTGGGAAAAGGTTTGTGCCCCCAAAAAACTTGGAGGTCTAGGTATCAGAGATTGGACCAAAATGAATAAAGCAATGCTATCTAAAATGAGTTAGAGGCTAGTCAAGGAAGAGAGTGTATGGACTTCTATTATCAGAGGAAAATATTGGCCAAATCTTTCTACCAATGAATGGTGCTTTTGCATCCATGATTCAAATGGTTCTTCTTATTTCTGGAAATCGATAAACTGGGCTAAACACATTGTCTCTGAGGGTAGAAAATGGATGGTTGGCAATGGGAGAATGATTAATTTTTGGGAGGACAAATGGTTAGGGGACCTTCCTCTTAAGATAATTTACCCCACAGTCTATAGAGATTATGTTGCCAAATATGGGACCAAGGTCAGAGATTTTTTCAACTTTGATGAACCCCTAGGACAATGGAAAACTATAGAACTGGATGGTTCTAACAACATTGAGATTTCTTCTATTAACAAAAAATTAAGAGGCATTATTGTTAATAAGGAGATCTTAGAAGATGATAGTATTTACTGGTCAAAGGAGGACAATGGAATCTTCTCGGTTCGAAGTGCCTACAACTCCTTTTTTGATGTGGGGAAACTGAAAAATTCAATTGGGGAAGTGTTTGGGTCAAAGAGTTAATCCCCAAGATTAATATGTTTTGGTGGTTAGTTATCCATGATAATATTCTAACTGTCAACAACCTAAACAAGAGAAATTTTCATATGGTTAATAGGTGTGTGTTGTGTGAAAGTGAGTGTGAAGACTCCTCACACCTTTTTCTCAATTGTCCCTATCTGGTCTCGGTTAGAAAGACCATTCTTAATCTTTTGAAGTCAATTGGGTATTCCCAGATTCCATTAAACTATTGTGGTCTCAATGGTCTAGTCCTTTTAAGAGCCAAGGATTAAAATATTTGTGGACCTTTTCTATTATGCATTTAGCTTGGGAGATTTGGAAGGAGAGAAATAGAAGAATTTTCAAAGGCAAGAAAGAGTCTTTCAAGAAAGTTGGAGCCCGTTGTGTTAATACCATTCAGGCTAATTTCTCTAATCTGAACCCTCAAAAGAAGACTATCTTTCATAATGAAGCCATATTTTCCTTAAAGTGGGGTTTGGGATCCTCATCTACTAGTACCCCTTCTCTCAACCCTAGACTCAAAGGATGGGTGAAACCTAGCAAGGAGTGTTTTAAGTTGAACTTTGATGGCACATCCAAAGGAAACCCTAGTAGAGATGGCTGCGGTGGGGTGTTCGGGATTCTAAAGGAAGATTTATTCTTGGGTACCATCACAATCTTGGCACTCAAAAAAACCATGTTACCAAAGCAGCGGGGTTTTTTTGGGGGGTGTATATAGCTCTTCAACACAATTTTGCCAATTTGGAGGTGGAAGGAGACTCTATGAACATAATTAACAACATTACTGGGAAAGGATCCATTTCTATTTCCATCCAAAACTCTATTAAGAGTATTAAGGAAATGTCAAATTTATTTGAAATTATTACCTTCAAGCATGTTTATAGGGAGGCTAACTTTGTGGCGATTGTTTTGCTAATATGGGGGTTAATTGTGATGAGTTGACACTTATCAATGAAGTGGAAGCTCTTGATCCCAAGGTGTGAGCACACTTACATAATGACATAAATGGACACGTCACCAAATAATGTCAGTTCATGGTGTGTCAAATTCATCATGGTCATTTTTCGTAGGAATAGTGAGCATTTATTTCTAAATAATGTGAAGATCGAGGAGGGGATCTGCTCGTGTGTCTAGAAAGCTTTTGTTGCCTCCCGTGCTTGGAGAAATTTCATTTTGGGCCTGTGTAATCCTCTGGCTACTTGGAATTTGGGATTTTTGTGAATGGTTTTTATGCAGCCAAATGGGTGGTGACCTAGTTAAAACTGAACCTGTTGTTCTCGAAGTGGTGACGCCTAAAGTCATGGCTTTGTTTAATAGCAAGGGTTTTTCACCCTTCCTAAAAATTTCGAAGGTCATTTTGAAAATCTTAGTAAAGATTTTTCCAGCACCTAGAAGACTACTAAAAAGGTGTGGTGGTTGAAATGAAGGGGATTAGCATTGAGATTACTATGGATTTGGTCACCAAAGTGATGGGTATTCCTGCAGTTGGGAGGGAGGTCTATAAACCCAAAAATAAGCCTTCGAAGAGCTGAACCTGTTTCTCAAAGGTAATGAAAATATCACTTCCCACTTTGTTGGTTATCTTTGTTTGTCTTTACCTAAACCATTTGATGATGTGGCTCTCACCCTTATCCAATTTCTCACTCTTGAGGGCCATCACAAATGCATTTATGCCTACCACCTGCCTATGCTTAATCATTTTAGATGTGGCCAGGCTTTTAGCTTCCCCTACTTTCTTTTTTGCTCCCGAGTGCTTCTATCTCTCAGTCAAAACCAGAAGGGTCTCTATCCTACTCCATCAAGGATTTATTCTTGCTCTTTTCAAAAGAGCTGCCCTGGATATTGACAAGTCTAGCTCCCTAACTAAAACTCTGGAATCTTATGCGGATGGAGTCAACTCAAACTCGGAGGAAGAAGACTCGAGTGAAGATTTTGATTCTCAGGAAGGTGACTCGGAAGAGGATAAAGATGAGGTTGAGATTATGGCAGCCCAAAATCTTAGGGAGATGAAATCCAAGAAGCCTCATAGTATTCCTTTGAACACCAAAGGGGAGTCTAGTAAACAAGATTCTTCAGCTCCTATCAATGTGTAATTGGAACAACAATTCGAGGCTATGGGGCACGTTGGACCTGTGAAAGGGGAGAACCATCTGGCTAAAATGGCGGTGGATATTGAGGAACTTAAGGGAGATATGAGGCTCACCAAGAGCTTGGTGTAGTTTTTGTTTAATGATTTACATAAGATGAAAGTGCGGGTCGAGGAAGTCACAAACAATGGGCATGACATAGAGATTGAGGTTTTAAAAGCCAACTATGGTTTCATAACCAACGAGTTGGACCATTTTCGTGCTATTCTCCATAGCTACATGGAGTGGAGTGTATTCACGATGAAATCTACTTTAGTAGCACCTCCGGACTGGGTCATCTCACTAATGCATATAGTCTTTGTGGATAGTCAGGGAAGGAAAATAAAGGTGACTCCCGATGGTCTTGACTTGGTGTCTTTGGCTGGTAACATAGATGCTCTAGCTAAGGAATGGGAAAAGGTGTTGGAGGGGCTTGAAAAATCCTATAAATGATCTAGGGGAGGGGTGTTTTGTTTTATTTACTTGTCCTGGAGATTTTTGGTTGTTATTTTCTACGTTGTTGTAGTTCCTCTATGTTTTTTTGTTGTTGTTGTTTCACTACTATTGCTCCTGGGGATCCGTTTTATTATGGACTGTTATATTATCATTTTTTTGATGGTTTTGTAATGTAATTATCTTCTCTCATGGAGTTGTGACTGTGTTCGAGTAGGGTCCCCTCAACCCTTTTTTACCTCTAATAAAAAAAAATTAATACATATCTTTAAAAAAATGATTATTTGCAATTTACAAATATAGTTTCATCAAGTGATATATACTTTGATTTGTTATATTAGAGTAACATATAAAGGTAACCATGAAATTCTAAAATGAAACAACTTTCAATTTTTTCTAATGATGGTAGAAATTGATTAGATGATCATCTCTCCGAGACAATGTAACAATGATAGTATCATTGTAGGAGTATTTATTTGTACAAAGAAAAATATTTAGGAGTAATTGTAGTTTTTATGAAAAACATCCTTATAAAGGCAAGAGAAATTATTGGGTTGGCACATGTAACAATGTCCTTAGGATTTCATGCAATGATACTAAGGGATGCCATAAAAATAATAACATGTTATTATAAGGAATGACGTGTTTGTTTTTACATTTACATAAAGCATGCATATCTAGTTCATATTATTGACACAAGCCATATGTATGCACTTGACCGAAACCTCTTTAGGGAGATATGGTGATGATAAAATTATAGTCATATAAGAGGATGAACATATATAAATAATAGGAGTTTAGGTTGAACTAAGGGATCGTGGCAAGGTGGTACACCCTTAACACCATTATGAGGAGTTTTATTTTACACTCCCTATGGCCATATATTCAAACCAACCATCTATAGGGAGAAACAATAAAAAATGACCAACCATACATACCTCATATTCAACACAACCATTTTGAGGGAGCTATAATTGAAAAGGATGATATAGGCATTGTATGAAATATGTGATTGAGGATGAGTGGCTTCTCAATGTTGGGTTAGATATTGGACCAAATTTAATTCTTTTATTAATTCGTTGTAATGAAAAACCAACTCCTCCTTCACATGAAAAATATGAAGTCCCAAAACAATAAAAATATTAATTAACCCGATGTACTACTAAAGTATATGAACCGAAATGTCAATGAAATACTAATACTATTATTTCCTTAATTATAGAGGAATAGAAGGATGGAAACCAAATTTAAAAACATGATCCTATTTGGGTTGATTCGAAAGAACAAAAATATGGGTGAAGTGATAATTACAATAGGGGGTGATGGATTGAATATCGACATTGGTATTTGTAACTCTTCACATTCACATTGATTATATTCTCATTGAGTATTACATAAAATCATATGAAATTATTATGAATGCATGTAATAATTAACCAAAAGTACACATACACGTACATAATATTACTAGTGTATTTGTAACTTGCTAACTTTAAAGGGATAGTAGTCACGTGGCTAATAAAATTCTTAAGATAGTGTAACATCTACTTTTGGGTTGTAACATGTCTTTTGTAATTTTATTATCCTCTTATTATGCCTTCAACAATCATATTAATTATTTTTCACTCTACAATTACTTTCTACCATAGAGAACATTTCATTATTGGATTATATATGATGTAAAAATAATGTTTTTTCAATTTCGAAAAATGTCATTTATCTCATTTATTTGATTGGTTGGTCAACTTTTCTCTTCATTCTTTGTAAAAAAAATGGGGATTTTTTTCTCACGCACTATATAGTACCGTGAAAACATATAAATTTAGCACACAAAATATTTCACATACCTTATAGTCTATATTTCCTTTCAAAATTCATCGTAATTTCTTTAATATTGTCGGTTATCGATAGGGTGATCTATTTTTCATTTATGAATACTTCACAACTTGTCTTGATGTTGTCATCTCTAAGTTTTTCTTGTTATGTGTGGAGTTGTGATAATTTCGGGTGACTTTTCATCTTTCGGATGTTGTTTAAACAAAGGTATATGTGATGATTAAGGAAAAGTATTGGAGCAATTGTAAAATCACGTTGTAATCATTTACTAGTAGCTTGAACAATTCTTCTCAATGTGACAGGGAAGAGAAAATTTCTAAAATAAAAATCATATGCTTATTAACTAATATACCCATGAAAAATAAAAAATGAACTCAAAATTTTTAAGTACTAATTTTTAAATTATATTTATGAGATAAATTTGAACCCTTTGCGAGAGATGAAGAGCTTGTGTAATTTTGACCTTATATATCATGTTTTTTTTTAATTGAAAATCTTTTTTTAACTTTATTCTAAATAAAACAGTTTATTATGTCACAACCCATGAAATTGATGTGATACATTAGACTTTCCACATATATTTGTACGATTAGTGATTGATAAGATACACTAGTGGTGGCTTCGAGAGGAGCAAGGTTACATCGTGACTTGGATATTAGGAGGTGGGATATAAAATTACACTTGCTTCCTGCATTTAAAACATTGCAGTTTGATTACGAAGGTAAGTGGGGGCAATGCAAGTGTTAGATACAAAAGTGTTATACGAACCGACATATTATAGTTTTTTATGTACAAGCTTCATGTAGGGGCACCGAGGAGTATGAAGTTTAGGTACTCAATAAAGGGGTTGGCAATGGAGTTAATTGATAGAAGTTTGGATCTCTTTGCCAACTCGAAGGCTTCGAATTGGAGTTGCCCTACTTTGCCGAGATCAGCCGAACGATGTGTATAAATCATTTAGATCCATAGCATTTATGAACTACAAAATTCATCCCAACAGTTTGTAATATATATTTAAAAATAGAAATCCCAAACCCAAGTGGAAAATAGATGGTTGTGCTAATGGATTTGCCTACATAATCTAAACAATATATGTAAATCAATCAAATCCATAAAATCCATGTACAATAAAACTCATGCCAAAAATCTGAAATACATTTTAAAAAATAGAAACCCCAAACCCAAGTGAAAAATAGATGGTTGTGGTAATGGGTTTCTCTACATAATCTGAATTATATACGTAAATAATTCAGATCCATAACATCCATGAACAATAAAACTCATCCCAAAACCTGAAACACTTTTAAAAAATGGAATTTCTAAACCCTCGAAAACCAAGAAACAAATTCAAGCAAAAAATAGATGGTTGTTCTTTTATGGATATATGTAAAGAGTTACTCTTTTTAGCTAATTACATGAATAATGAAATGGAATTGTGCATATCCTTTTGATAAAAAGTAAATGAGTCTACTATAAAAGCTAGAAGAACAAATCTACATGATAAAAAAGGGATGTAACCAACATTAAGTAGTTTATATATGCATCTTTGTTTCCCCTAATCATTTTATGCTTAGTACATGTATATTACAGTTTGTGGTATGTACATGAGGAGCCTGGTAATGTTTTTTTTTATAGGGAAGGGGTGGATTTATAAAATTCTGTGTAGAATTTTTCCCTAAGGATGTGGATGGTGTCTTCACTAGCAATGGCTACTTGTTGTAGTGCAGCTTGTGCTTGTTCTAATCTTTGTTGTGTAAGCAACATTGTGGATATTGCATCATTGTCTACAGGTGTGGTTTCCATGCATTTTTCTTGTACACATTCAAATAACAACTGTTGTATATGGGGCAATCAGTTCCAATTCAGTTACTATGGCGTCAAATGTGGTTGTCATCTTTTGAGTACCTACAAGGGGGTGTGTAAATAATGTATTAGAGGCATAAATTGTGGAGGGCGAATGATTTATGCTTGAATAGTAATCGGCATATTGGTTTAGATGTAGTTTGGTAAAGTAGAAGTCAAAAAAAAAAAGATACATGTTCAGACCTCTGCTACACAAATGTTATGGTGAACAACTGTAATGTTGTAAATGAGAGCAAGATGTAATCAAACTTCTTAAAAACAACAGGTTATGGAGGATCTCTCAAGGAAAATAATATGCTCCAAAGGAAGTGGGTTAAGTCTTTTTGGTTTCCTTATAATACTACAACTTTCTTGATAAAGACTTTGGTCTCATTAGTTTTCAAATATTTAAAGAGCTAAGGTCTGTAAATGATATAAGAATATTAAAATAAAATATGATCAATCTTTTTAAAAACAACGGACTATGAAACATTGTTCAAGGAAAATAATGTTCTCCAAAACTCAAATCATCTAAGACCTTAGGATTCATTTTTTGAACACAGAATCAACAAAGAAGGCATGGGATAAATTTACTGAAGGAGCAGTTCAACTTCAATCAGACAAATGAAGTTTGGGTGGTTCAAAAGGATAAGCTCTCTCAACTCAGTATAAGATTGAAGTCATGGGATGAATATTATTTAAGTCTATCTCATCCCTTCCAATTGGTTCAGGAAGCTGCATATACAATGCAGTTGAGATAATATTGAAGGTATGTGGTGAATATATGTAAGTCATCCTACAGTTTTTTAAAATGGTTGGAAAATTTTAAGCTCTAAAATACTTGCGTCAAGATACTATTGAGCATAGCTTCACAATATTTTTCTCTCCACCAAGAACAACCCAACGCCCATTAGGACCGGATTTGATTGAATTAACTCCAAGAGTGTGTCCTTTGTAAGTGTGAATGCAACCTTTACGTCTAATGTCCCAGATCTTAAGATTTGCATCCAGAGGGCCAGATGTAAAAATTTCTCTAAACAGATGGAAGTTTACGGATATGCGATTAGATGTATGACCAATGAGGGATTGAACAACTGGAAATCAAAGCAACTCATCAAGTTTGATTAAAGGTTTACTCATGGAAACTTGGTGCAGAAAATAATAGACATATTGTTGCCTTCTTCTAAATCCCAAACTTGGAATGGACCATGGAAGACGACTTCACAATGACATTGAAAACAAATGGCTATAAACCACTAACATTGGTTCATCAGATGATGTGGAGAATTGTAAAGTTACAAAACAACAACACAAAACAAAAACAAAGCTCGACATATATACTAATGTGTTGCTGGAAAAAATTAGATGGAAACATGAAAGATGATCACCATAATCATTCATACTGGCTTGATAAAGGGATTAAAAAATATCCAAATCAAAGAGAAGTTTGCAACTGACCAAAAGGGCATTGGGCTTGCCAATAGCCCACGTATTCACTTTGTGGTTTTTTCCGGCGGTCACAAGAATTCTGGAAGACCTCTTCCCAATCTTGAGACAGTTGACATTGGAAGTTTGTGCCACAAACTCCTCTATATTCACTAAGTCAAGGTACACTAAAATATACAATTTTGATGCTTAAAATCTCATAGCCAATGCATTGCATCCAAGATTTTTGCTGCAACATTTATATTTAATTCTTTAAACTGCAAAAACTAAATAGCAAAATGTTATACAAAAAAGTGTATAGTGTCATTTGATGTGCCAGAATTTACAGAAGTTGAAGCAAAGATTTTTCCTCTCCTCAAACATTATCCTATGATGCATATATTTCTTATTATTTGGAATAGCAAGTTTGAACACTGGCATATGAAAATAGATTTCAATCTCCAGGTTAAAAATCTAGGTTCTTTCATATCACACATTGATTAATAATTCTATTATTTTAATACACTGAACTTCCACTGACTGGTGGAAAATGATCTAGGTACACCAATGTGTCATTCTTGGCAAAGAAATTTAATTCCAATTTTTGATTGGATAAGATTTCCCCTGCCAATTATCTTAAAAAGTTTGTTGCATAAGATTATCATCTGTGCAATATATAGGGTGAAATAAGGAAGCGTGAATGTTTACAAATGGGTAATCATATAACACACTTTTTCAGGCTTTTAAATGCAGTAACTACCCGCAACAAAGGTGTAATTCGTTTATCCAAGAAGAAGAAGGAGGGAAAATAAATTTATATATTTATGACATTGTTACTTATGTTTCTCCCATCCTGTGGACGACTCAAACTGCAGGAACAACTAGCCAAATAAAGGTGAATTCCTGATAAGATTCCAAAACAAAAATTTCACCTATTTTTCATGGCTCCATCATTGACGCGACAACAAGACGTCAATAATCACTCCCGACGACTCCACCGACGCATCGCTCCACCGACGCGCCATCATCGGCTCCACCGACGCGCACACAAGGCGCTAATCGCTCCACCGATCGCGCGCATCGCTCCACCGACGCGCGCATCATCGCTCCACCGACGCGCCATCGCTCCACCGACACACGCACGCTCACCGACGCCACACGCACGCCATCGCTCCACCGACGCGCGCCATCGCTCCACCGACGCGCCACATCGCTCCATTGACGCGCGCCATCGCTCCACCGACGCGCGCATCGCTCCATTTGACGCGCGCGCATCGCCCATTTGACGCGCGCCACGCCCTCCACCGACGCGCGCATCGGGTCCTCGACGACGCGCACACGGTCCTCGACGCGCGCACACGCCCTCTTTGACGCACGCCATCGGCCTCTCGACGCGCGCACTATCGATCCTTTGACGCGCGCGATCGCGGCCTCTATTGACGACGCCATCGCTCCTCCGACGACGACGCACGCGCTTCGATCGACGCGCAAATCAAGCTTACCGACGCCCGATTTAGCCTATAAATACCCTTCAACCGGTCATTTTCTCATTTTCACCCTCCCGCTCTTGAATTTTTACAGGTCTCAATCATTGTCAAAGACGCAAGTACAACTATAATGTCGACTTCACATGCTTCCCAACTGCAAGTTCAACAAAAAAATCAAGAGAATCCAATTCAATCGATTTCCAAGATCAACTACAGGAATCCCTTATGCCCTCACATCCATACTGTTTTAAATGTCTTCAGAATATAAAGATTTGATGGATGCGTGTGAATTTACAGGGCTCATTAATATGCCCCATTTCGAAACAGATCCGATATTTTGAATTACCTTCTGTCATCCTACAATTCAGAGGACGGCATTTTTTATGTGACTCTGAACGATGGCCAAATGTTCCAATTCAGTATCGAAGCAAATGACATCCATCGGTTTACGGGCCTTCCGTTCAAAAATTTACCAATTGTTACAACCAAGGCAACACTCGTGGAAGAAGACAAGAAATTTCTCAAATCAAAGTTCGGTTTCCATGTTGATTGTAAGTATAATTCGTTTTAATTCATATTTTTTATTCTATTTTTTATTCTGATACAATTTGTTGTTATAAATTTATAGTAATTTTCACTCTTTCGCATTTGCAGCCCATGTCAATAAATCCAGGCGTGGTGTGGATACACAATCAATTGCACACCACTTTCTTGCCGCACACTTATTTCATTTTTTCAATCCGCAATTGTTTTGCAGGTCGCCAAACCGATATACCAAATTGGGCCATCAGATACATCATTGCTTACTATCTCAAAACAAAAATTCGATTGGTGCACATATCTATCCAAAAAATAAGAACTCGAACTAACAAATTCAAAACTTTCTAAAAACCTTCATTTATTCAACAAACTATCTCCTCGGCCTTTATTATGAGGCACTTTTAAATTTAAGAGATAAAAAATTCCTACTGCACCCGATGAGGAGTCATGATGAAGTTGTCAATTCCATTTGAAGAACAACAGTATAAACTATTTAGTTTGTAATTTCATTTCAATTTTCGACATTACAAAGCACAGCTTATTAAAACTTAAATGTTAATTTTTCACAGAAAGATATCTCAAGCCCTTCCCCGAAAAAAGGCGTTATCGAGAGGAAGAGGCCAACAACACGCTGAGGCTTCGGGGGACTCCCAATCTGAAATGGAAGCTCACTCCTCTCCAAACCCTCAACAGTTTGAACTCGTTAAACGCCAGAGAAGTAATACCTTCTCATATATTATTTACAAATTCCAAAGTTGCATATTTATTTTTCAATTTAAATTTTAACCAAATGAATTGACAACATTTAATATTGATGAATCACAGGACTTTGAACATACACCTGCTTCACAAACTCAACCTTCTTCCCCAACTCACTCCATACAGTCGCATGCATTCATATCTTCTGAATAGACACCGAGTACAACTCCTACAAGGCCACCCGTAGCACCGAGAAAAACAACCCCTCGACAACAAGGTACAACTCTTCGATAGTACGTTTAATTTCAAATTTTTGACTTTATGAATTGTTTTCCTATTTTTTCATTTTTTTCTTGTACTTTTCAAAGACATGTCACCCCGATCAAACCACTGCACCGACACCCACTCAACCAATAATTTTTAAAATGCCAACCAGAGGAACAAAGAAAAGAACATCAAACGCATGCCTTTTGCTCCGGCCCCTAAGTGGGACACTAAACATTGCCTCCTCCTTTCGAATTCCAACTCTCTCACTTGGTGGCTTGCCCAAAGGCAACGGGCATATCTGCTTTTGAACAATATAAATTTAGATGAAGATTATTTGGGCATCGATAAAGAATGACCCAACCGGTTTTTTCGATACCCGCGAGATGATTCAAGGCCAAAGTATACTTCAAATTTCAATTTAAATATGCTTTACAATTTTGAATTACATTTCGATTTAAATTTATTTATCTAAATCTTGATTAATTTTTTCACAAACAGATCAGCCCACCCAAAGGCAAAAAACAAGTAGCAGCTTGATCTTGGTGAAAGCCCCCATACTTCTCCAAAGAAGATCGCCTTCATCGATTCGTAGATAGTGAACAATTGCCACCTTTTCCTTCGAGAACTTAATTGGTTATGATTGTCAATCCCATGTCAGTGAGTTTATTCTTCCTCATATCAAACAACTTATAGAATGGGAGAGAAGGGCTAAAGTTCTTATCAATGAGATTATTAGTCGTTATGAAAATTATTGGCAACGGGATAGTTTATACGCTGCAAATCTGAATCAACCTGCGAAGATGGATTCCTTACTTACCCAAGTAAGAAGTGGGACTGTCACGTATAACAACAACTATAAAGACGACATTTTAGATAAGGCATTAAACAAATTGGAAAATATTAGTGCCGAGGCCTAGGCATATTTTAACAAATGGTCCAAGGACAAGGATTTGGTAGCAATCGCAAATGCCGAAAGAGATAGAGCGTCAGTAAGTACTATTACATTCAAACAATCATTCTTGTTAATTTGAAATTTTCATTTTTAGTAATATTTTGAATTGACATTACTCTTTTTGTGCAAATTGAAATATGAAAATTTGAAGAGTCAAAGCAAGGTTTTGCAAGTTCACTTGGAAACAAAAAAGAACAAATTATCCGCAAAAAAAATTTGAAGCAAAATATTGTTTTGGTTAACAAACAAAACAATACACTAAAGCGGATAATTAAAGAGCATGGTTTCACCCCCGACATATTATTCAAAGCTAAAGCAAAGAATGATCCAAATTTGTTGTCATCATGGAGATGCGACAAATCAAGAAGAAAGAATTTTAAAAATCTGGACAAAGGCATGCAGAAGATCTTATAAGTTCAGGGTTATTTCTCGTGTTGGGGAAAGAGGTACAACCACAAAGGGAAGAAGAAGCTTGGGGAAGAGAGCAGAGGAGTAGAATTGGATAAAGAAAAAGAGGGTTTTGAAAACTAGAAACTTTTATTATTGAGGAAACTTTAAATATTGAATTTGAAAACTTCTACTATTGAGTATGTACTATGGTATTTGAATTTAATTATATGGATTTATATACAATTTTTTAATTTTAATCGCATTAGATGGTGATTATCATGAATTATATGTATGTTTCTTGTTTACTCGCATGCATTGTCATGAATCAGTATGTGGACGATGATGATGATGATGATGATAATTGATAATTAATGATAGATGATGCCGAAAGACGATGAATGATATAATGATATGATATATATGGACGATGATCAATTTAATGTGGACGAGATTTATCATCAAGCACAAGAATTCTTCTTCTCTAGACTTTTGTAATTCTTCTTCTCTAGAATGGATATAGATGATAAATAAATGGAATGTGTTATAATGGATATAGATGACATTAATGATTAGAATGGATATAGATGACATTAGAACGAATAGAATTGTAATGATATGATTATGAATTATTTTAAAAAAACTGAATTGTTTTAATAAATTTAAATTAGATAAATAATTGTGTTAATAATAATTGTAGTGTCAGGAGTCAGGATATGATAATGATATGGTGATGATATGATATATATGGATGATGAGGAATTTTATGTGGACTTATATTTAAAATTGTATAATGTATTGTTTATCCCACAGTTAAAAAAATATATCAAAGGATTTTGCACATATAAAAAATAAATTAAATATAATTCTAAGAAATCAAGAAAGAATCATCACTGGCAAGAAATTAAACATAATTGCAAATATGATAGGGTTTAGCTTACCTCTTGCGTATTAGATTGCTGTGAAATCATCAAGGGTAACGTGCTATGAAATCATCAAGGGTAAGCGTATTAGATTGCTTTGAAATCTTGCGTATATGATAGGGTTTGTTTTACCTGACATTGTAGATAGAGGGGTGAGTTGCCTGACATTGTCAGTCCTGAGAAGTGCCAGCAACATCTTTAAATATATAGACCAACAATATCTTTAAATAAATGTAAATATATAGAATTAGACCTGTAACATCTTTAATGATAACAAGAGCTGAAAAAATGTAAAGTAACAAACAATAAGATTATGTTGAAGAAGATACCTATTTAAAATTGAAATCATCACCGGTAATGTGCTAGATCTTTGTCTTAAAAAAATTCAACACAAAAAATGGATTAGTAGATAGATGGGTGAGTTGCAGTCGACATCACAATCCCGAGAAGTAACAAATTTTCCTGACGGATGTCAACCCACGCTTTCAAAAATAAAAAGATCAGTATTTAACTAAATGTAAATACATAGACCTGTAACATCTTTAATGATAACCAGAGCTGAAAAAAATGAATAGTAACAAACAATAAGATGAATAGTAATTTCAACGTTCCTATCTTTTTGTAATGTCAACATTAAGAGGTAATTCAATTATGATATTGCAATATGTGTATATAAGATTATTGAAAACATCAAATATAGAAACAAAAGTCCTAAATTGTGTAAGGATATAATATTCTATCAACACTAATTCCAGAAAGTATATAGCTTAAATTAGGATTAGGGTTAAAAATAATTCACCGTTCTACCAGATGTAGGGGTATAAGTATAACGGTGATTTGAAACTGGATAAGGATGTTGTGCAGAGTGTCATAAATTTTCCTTTGAGATTTGGGATCCTAAAATCAGAGGAAATGTTCATCTATTTTAGAACAAGTTTTCTTGATGAATGTGTCATAGGGCTACTGAATGTGTCCTTTGATACTAAGATATCTAATCTATATCTAACACATACTTCACACGTGTTTATTGATCTAGGATATGTGTATGAATATTTTCAACGACTCTTCTACAACTATAAATATCATCTCTTTGTATTTTAGACCTATTAGCCTAAAAAAGTGTTTCTAATTATATACATTAGATTTACCTCATCATTCCCCCTTCGATACCTATGAGTGCTAGAAATTATGCACCAAATACACCAAAACAGGATTAAACTACTTGTAGTTCTCCAAGTGTCATGGAAGAGTAGAGGTTAGAAAAGTGTAAATGAAGATGGAGCCCTAATTTTATCCTCAAAACTTGGTAACATTGCTTGGCTTGTATTTAATTAAGGGATAGAGATATGTGATAAGGGTAAGAAGATAGATATAATCAAAATCGGATAACTCATGTATATGGTGACTTATGAAAATTAATTCTTGATCAATCAAATATAAGTTGACTAAGGTAATGTGTGAATTTGAAAAGATGACTATTGTAAGTATAAGGGGCTAGTTTATTGGAAATGTGAAAAATAATTAGAGGGTCATCCACATCTATTACAATATGATGGAGCACCAACACATTAAAAAACATTGATATAAAAATGCATCATCTTTGGTAGTTAATCTATCACAAGACTCTCAACCTTAAGTTTTTTCGAACAAAAAATTTGGTTTTAGACAACTTCATAAATCCCTTGCTTGAGGATCAATTTTTTCATCTTAGGAAACTTTTGGGAGTGAAGGCAATTTTCATTAAGGTGGGATAGTTCAGTGTTCCTCCTTCATTCCCTTTATTAAAGTACATATTAAGGGGGGATGTCAGTGTATTTAAATAACCATACACTATTGTATATAATTAAGGTGCACTTGTAATATTAGTTGTATTTTAGTATTTGGATAATTCACCCATTAGTGTACATTTATCCACATATATTAATAGGGAAGAGTATGAACCAATTTATTGACTTGATTATCTTCATTATTAATAGAAAAGTAAATTTTCCTTACAAGTTAACTACTCTCCAAGCCTAATAATAGCCTCTACTTGTTTTTATAAAAGTATGGAGAGCTAGTGTTAGTGATCAATCTTGTGGAAGAGAGTTTTTATTACTATGAAGAATTCAAGCCATAACATCTTAATAAAATTGTGGTACTCATGATACTCTCGGTAAATTTGTGTTATGTCTTTACTTTAAGCTTTCATTAATTAATCATGTATACATGCTTGTGGGTGTTTGTTTTATGGTTGTTAACTACGATTTTGGAGAGTAAATTGTACATTAATAATCATCCCAAATATTTCAATTCAAATTTTCAATGATGACATCTTCAAAATGTGACACTTTCTTTTTTCTTGTCAATAGCTTCATCAAACTCGATGTTGTCTTCTGTAGAATGTGACGTGCGACAACAAGACGTCAATAATCACTCCTGACGCGCGTCAATGGAACGTCAATGGTCTTGACGACGCGCGCATCATCGCTTCTATCGACGCGCGCACATCGGGTTTTCTATGCGCACGCATCATCATATTCTACGCGCGCGCGCACTCCACGCTCCTACGACGCGCGCCACTGCTCCTATCGACGCGCGCCACGCGCTCCTATCGACGCACGCCATCGCTCCTATCGACGCGCACCGCTCCTATCGACGCGCCACGCTCCTATTGACGCGCATCACTAGCTCCTATTGACGCGCCACACATCCTATCGACGCGCACGCCATCGGCTCCTATTGACGCGCACGGGTATCCTATCGACGCGCGCCATCGATCCTATTGACGCGCGATAGCTAGGACTATTGTCGCGCGCCGCCTAAGACTTTCGACGCACGCAATCAAGCCATTGACGCCCGATTTAGCCTATAAATACCCTTCAACCGGTCATTTTCTCATTTTCACCTTCCCGCTCTTGAATTTTTACAGGTCTCAATCGTTGTCAAAGACGCAAGTACAACTATAATGTCGACTTCACATGCTTCCCAACTGCAAGTTCAACACAAAAATCTAGAGAATCCAATTCAATCGATTTCCAAGATCAACTACAGGAATCCCTTATGCCCTCACATCCATACTATTAAAAGATGTCTTCTATATGCCCCATTGCCCCATTTCAAAACAGATCCGGATATTTTGAATTACCTTCTGTCATCCTACAATTCAGAGGATGGCATTTTTTATGTGACTCTGAACGATGGCCGAATGTTCCAATTCAGTATCGAAGCAAATGACATCCATCGGTTTACGGGCCTTCCGTTCAAAAATTTACCAATTGTTACAACCAAGGCAACACTCGTGGAAGAAGACAAGAAATTTCTCGAATCAACGTTCGGTTTCCATGTTGATTGTAAGTATAATTCGTTTTAATTCATATTTTTTATTCTATTTTTTATTCTGATACAATTTGTTGTTATAAATTTATAGTAATTTTCACTGTTTCGCATTTGCAGCCCATGTCAATAAATCCAGGCGTGGTGTCTAAGATGTAGCATTTCTGAGTACATGTAATTTTTGCAATGCTAGGGTCTAAGATGAGCTTTGTAACTTTGTTTGACCTGATGAGTGCAGTGGAAAAGTGTGTACTTGAAAGTATACTGGCGTGGGCAGAGTTTAAACAAAAAAAAGATCTTAAGAAAACTGATGGAACCAAGAAGGGGAAATTAATTGATGTTCCCAAACTTGATGATGCAAATCAAGCAGGGGGAAGAATTCTGATCAATGTACTTTAATATTAACGGAGGGTGACTCAGCCAAGGCTCTTGCTGTAAGTGTTTGTGCCTTGAATCAGGGAAATGTGAATACTGAATTTGGTAGTATTGTGACATGTTTCGACATCACTTTCCAATTTAATTTTTTGTTATTTTAGTTATCTTTATCCTATCAAAAAGGGTGAATATCTCATTGTTGTCAAGATTATTATGGCGTGTTTCCTCTCGTGAGGTAAGTCAACTCAATGTCGTGGAAGCTACCACTCACCAACAAATGGAGAATAAAGAGATAGTAAATATAAAAAAAATCCTTGGTCTACAGGAAGATAAAATATATGACAGCATTAAATCTTTAAGATATGGCCATCTGATGATAATGACAGACCAGGTACATGATCTTTGTCTAGCGCTGTTTAGTTTCTGCTTAATTCTGACACATCCTTTCTAGTGAGATCCTTTTTGACTTGTCCTTTGTCTCTTAAAGGACCATGATGGTTCCCACATCAAAGGATTGCTGATCAATTTCATACACCATAACTGGCCATCACTGCTTAAAATTCCTTCATTTGTTGTGGAATTTATCACTCCTATTGTCAGGGTAAATGTTCCCCCTGTATTTGGTTGAGTGTATTGAGACTCTTTATATTTGTTTTTAAGCCTCCAGAGGTTATGTATCTCCATGTCTAATTTTGGCACATGTTGATGTAGGCAACTCACAAAAATGGAAATGTGTTATCTTTTTACACCATTCCTGAGTATGAAGCTTGGAGAGAATCATTGAGTGGATCGATAACTGGCTGGACCATAAAGTACTACAAAGTAATGCTAGTTTGTTTTCTCTTTATATGTTTTTAAGTTCTGGTTTTGTTCACTTGCTGATTAGGTATCACTTGTTGCTTGGACCATACAGGGTTTGGGCACAAGTACTTCTAAAGAGGGCAAGGAGTATTTCATAGATCTGGACAAGCACAAAAAATATTTTGTGTGGGTTGATGAGAAAGATGGAGATGCAATTGAGCTGGCCTTCAACAGGAAGAAGATAGAGGCCGGAAAAAACTGGCTGAGACAATTTGAGGTAGTTAGGCTAGGGGAGCAAGGTGAAATGAAATCTGAATTAAAATGATATTCATTTCAACACTAACAAGTTAACAAATACCACCTTTTCCTTTTCGAAACTTAATTGCTTATTCTCCCATGTCAAAGTGAGTTTATTCTTCCTCATATCAATCAGCTTATAGAATGGGAGAGAAGGGCTAAGGTTCTTATCAATGAGATTATTAGTCGTTATGAAAATTATCGGCAACGGATAGTTTATACGCTACGCAATGATCCAAATTTGTCATGTCATGGAGATGCGACAAATCAAGAAGAAAGAATTTTAAAAATCTGACAAAGGTCAGCAGTAAGATCTTATAAGTTCAGGGGTTATTTCTGTGTTGGGGAAAGAGGTACAACCACAAAGGGAAGAAGTCATGGGGAAGAGAGCAGAGGAGTAGAATTGGATAAAGAAAAAGAGGGTTTTGAAAACTAGAAACTTTTATTATTGAGGAAACTTTAAATATTGAATTTGAAAACTTCTACTATTGAGTATGTACTATGGTATTTGAATTTAATTATATGGATTTATATACAATCTTTAATTTTAATTGCATTAGATGGTGATTATCATGAATTATATGTATGTTTCTTGTTTACTTGCATTGTCATGAATCAGTATGTGGACGAGATGATGAATGATGATAATTGATAATTAATGATAGATGATGATGAAAGACGATGAATGACTGATAATGATATGATATATATGGACGATGATCAATTTAATGTGGACGTAGATTTATCATCAAGCACAATAATTCTTCTTCTCTAGACTTTTGAACTTGTTTTAAGATAATTATTCTCTATACTTGTAATGATATGATCATAATGTCATTAGAATGGATAAAGATGATAAATAAATGGAATGTGTTATAATGGATATAGATGACATTAATGATTAGAATGGATATAGATGACATTAGAACGAATAGAATTGTGTTAATAATAATTGTAGTGTCAGGACTCAGGATATGATAATGATATGGTGATGATATGATATATATGGATGATGAGGAATTTTATGATATGATATATATAATTCTAAGAAATCAAGAAAGAATCATCACTGGTAAGAAATTAAACATAATTGCAAATATGATAGGGTTTAGCTTACCTTCTCATGTATTAGATTGTCAGTGAAATCATCAAGGGTAAGCGATATTAGATTGTCAGAAATCTCACGTATATGACAGGTTTGTTTTACCCGACATCAGAGATAGAGGGGTGAGTTGCCCGACATTGTCACCCCCCGAGAAGTGCCAAAGAACATCTTTAAATATATAGACCAACAATATCTTTAAATAAATGTAAATATATAGAATTAGACCTCGTAACATCTTTAATGATAACAAGAGCTGAAAAATGTAAAGTAACAAACAATAAGATTATGTTGAAGAAGATACCTATTTAAAATTGAAATCATCACCGTAATGTGCTAGATCTTTGTCTTAAAAAAATTCAACACAAAAATGGATTAGTAGATAGATGGGTGAGTTGCCCGACATCACAAATCCCGAGAAGTAACAAATTTCCTGACGGATGTCAACCCACGCTTTTCAAAAATAAAAAGATTGTATTTAACTAAATGTAAATACATAGACCTGTAACATCTTTAATGATAACCAGAGCTGAAAAAATGAATAGTAATAAACAATAAGATTAAGGGGAAAAAGATACCTCCTTAAAGTTGAAATCATCACTGCCACCGTAATGAGCTAGATCTGTGTTTTAAAAAAACCCAACACGAGAAATGGATTAGTAGATAGATGGGTGAATTGCCTGACATTTTTAGTATATAGACCTGTAACATCTTTAATGATAAAGATAAAAGATAGATAAAGAAGATACCTATTTAAAGTTGAAACAATCCATTATCAATAGATTCATCAAACTCGATGTTGTCTTCTCGTAGAATGTGACGAAGAGCCAATTACACTCTCAAGGTTGGGAATATTTGTACTTGTAGCTGTATTATTCACACCTCTTCTTTCGCAAAGGGGAATTCCAAAGGCGCAATTGCTCTATTTAACGGAAAGGTTTCATGGAGTATCGAGAAACATAACACCTCATGCAACTTTCCATATTTTTATCCAACCTGCTTTCTCGCTTTTGATTTTATAAATGACAATGCACCAAAACCCTTTCATCCTCCATGCACCCCAAAATCATTGTTTGGCATAACTCATATAATCTGAAATATTCACCGATATCTTCTTGTAAGATAGAACTTTGATAGATTCCTCCACAACCTCAGTAATAGCACCACTTTCTAAGGTTGATCTAAATTCTTATATTGGTTCCTCATTGTTGTTGCAAAAATTTGTTGATCAAACTTTAATAAATCGGCATTCAAGATACCTTTGATTTCCATACCCTTGAGCTCGACGCTTTGTAAATTGTTCCATTATTGTACCCATTGATTTATGGAAATGCTTTCTCGACAAAGTCTCAGCACGGCCACCTTCAATATTCCAAAAATTAGGATTCATCACACCCATGGCTTCCAGAATTTTATCTTTACAGAAACGTTCCCTAATTTCTGATGACAAGGTTTCTAAATTTTTTTAAGCTTTATTCTTGTTTCAACTATAACAGACTCAAACAAATTACGTGTCACGAACATCTTCTCGCTTCCGATCCTGTAATATCTTGACGTTTTTGCAAAATGTGCATTGGTATTTCCCTCCCATTAACAGTGATGCAGAGGTGATCGTGGATATTAAATCTCAAAAAGGTGTTAGGATTTTTAAGATCTAATAAATCTTTCCAATTTTCAAAAACAGTGCATCAAAACTATCCTGGGAACAGTACAATATATCAAGACTTTGACATACCATTTTTCTCATCCGTATAAAATCCACAATATAGATTAATCTACCCTGTGCATGCTTCATCAATGTATTGATCTCCTTTAACATTGGAAGAATACCAACCAATGTAAGCAATGTCTCCAAATCGCTTAAACGGAACAACAAGTCCTCGCCTATCAACTTCATGACGGTATTTGTGCATGAAACCAACCAATGAAGGATACTCCTCACGAACTCGCATGCAGTTCATACAAAGAGATCCATCTAGTCTCCACATCCTTCAAAGTAAGTTTTTTGCCATCTCGTAATTCCAATTGCAAATTTTTGAACTCGAGAAAATGCTTTGGGCTGCTTGACATATAGGCATGAAGTTCTCTTATAAGGTCTTCTAATTTAGCAACATTTTCGTGGTTTGCTTACCATTTTATACGCTAAATTCATTCTCGTGAGCCATACAAAGTGAATCGGTAGCATATATGGGGCCACCGTTGTTTGTAATCTAACACAGAGCCCTGCTCGTGACCCCGCATGACAGATGCACCATCTCGCTCCAACGCATACCAACTTCGTAGCAATTTCATAATCACATTCCAAAGAACATCTTTCAAATGAGAAACAACTATTTTATATAGGTTTTCGCATTGCAGCTTTTCAACCATTTTCATAACACCCAATAGATGAGGTGTCCTTATATGATTTTCTAAAGTATAGATGTGGATACATACCCATGCGGTGTTGTCGATCATTGTCACACTTCATCAATCAAAGAGAGATAAAGTTTGCTTTTTTTACATTCTCTTTCAAATCTTCCTTCTCTATCATCGAGAGGCATTTTTCCATTTCCCATCCACTACTTTCTGCACTCAATGAGACTCGAGGTACATTCAAAGATTCCGTTAAATTGATACAAAACTTTGAAATCGAGGAAATCCAAATCGCTTCTTCCTTTTTTAGTATTTGAAAAAGAGTAGAGAATTGTATGAATTTTGCATGTAGATTTGTTTCTTTCATCTTACCAATATGCGATGTGATCGTTCCTCCCTTTTCCAACAGATGTCTGTGTTTTTTCTGCTCTGCCTCATATTCCGCTGCGTATCTAACATGCATGCATTCTTTTTCAGTTTTCCACCTATGTGTTTTGATTTTCTGGCCATCCGCCCCCGTTACAGTTAAATATTGTTTTCCACAATGTTTTTCTATAGTGTCCAGCTTCAGTTGCATTTTTTGTTGCTTTCCCAATTTCCACGTACATATTGTACATGTACATTCAGATGGGATTTCTTCAGAATTAGATGATTGTACAGGTTCAATAAATGGAAATTTAGCTGCCCAATCAAACTTGTATGTCCTGCCAATGGTCCACATATTCTTGTTCGTTTTCAATGCTTTACTTTTTTGAGTAGAATTTTGAGCAATATCACAATCACCTGTTTCTCTTTTCTTGACCGGAGTTTGATTTTGATTTCTGTCTTCCATTTTGCTCAAGTGTTTGATCTCGTGATATCTAGCTGCACTTCTGGTTACACCCCAACAGGAACAATATCTTCAAGATCTGGCATATTATCGTAGGTTTCATTTGTTTGACTTTGATACTGTGCAGAATGCATGTCCACCTCAATAATACCTTCCACACAGTCAATATTCTGATTCTTTGTGGTGGCATCTATATGATTGGTATTTACAATATCTGTATCCGCAGAGTTTCCAAAATACTTGAAGAGTGATTTCTGAGATTTCTTACTTACTTTTAGGTTATTCGTATTCTTTGAGCTGGCACCTTCCATTATTCTGAAAAGAGTCCTACATCAGCAAAAGAACCAAGTAGCGACTCGGCCCAAAGTTGTCCGAGGTCTTGTCACGCATCGCACCCCCCTCGTCTCGAGGTCTTTGTCACGTGTCAACTCTGCACTTGTCACGCGTCAACAACCCATTTCCCTCCGCGCACGCCCACTGCTCAATATACTGCCGCTGTCAACACACCCAAGTCGCACGCGTCAACACTTCCTCTCACGCCACGCGCAACACTTCCTCCTCTCGCGCGCAACACTTCTTTGCCCAAGTCGCAAACACTTCCTCTATCGCACGCTGCAAGACATACCGCACGCACGCAAACAATGCCCTTGCACACGTCAACACCGCATTTGTCACGCACGTCAACAATCACAAAGCAACAAAGAATCAATCTCTCGTGCTTAAGGGTATGCGAGTTCAAATTTCACAAGATTGGTAATTTGTTAAGCTACTTGAGGTATACTACCCATGAATCAGCTAGGTTTTTATAGAGATGTTTTCAAATGAAGGCGAAGCCGACCCCCAAAAAAATATACTATATATTTTAGGCGAACAGACACCGACCCACTCCGAATAATTCACCTTTGAGTAGTAACATAATGGCTTCGATCTAACTTTTTTGAACTTTGTATTAAACCATGCAAAATTAGAAACAATATGGTTTTTTTGTATAATCTAGAGACACTTTTAAATTCACTACAATATGGAGCTAAAAAGTGTAGCTAAATGAAACACAAGAATAAAACAACACTATTTATATTATTATTGTGAGTTCGTGATATGTACAAACATTGTGGGATAAGTATAACTATGGTATTAACAAGGGTGAATGCTTTTCCAGATTTGACACTTTTTTACTTGTTGAGTGTAGGCTTGGGCCTAGGAGCCTTTTAGGAGATAGCAAGTGAACGCCTTATAAATCAGTTTTTGAAGCATATCATTTAGGATTTTTCTTTCATTTTCTTTTGTGCAGTTTCCACATTAGCAATTGTTTGTTGCAATATTTTATGATTTTTTTTTGTGTGGAGTACATGTTTACTATGGTGGCTTCTTCCATTTTTGTAGATGTTTAGTATTGAGTGTCTACAAACTCACAGAGTAGGTGTTCCAGATATAAGCGATCATCGTGTTGGTCCGACCGGATAAAGTGTAAAAGTTATCTCCCATTGCAAATGACCCTACACAAGAAAGTTAGAGTTTAAATACGAGAATAAAGTATGGAATTTTGTATTGTAATGGCTTGTATTTTAACAACTAAGTTGAAAATCAATTAGTTAAGATATATATGAATAAAAGTAGATGTTGGAAATCTAAAGGTGGGTGCAGAACATGCAAAAGATGATGAATCAAAGAGATTAATTGTACGAAGATGATAAACACGGGTGTAAGGTGCAAGGTAAGTATGTACCTATGTTGTGGGAAAAGGTGGTTCGTGTTGTAAATGTGCTTTTCTTGTAGTCGGATTGTAGCATGTTTTTCTTCTTGTAGTCACTTATAGCGAGTAAATGAGAATGTTGGGAAAATGCAAAGGTCGAAAGGGCCCGAACTCGAGACAAAGTTGTGAAGGTCAGCCCTTGTTGTTTTTATGACCAATTTTGATGGTATATTTATCAAGAGTTAGTCCCTATGCTTTTGAATGGTCAATGCCCACGCCATTTTTAAAGGTACCTTTCACGATTACTTCTTGTTATGGGGGGACTAGGAATGTAGGATTAGATGTGTCAGATCCCATGTTGGGCCCATGTAGGATGGGAAGTTGACAACCACATATAAGGACAAGCTTTGTGGGGTGCTACCTTTGATCATACTACATAGTAACAATCTGACCTTGTGCACCATTAACAAGGTCGGTTTGCACCCAAAGATTTGTCGTCAACATTGCTTGTTCACCTTCGTAGAGAAGGGGTAGTTTCTAATTATGTGTTGGTGCTTTTCCCTGGTTCGTATTTTCATGTTTGTTCATATTTAGCTATTGTGAATGGAGTGTTAAGGGTTCTCATCCTTTATTTGTTATGTAAAGTTACTAATGTTTTGTAGCATAAATGTGAGTTGTGGTTTGAAGACATATTGTTCTATAGGGCTAATGTATGTAGGGTCCACGACATTAGAAGGTTCCAGTCTTGTTCTATAGAAAATTACATTTCTACATTAAGCGGAGGCTTTAGAAGGTGTGGTGGGAAGGTTGGTGCCTTGTTGGGAAGTTAGTAGTAAGTGTGATTGTATTTCTGAAAAGTGACCATAATATGTGGTCAGTAGGTGCCAGGAATGTACAAGGGAGTATCTTTAATTGGAGGTAGCTGAGCTAGGTCACCAACTAGAATAATAGAATGACCTCCAAATAGTCTACATTTATAGGTGGGGAATGCTTCTTGTAGGTGTGTATTTATGTTGGCTAGTAGTTTAGGGCCGATGAAACTCATTTCATCGATAAGTATATATTCCACATCTACCATGGCCTGTTGAAATGTAGCGAGGGTTTGACCTCGAGAGGGGTAACTTCAGATATTGGTATGTGTAGGTCTGGTATGTATTGTGGTGCCGAGATGTTGAATGTTGCAAGTCTTGTTGGGGCTAACATGAGTAAGTGACTGGCATGGAATTTGGTGGGTGGGTGGAGTGCCCTTGAAATTTCATGTATCAAATGTGATTTACCAGTGCTAGTTGTTCCTTGAATTATCATGTATAATGGTGAAATGTGTGATGTTGTATTTGCATGGGCCATGATTCTCTATAGTAATGCATCTTGCTTACTCCACTGATAAGGTATAACCATTTATAGTGGGTAAAAGGAATGGTGCAACAATTTTGGTGGTTACATGTGTAGTTTCTATGAAATCCCACCATGTTTCGTGTAGGTGGTTCCAATTAGTAGCTTTGTGGCTAGTTGTGAGACAAGTCAAATTCACACTTCCCAAGCATGTCTAGGTCACTGATGTTTATGGTCCTGTAGGATGTAATCCGTAGAACACCTCCCACTCATCCATCTTGAGTTGTGGATTTCATCAAGGTTGCTATCAAGCTAGTGCTTGGACTAGTAGACTAAGTGGTTGGTGGGGGCAGTCATTGTATGTGTCCATGCTTGGTAGGTTGGAGAGAATGTGGCCCACTAAAGCCTAAGTGTTTTTGGGCATGTGCCAATGTCGATGGAATACTATGGAAAGCCTTGTACAAAAGGATCTCTGTGAAGCAGAAAGTGTCATATAAAGGTGAACCAATAGTAGGGGTGGCTACAATCCAAGGAAACACTCTAACAATAGCCTACTTTGTTCATTCTTTCCATGGTTGGGCTTTCCTACTTATCGTAGGCCCATGATCGAGTGGTTTCTATTAAGTAGTGGGCATCCAAGGTAGGGGGGGGGTGTCATCTATGTAGGCATCTATAAATGGTGTTGTACAATCTCGACCAGAATGGGGCTGTGAAATTTTCCTGTAGATGGTTTTTCCCATGGATAGTGTCATGAAAACTCAGCTACATACAGTAAGTGGCAATTTCAGTAGCATGTGGCAAGTTTCTTGTGCACCAATATCCTAATCAACAATTGTTTCGGAAAGGATCTTGTTGTATGTTGTGTTGATGTTTTTTTCAGGTGTTGTCGTCATTGTGATTTTGAAAAGCATATGGTGGTACGTTTTTGACTTGTGCTCAGCTTTGGATGCATATTTTTCTATGTATTTCAAAACAACATGGCGTGAAACTACGGGTTGATAGTCGATGTTGGCATGCCAGGATATTAGCATATCTCTGTTGTGGATATTTAACATGTCATCATTGTGAGCTGGAGTATAAACTATGTGTCCCTTGTGCATCTAGGCACAACATGGATACAGGTTGTATCGGCCATGGAAATTTGTACCTACATTGTAATTGGTTTCCTTTCCTTCGTAAGCATGTAGTCATAGTACATTTGGTGTGTCGTTGAACCCAGTTAACCAAGGTTGTATAGTCATTATCGGTAGGTACAACTAGTATTTCTAATGAAAGTAACAAACATGGATCATCTTTTGTTGTATGGGGCATGTGGGAAGCAACCAGGAAATTTTGAAGAGGGTTCCAAGCTATGACCTAATTGTCGAAGAATGATTTTGCAACATGTACGGCACGTGGGGGTCTGCCTAGTCTAATGTGTCCATATTGGGAGTGTCGTGAGCCATATGAAACCATGAATATGTGTGGAGCCTCTATGTTTCCATTCAAACCTGATATAGTAAATGTTAGCATGAAACATGTTGGACAAAAGACGCCACAATAGTTTTTACCTAAGCTTTAAAAGGTACATGGGGTTACTTGTACCAGAAGTCTTTCATGTGTAGGTGTTTTTCCAAGATTTCTTTACAAATATTGTAAACCTCACAAGCCATATATGTTGTTGTCAAGTGTGGATATGCAATGATGTTATGGTTTCTCCATTTTTACGCAGCATAAGGGGTGGGGGAAAGGGCCTGGCATGAGGCGATGCAGGTCTAGCCATTTAGTATCGCAACACTGAGGGTGAAAAATAAGGTTGGCGTTCCTAGTTGGAAAATCATGTCGGAAAGTTTGTTTTTTGCATTGTGTCCAAAAAGAATGGGTGCCTCTAAGGTGGGAGGCGAACCGCATGAGGTGGTTGGCTATTTTTCATCCGATAAGGTTTCCAAAAGTGTGTGGAGGTGTTGTACTGTTGTGGGTGTGTTGTCTTCAATATTTTGTTTTGTAAAATTAACAAAGATGGCTTTGATTCATGGGCACATCATAAGGTTAAGCAAAAATATCATAACCGAGGATGGCTTCCAAATCGGTTGTCATGGTAACACAGTAGATGAAGAGCATATTCATGCATTTCGATCTCTGTGGGTGGGCTTGGCGAAACATAGTTGCACCCGATGGGAATAGAGTTGGGAAGGCCATTGAGAATAATCCCTTTGTTGAATATTCATTGATGGGAGTTGAACTTATCTAGGGCCATTCAATTGATGGTGGGTTGGGGTCTAGAGTGGCTAGTGCATGTAAGCCTAATTTGGTAACCTATATCAAGAGTGGGGAGACTTGCAACAAATGATGTTGAAAGTGTTGGGTCTAATGGTGTGGGATCAGCCTCATGTGTTTTAGTTGATGGGGGGCTTTGCGAAGTGGGTTACTCAAGTATATGGGAAGGTTGTCAAAGATATTAGTTGTGGGTATTGGTAAACTTCAAGGGTGGCTTCATCTATAAGGACGTCACTATAGTATGGGTCATGTTGGATTTTGTATGAAAGTGCATTTCGAATGTGGGCCCTACTAACAAAACACTCATAAGATTTTCCTTCCATGCCTAATATTTTGAGGATTAGAATGTCTAGGTTTTCGTGGCGATGGCGGGAAAGAAGTGCAAGTATGGAGGTAATGTCTTGGGGAAGCTAATGGTGTGGCCGGTATACATGTATTGGCCTCCACGGGCATGTGTCACTTGCAATAGCGGGGCTACTCTAGCAATAAGCATTTCCTCAACTTGGGTTAAATTTTCTAGTTCTACGGGTTGGGGGCCGGGGTCCATATTATTCCATGAGGAAAAGTGATGGCCTTTTTTTCATACGAGCACCTACGAAACTAACTCCATCAAGGGTGGTCTTGTTTGCATTCCTGGGTAGCATTCCTTGCAGATAGAACAAGGTTCGCCAGGAAGCAGGGATTCTAAGTGGTCTCGAAATGTGTGTTGAATATTGTTAAAAGGAGGGAGGGTGGGATTTTGGATAAGGGGGCAAGGGTGGGGCAAGGGAATAAAGTTTGTTTTTGTTTGTTGATGTGGGTATGTTGAGGGTGTCTTTGTGCACAACGTAAGCTTGGTGGCATTTTTCATTTATTGTTTGTTTATTTTGTTGTAGATCAATTGTTGTTGAGCATTATTCATGTTTATTGCTCTAAGTGAATACTTGTAATGGAAAAACACATATGTTAGGCCTACAAGTCATTTTACATTCTTGTAATTAAAATTCCAACAATAACAACCAAAATGTTTTTTTGGCAAGCCATAAAATATGATGAAGAATAGGAAAGAGAAATAATTTATGGACACAATACTCACGATTAGGTTGGGGATATTCCCTATAGTTTTTTTTTGACCATTAAACAAGATGCTTTTCCTAAATTAAAAATAATTACTGTCTTAAACATGTAGGTAAAATTTAATGAAAATCAAATTTTAGGATGTTTAAACAAATTAAACCAAACCCTTAAACGAAACCACGACACAAATCTACTTTTTGGTTGGTTGAGAGAAATAAGTTGTGTTTTTAAATGCTAATTAAAATGAGTTCAGTGCCACACTCTCTCATGGTTAAAAATATTTAAAAAATTTTGGGTGTATGGTAACTTTTTTATTAAATGGCCTCCTAGTTTCTACGTTTTTTTTAATTAAAAATATAGAAATGGTGGATTAGTTTTTAAATGAAATATTTACAACAATTGGTATGGCTATTTTGTAATGGTTGAATAGATATTTAGGTTGGGTGAGTTTATGTATGTGGATACACCTAAACGATCTTTTCCAACTAAACAATGACAATTTATTAAATAAAAATATGGAAGAGTGAGCTCAACCCATTTTTTTCTCATATTAAATATATTTTAAAAATTTGAAATTAAAAATAGTTTTAATTATGACTTATCACCATTTAATCACCATTTAAAATAATGATCCCAATATCTTTTTTGTAATTTTTTGAATTTTTTATCTACCTCAAACGTCCTATCCTTTGGTTTTTTAGGTATTTTTCATGTGGCCTAAAATCAATTATGTGAGTTCAATGCTTGCTTTAATTCGTTATTGATTCTTCTTGACTAACTTCTGAGTCAACATTGCGAAATGTATCTATAATTATAATCGTTGTTTCTTTTTTATGCTAAAACAAAAAATGTATCTACTTTCTAGTCTTTTGGAAAGTAAAAGTTGTGTTTTACTTTTCATAGATATGAACATCATATTACAATATCACTGAATAGTAAAATTTTTTTCTTGTAAAGATCTACATATATGTAATATATATATAAGTGTTTTTTTTTTTCATGTACGTAATTATGTGTCCTTTTTTATTCTCCTCCAAAATGTTGTTACCAACTCGCATGTGATCTAAGTCTTGCTCGGTGGCAGTCATGTTGTGTACTATACAAGAGAGTTGTTCCTTTCCCTTATAGGTAGATGGAGACACAAAGAAAATGAACTTGTATGTATGAAACAATACTTGTTTAATAATGTTCCATAAGTCATCTGTACTCCTTGATTTCTCTTTAAGAGCATTAGCAGATACACCAAGTAGTGGTAATGCCACATCATCAAAAGTTGTTGCCCATATAGTCCCAATTCCGGTCTTCACCATCATGTGTAGTGCATATCTATAATCACATGTAGTTGTGGGAAAGTTGCATTTCTTACAATGTCATGTAGAGTCTGGAGTAGAACTTAGCTTTTTTCGGGCATTGTTTACCATTAACAATCTGTGAGCAAGCAGGGTAACAATAGTTTTCCATGTTGAGATGTATAATAGTTGCAATGGTAACAATTTGATGGCTAGGATTAGGTCACTACAAGCATGAATATCAACAATTGTTTTCTCCACATGGTGCCTATGTACTTGAGTGGAGCTGAGCTAGTAGATGCTTCTATTGTAGTTAACCAAATTTGGAGTGATTTTGTTCTCTGGTACTAGTGGTGTTAGAAACAGTTGGGTAGTAGGCCCTGTAGTTAGTTTTTTTCTCTAAATGTTGTGGCTTTAGCTTTTCAAATAGCTAGAACTGGCATTTTGATGGCAAGTTGACCATGTTGTGGTTGTAAAATTTGTATGGCATCATCACAGAGCACTCCTCATAGAGTTATTGTTATGTAATATCCGGTGTGGTCCTTTATAGTGATTGTAGAAATGGTGTGTAGCTCCCATCTGTTTGGGTAGTCATAGAAATATCAGAGCAAGAAGTAACCACATCAATAACATCCACTGTGGATCCGAGGGGAATCTGTTGGATTGCACTGATTGGTGTGAAGTGGAAAGCAGTTGTTGGTATCAAGGTAGTAGGTTTTGTACATATCTCTAAAATAGAATCCATTCCTAATATGATTTCCCATGGGTGTTGGAATCTCTATAGCCCACCTTCACATATTTGAGAGTACCCTTTGAGATTGTGTAAATTGTGCCTACCTAGATTTTTGCATGGTAATAAGCTGCATTTTCCAAAGCATGTAACATTCATGTCATCACCAAGGGTGTCAATTACATTGAAATTGAAGACCTTGCCCTTCCCTTTTGCATTGGTATAGTCATGTATTGTTCCTTTGTGAATCACTCTTGCTTCTAGTATCCAGGCCATATGATATGGATGTAGTTTGTTAATAGTTTTGGCCTTCCAAGTAGTTTTGTTGGAGTAGTGTTTTCCATTATTGACAACTACTACCAATTTTAGGTGAACACTGCAGAAATTGCGTAAAGGTGAGTAACTTATACAATGAGAAAAGTTAAATGAGAACATACACAACAATTTAAATGACATTAGCTGCTACATTAGTTTGTAAATTTAGTTCCAATTAAATTGTAGGTCTAGTTTAATTAATTTTAAGGATTTAATGCATTGTAGTTAAGGTATAGGTGAAAGTGGGTCCTATAAGATTGGAGGAATATAGGAAAAAAACAACAATGTCATGTCAGCAAACAAAAAGTAACAGATACAAAGTTTTGTAGCAATCACACATCAACCAACCATATTAGCAATAACTAAACAAGGCAACTAAATTCCTAATTAGTGTTTGTTTCTCTAAACCAATATACAACTTGAAGGGGGTCTGTTTTAACTTAATTCCATAATAGGGAAAGAATGTGTTGTTTTGTTACAGTACAGAAAATTTTCTCTATTGTTAAAATGTTTGGTTTAAATGGCAATAAGAACCAACATAAGGCATTATTCCTAGCTGATCATTAAAATTGTGAGTGATTCTTTAAATTCCCATGTTTAAGACTGATTTTGCGACTATCAGGTGAACCATATATAGCGATTTAATTTGTATTGAATTTCCTAATTAATAAAAATCAGCCCACACTTTGTGTCTATAATTTTGATAAATTTGGTGCAAAAATATGTGTAACAACCAAAATGCAATTTCCAACTTTAGACGATGATGTCGGGGGAATAATTTTAGTTTCCCTTTACTCGTAGAAATATGTGGTTTGAATCTTTTGTAAAAATGGTTGTCTTCATCGCACAAGACATTTTCCCCAACTCTACATAGGTTTCCTTTGCTTGTGGTTGTGGTCTCTCACTTACACAAAAACCATGCACCATTTTATGGGTTTTTCCCTATCCTTCATCAAACTCCTATCATTTGAACCTCACCCCATATGCATACTTCTACATAGATGTTTGACAGAAGAACAAAAGTTGAAACATTTGCATTATCCAACTCAAAAAAATATGTGGTTATAAATACCATACAACGATACAGTATCCACCCAAATTACAATAGCTAAAAACTAAACACGTTATTTATCATTTTCTTGCAAAATACCAATAATACTTTGTCTTTAATTATATATTTAGCTTTTTCCTGATTTGACTGGTTTATATAGTTTTTCAGCATGTATTTTCAAAAATAAACAACCTATAATTCGACTTTTTAGTCACCCATTATGCATGTTAAATTAACAGCAGTTTTACTAAATCCTAGAATAGACTTCATGTTTGCAGGTGTTTGGCAACATTCAGATGGCAGAGGAATACTTGTACTTTCCCCTTAACTCAGTACATGTTCTGAATCTTTAAAATATCTTGCTACCTTCATCGCCCAAGACATTTTCTTCAACTCTACATACGTCTCTTGTGCCTGTGGTTGTGATCTCTCACCTACACAAAGAACATGCACTTTTTTATGACCTTTTATCTATCCTTCATCAATCGTCTATCATTTGCAACCTCACCTCACATGCACACCTCTGCATAGATGTTTGACAGGATAAGATAAGTTGCAACATTTTCATTATCCAACTGAAAAAGAACAGTAGTTGTAAATAATAATGGCCGCATATGTTTTTTGTGTTCTTCAACTACCAAGCAAACACATCCACACAATCACCTCAGGTTTCATTGGCATGTTGATGATACAGTTTAACACTTCCTCTACATAAGCGGCACGACCTTGAATTTCAATCATGCAAACATATTGATTAATTCTTGCCTTCAAAGTATTCACAACCTTCATCCACCGAGCATGTGTGGCTACATGCTAATTTAAAAAAAAAATTACATCGCCAGGGTATGCTCCATGAGGTGCATTTTGTCAAACAATTGGCATACCTTGTGTATGCTTTCGATCCAATTTGGCGCATAGGAACCTCAGAGTTGAAAACATAGTTTCATCAGATCACCATTGGCCAGTCACAGTTGATTTTAAATTATCCTAACCTTATAAAGGGTTGCAGCCCAATAGTCTCTGCATCTCTCCAATAGCCACTAAGACAACCAAAAACATAGGCAACTGACTAATGACCGCATATGTTTTTTTGTTCTTCAACTACCAACAAAACACATCCATACAATCAACTCAGGTTTCATTGGTATGTTGATGATACAATTTATAGTTTCCTCAACTTAGCTTGCATTCATGCCTTCGAATTATTCACAACCCTCATCCACCGAACCTGTATGGCTACATGCTAATTAAAAAAACTTACATCGTCAGGGTTTCTTTGAAGCATTTTGTCAAACAATTGGCATGCCTTGTGTATGCTTTCACAATTTGCATACATAGCGAGTTGAAGGGTTAAGGGAAACTAAACCCCTGATCCAATTTGAGGCATAGGAACGAAGGTCTTTGTGGAGCATCACTGTGGCATGATAATTTACATCTACTCATATTTCACCTACATCACAAACCTCTTGTGATGACCTGCTACCCTAACACTGGGTTTTCAACAAGACAATTTTCACAAGCAATATGTTCCTATTTTGGTAGAGAAGCCTTAAAGGGAAAGTAAAATGGAACAGAGCCAGAGAGACAGGTCCATCTACACGAGTCAAGCAATAATATAAATCTGGGATTCTCTCAGTAACATGGCAACTTTGTAATCTTCTGAATGTAGCAAATTTGGGATCCGCATTTAACCCATCACAATCGTGGGAAAAAAATAGTTTTACAAAGATGAGGCATAAAAGAATAGGAAATAAGACAAATCTGATTTGAGCTGGTGTGGGTGGTACAGAGGAACCTTGGAGGAAGGAGCGGCAGCAGAGGTTGATAGAAAAAATAGAAACCCAAACGAAATCACAAAATAAAAAATAGGAAAACTGACCAAAATATCACCCGTGGCAAAGACAGACATCGCTTGACCAAGGCATGCCACGCATGCAATTGGCGAAAGGAGACATAAAGAGGATGGAGTGGGCAGGTGGAAACCCACCATGACAAGTAGCTCTAGCTCCTGAGCGTCGTCGTAAAAAATCAACTGTAGGGTAGCCACACCTCCGGTGTAATAATTGAAAGTTGTTTTCAATAAAAATGGATTGATACTTTTAACATGAATTGTAATAAGGGTCATTATATCTACAATGCACACATACATATTTTGTATAATTAATAATTTATGAAGTGTAATATTAAAAGAAAATGATTTTCAATCACTTTTGGTATGAGTTGTCTAAGTAATTATGCTGAAGGTGTATACAAAATTTGATTGAGGGTGTTGGTTTTGACACCGTGTTGATTTAAATTTTTGTAAGCATCTAATGCATAGGTGGCAACATTGTGTTCATGTTGCCACCTTCTCGCGGATCTATCCTCCAAAACCATCAAATTCTTCTCCATTTTCAGCTCACAACACACAAATAGACCTGATCTTGTCTTATAAATGAAGCATTGGAAATACGCATTGAGGCGGTCCAACATTGCCACTCATCGGATTCAATTCTACCAACAACTATGGACTTAAACCTTTTTGGGGTGATATTGTTTTTTCAAGCACCATATGTTGTGTCACTTTTGCATTGGATTGAAATAATTATTATTGACATATTGGAATAACGTGCATTTTATTGTTCAAGATTTTTGCTTTTCTCTACTACTGCCACCACCCGAGTGTTCTTCTCACCACTAGGGTTGGAATAATATGCATTTGGATCTTTCTCATGAGACTACCATTAACTTCGGTGGTGGTTGCATTCATATTGGGATGGACCTAAAGGCGTCTTAACCAATTGCTAGCTCTTCCAGTGTCACCCAAAAAAAATCAATCAAAGGGTTTAATTTTTAATGGGTGCATGTTCTGTAACCAAACCTTCTTGATATATGTCAAAATCTCTTTCCAAATTTGTGACCTCTCACAAATTACAAAAAATTAAAATTAGACTAATCTATCAAAGCTTGTCTATAATTTTTATCGACAAATAAAATCTAGGTAACACTCATTAACCAATTATTAAAGGGGTTCAATTATCACTAATTTTTTTGTATATCACCAAATTTTCTACTTTTACTCAAGCTTAAAACTAAAAGGGGATACAAAGTGTTATAAGAAGCCAACATTGCATGGTTGGGTTTCAAACCTAAAACCTATTGGATTTTCCCTATTTTTTATTTTTGCCCCTTTAATTGAAAATTTCACTCATGTAAATATTCCAAGCGTGATCAAGACAAGAAAGTGGAGCACAAATAATGATATTATCTAGGTAGGAATAATCGAGCAAAGGAATAGGTGTGGGACATGTAAGTATTTTATTCCCACATTTTTCTTTCCAATACTCCATTATACATTTGACTTATCTAACAAAATGTATTTCATACAATCAAAAAACTTGACACCAAAAAGTAAAATATATGGAAAAACCCATTTTCCCAATATATTCTCAAAAAAATATTTCTTTTAATTGTGTAAGGGTTGGTTGTCATTACACTAGAATTGATAAACAAGTTAACAACAATGTTGACCGATTTTTCTCATGTTATGTTGTCTCTTGACTAAGAGGATAAGTTGGATTAAGACAGACGAATTAGAGGGAATGACATGAAACAACGTAAGCATGTAGGGATCAAACATATACAAGCTTAATGTCTATATGTTGTGGTTAAGGAGAATATTCAAATCCTCTTATATTAGTGATAATATGGATGCCAAGGATAATGGCCTAACGCGTGTGCCCTTAGGTGCATGCCATCATGGTCCAAGTTAGTATCCTATAAAAAGCTCTAATTTTAAATTGGTTTAGACATTTTGAAACTATGTTTCCTCCTCTACATTGTGTAAATAAATATGCATTCTCGGTAAGAATGTTAATGAACTCGTTTGCAACATCTCGTAGATATATTTGAATTCCTCCAGTTGTCTTGTGAGATAATATCTCCATTTCATGTTATTTTTTTATGTGATTCCATCTAACCCTTTTCAAAGCCACACCACCATTCTCCCAACTAGGCCAAAATGGGAGTTTAGAGCAAGGCATAAGAAAACATCAAATTTTAATGGAAGGTGGTTTATGTAGATGTAGTTGTAAGAATTGGGGGTGGAAAGGCCATAGGTGTGAATCTTTTTTTTACAATTCACCGCTTGCCACAAAATAATAGAAAGAAAACCATACATAACAAATCTTATATTTCATTGACAAAATGTTGATTGTAAAAGTAGTCACCATCACTTATACATAGAAAAAAAGATACACCAACTAAGAATTATCCACAAACAATATTGCATGATACCGATTGTTGATTTTGTAATGTTAACAAGTAATAATATTTATAGCCATTTTTCCATATTAGACTAATGTGAGAAAATTATAACACCTGATGAACTAAATTATATTATTCAACTTGAAACACTCCATAATTATAACCTCTGATGGGTTAGAGGATTCAAAGAGGACCTAGGCACGAATTCAAAAAATAACCAAAATTAATTATGCTAATATGTGTTTCTAAATCGGGAGTCTTGCTGGTTGTTTCTAACACACATCAAGGAAATTGAAGGCTGAGGTTTTGTGTAAGTAATCATTGATGGAAATAATCATGATAAATTTTGATGAGGGGAAACCATAATACCTTCCTTAATTGCTAAACATAAGCCCTAATTGTAAATTTCCACAAAATCAACAACATTAGGAAAATATGGCATAATTTCCATATCTAACATATGTAGATTTAAAAATTAAAACATATGAAAATTTTCCATGGAATTATTTATTAATGACACCTTAGTTTTTGAGATATCTCAAATGTACATTTCATCACCTTCATGTACATTGAGCCCCTTTCTCTTTCGAGTGGTTAACAAACATAGCATGTGGTTAATATGTGCTTACTTTAGACACACAATCACACACTTTGGGTAATTATCTAGTCCTGATCACATACTACTATTCATATGATTCCTAAGTAAGAAAATTACTAATTAACCCATGTCTTTGACCACCTTTATTTGATTTCTATTGCTACTTTCAGTCTTGCACCCTTACTTGCTTAGTTTGTATTTTTAATCTTTAGAATTTATCATCCTAGACACTAGCACCCAACCAAGATGCTAGTGCTAGGTGCCCTCGTACCCTCCGGGCGCCCGTCCTCTTTATAATTTACTCACATGTTTTGGGTCCTTTCTAGTCATTTGAGAATATTGTATTTTTGGTAGTCGGCATTGTCAGAGCTTAATTACGAAATTCAAGCAAGGGAATCATATAACTATAAATTTATGTGATCATAATAAAGGACCAATCACTAAGCACTATCTATCACGACTTAAGGTTGCATCCATCAAGGCATCTAAGAGCTCAATTTGCATCCATATAGCTCCATCACAAGGGAAATAAGGGATGGTCTTCTACATCACACTTCATAAGAGGGAAGTTCATTATATTCCATGCACACATTTACTACATTCTACATCTAGCTACTTGTTCGTTATCCAAGTGTGACACGCACAAGAGCAACCTAGGGCACAATTCCGCACACACACACACACACACACACACACACACAACTACATTGGGTATGAGATGTAGTGCAACACTTAGTCATAATTTCACCATTGTGACAGTTGAGGACAATCTGACCCCTCATTTTACATCTTTCTTTTTTAGGATTTGATTTCTATTTGAGGATTTTGTAGGTTCATTCTTTATCGTGCATGTTTCAAAGTGACCTCAGTGATCTTTGTATGACCTTGGAGAGATCAAATTAAAAAAATTCAAACACCTTGGAGGAGTTTTTCTGAGCATTTCGCATACCCAAGATCCCGTAAATAGGTTTAGGGTGCCCATGGTCGCCCCTGTCCCTCTCCAGGTGCCCCAGTCCATCTTGTTACTCCATATCTACATTTTTCTGTGCTCTAGTGCAACAGTGATTGCTTTGTATTTTCCTTTTTCAAACTTTGTGCACTTTCCAAAACTCTACAAATCAACTAAGGCTTCTTACCCTCTCTTTTCAATTAGGGTTTCATTATTTATTGCTTAGTTACTTGGGTACTTATTTCTATATTTCATTATTGTTCATTTACTTCGCTACCATAACATTAAAATTAGGCTCATAAATTACATATTAGCTTAATCATTTTGGTGAACCTGATCGATCAAACCCTCCCTTCTAAGTATGTCTTCACCTTATCAAGTCATGACTCAATCGTTGTATCCTTATTTCGCACCCACTAAGGTTTCAGGCATAGTTACTACCGTTGTTGATTTCATGCAAGTTCACACTCAGCATCCTCCTCACTTTATTACACCTCAAGATGATCCTTCTATCAATGTGGTAACTACTCATCACACTCGTCCTCATATGGCTCCACCTATTTCTATCCCCCCACCTATCACTTCTTCGGCTCCTCGTGTTGCTCCTAAGGGATATGATATCATTGAACAACTTAAGAATATGCCAGCCAAAATATCTCTCTATGACTTATTACACAAGTGTACCAGATTTTCATCAAACATTAGAGGCTTCCCTCCATTTTATTCATATAGAAAGTGATAATTCTACGGTGTCCTTCACACACCTCATTGAGTATCTTAAAAATTTGTCGTGCACTATCTCATTCACTAAGGATGACATATCCCCATTTGCTACAGATAATTTGTGTGTGCCTGTTGATCTTCGTTTCTAGCTTCCTGTCCAAGTGAGTGTTTGAGTAATCAAAAACACGAGACCACGTCGGGTATACTGAGGGATTAGTACCTTAGAGATGGAGATGGATGATATGGGTGCAAAGAAAGCAGATGCATGATATCAAGAAGCTAGATCTGTAAAACTAAACCAGATAAAATTAGAACACAATATGTGGGGGTTTCCCAGATGGTTCCGGTTCCAAGAGGATTTCAACTCCCTTGGAGGATGTCAACCCCATGTCGGATAATATAATTATATCGTGAACAATAGTAAAAATGACAAGCAAATGGAATAACAAGAGTACTTAGCTCATGTCCTGCTATGGAAATGAATCGAGCATCAAGATGGCAAGATAAGAGACACTGTCAGAGCTTTCTCCTTCTTCTAAGTCTTCCGTCCTCCGGTCATTTAAAATTCTCTCTCTAAAATATGGGAAAACCCCATATTTATAGCTTAGATATGAGACTAACTACAAGTTAGATGATACCCAGGGTGTAGTAAAGTAACCTGAGTTAGGGATGTGATGTGATCATGTGGGTCCCATATTTTGACTTATTAGGCAAAGTGGGGGACATGATTTGAATGGGTGGTGAGATAAAGATTTCATTTTTAAAAGAAGGTGTCAAAGATATGTATTATGAATTAAATAATTTGTGAAGGATGGGGATGATTCCAAAAATTGAATTGTCAAATGGGTCCATATGGATCCCATTGATAATCAATCAAATAATATGAACAAATAGATAAGATTTTATTTAATTTAAGATAAAGAGAAGCGGGGATGGAAATTTCATGAATATAAGAGGTCGGGTGGGCACTATATCAAAATAGGTGTCTACATTTTCCCCTTTTTGTTGAGTGGTTTGCGATAGCAAGCCATGAGACAAAAACAAAAAGGGTTAGATGAAAGATGTGTCCAAGGATGGATGAAGATATAACCAAAGGCAAGGTGCCCTGTGCAAAAAAAAGGATCGCAATAAATAAAAAAGTATGGCGGTGACTCCAATATCACATCGGTAAAGGGCAATTGTGGTCTCAACGGAGGTAGACGACAACATTATATAGACCAGTGAGTGGGTGAAGACCACTGCAGTATGGATGTAAACCATGATGACCAATGGGTCATGGGAAAACATCAAAATCTGTATAACTAAATCCAAAAAAATGTGCGCAATCCTTTGTCTATGAGGAATCATGTGAAAAATCATGCGTCCACTAAAGGGACGTGGATGAAGATAATGATGCCCCAGCATAGGGCATGGGAAGGACACAAAGTGAGTTATATGTTGATAAGTATATGGATGAAAATATGCCTCATTATAAGACATAGATAGAGGAAAGATGCATAAGTGTTAGCAAATTAGGAGGTGAAGAAGACAAAGAAGCCTGGTTTCTTCGATAAGTAGGATGATAAGTCGAGATGCTTTTGTGATAAAACAAAAGCAAAGAAAATATTTATGGAAGAGAACAAGATTAGATAGGTGATGGCCGTTATGGTATCTTCCAAGACAAAAATGTCAAAAGAAGATGGGAAGAGATTCTTAGAAATAGATATGATGATGTCCCTGAGAGGAATGACGAAGATAAAAGATATGACAGGGTTCTTAAAAAGAGAAGAGGTCAATGTGGCAAAGAGAAGAACAAGAACGGTAATGAAAGGGATGGATAACGATACATAAATGGAGAAACATCGACATTGACTGTGAATGCCAAATGTAAGGGATGTTGAGAAAGAGAAAAGGGAATAGACAAGAGGATTGGTTGATTATGAGAAGAGAAAGAAAGATTGAATATGAAGGTGACAAGGATATGGAATAGAGGGACGGAGACGGAAGAGGAGAAAATAAAGAGTAAAAGGGGAGGAAGAAGATAACAAAGAAGGATTATAAAGAAGGAAAAACAAAGAGAAGACAAGAAAAGAACATAGCAGAGGATGAAATCATGAAAAAGGGAGAGAGTTATTTAAAATAAAAGATGTGATGAAGATTGGAGCAGAGGAAAACAGAGAGGTAATGGAAAACAAAAGAGATGATAGAGCAAATAAAATTGAAGGAAATAGATCATAGTGAGGAAATCCAAGGCAAAGAATATGGAACTGACCACATGGAAATGCATGTGGATGATGGGATGATAAAGGAAATGGGATAACGCTGAAGAGTCAGGTTTTCAACGGGGAAGTAAGGAGGAAGTGTGAGGTAAAACAAGGAGGAGGACGATAAAGAGGAAGTAAAATAAGACAAAGATTAGAAAGGAGGAGAAGACAATGAAGAAAATTATGCTGAAGGAAGTGAACCAAGAATGAAGATATTTGGTAAAGAGTGGAAGCATAAGGAACGTAAAGAGAAACTTGAGGGAAGGAATGACATCGATTGGAAAAGAAACGGAGATGCATGAGATGAGGATATGTTGATGATGAGAAAATAGAGAGAAGGTGTATGATGAAGACAGTGAAGAAATTGGCAAGGAAGAATGGCAGATAGAGAGGTGGCGAGGAAAAAGAAAGGATGGGATAGGAGAGGCAATGCCAGTGAATGGATGTTAGGAGAAATCCACCGATAATGATTAGTAGGAAAAGATGAGACAAAAGATAAGACAAGGGAGAAAGTAAATGAAGAACGGGAGGAGGAATGCCAATGAAGGGACGTTAGGAGAAGTCCTCCAATAATGATCAGAGAGACAGAGAAAGGAAGGAATGAAGATAGAATGGAGGAGGTCAAAGAAAAGGATTTAGGCTATGCGGAATGGGGATGAGTGATTTTTAGGAGAAGTCCACCGATAATTACTAGCATGCAAAACGGAAGGATATGATGAAATAATGTTAGGAGAAGATCAATGATAATGACGTGTAAGTATGGGGGTAGATATGTGGGAGAACTCTAGAAGATGGAGTGAAAAGAGTAAAGAAATGAGGATAACAATGTGTAGGATGATGAAGATGAGGAGAGGATGCGTGGATGAGAATGGATGAGAGAGAAATGAATAAACAAGACATGAAATGAACGGAGAAGCAACAGTTAAGTAAGATTACCCAGATGAGGATGATGGAGATGAACAAGGGACCAATAGGAAGTGGTGTTTGCAAGAATGAAAGAGGAGGTGAGAGGATGTGATGATGGGGAATGACGAGAAAATGTAGATGGAGAGAATGTGGGGTAGTGGGGGAGTGTAGGATGAAAAATCATGCTTAAGAGAGACTCTTAAGTAAGATCGCCATGCCGCAGGAGGATTTAAGTAAGATCACCAAACCGGCAGTGACAATATGGAAGGAGAAAGACAACATTGTATTGGATGCAGGTGTGGAAGGGTTGGTTGGAATGGATGAGTACGATGAGAGGCGGAAGACAAAAGATGAGGAAGAGATGATGGGAGATGGAAGGATCAGATGACCAACCATTCTTAAGAGAAACTCTTAAGTAAGATTTCCCTATGACGAAGATGGTTAAGTAGGATCGCCAAACCAAAGAAGAAGAAGAATGATGAAAAGACTAAGCAGTGTATACCAAAATGGAACAAGAGATGAAAGGAGGTGATATCAATGTGATAACAAGGAAACAGAGGAGTGTGACATGAATGGATGGAGGAACATATGCAGTGTAGATGGAGAGTGTAAGGGAAATCCTTAACTGGGATGCCCACGTGGTGGTAGTGATGATGCAAGAGTGTTAAGCGGAAAAGGAGGAGTGGAAAGACGTTTGTGGTGGTGATTGTCATCCATTGAAAGAGGAAATGGTGGAGAAGCTTCTACAAATGGGAGGATCCAAGGAAGAAGATATACCTTAACTAAGGTTCTCTGGCTATATGGATGGTTAAGCAAGATTGTCAAACTGAAAGTGGAAGAGTAAAAGAGAAACTCAAGAGGAAAGACAAGTAAGATATATGACATCGTGCAAAGGGACAAAAAGGTGAGAAGGATGATGTGGAGACAAATGGTGATGAGTGAACATGGAGAGCGAGGAGAAATGGATCAAAGACGGTGTTTAACATGTTAAGAGATAAGGAGCTGCAAGATAATGAACTTGCCTTGAGAAGGATCCTCAACTAGGATTCGCAAACTGCAACAGTGATCAAGTAGAATTCACAAACCGAAGAGTGTATTTGTAAATGCATTCATGGATATTATAGATAGACAGTGTGAAATTTGATATGATGTTGATAAAAGATGACCTAGATGAGATGAATGGAACATAGCTGTAGCAAGGGCATACAGGGAAACTATGTTTCAGACTAGATTGGAGATAAATAAGAAAGGGGACCACTCAAAGCATTGCAATTGCAGCCAATAGCGGTTGTTAACACATAACCAACAATATTTAGTTATACCAAAAGATCATGAGGGAAATATGGATGAAAAACGCTCGTAATCCTAATGTTGACATGACAAAGGGATCGAAGATGTGGCTTGTACATAGGAAGAGGGATCTCCAAAGGTGGTGTTCCTGAATTCTATGCCCTAGCTCGGGAAGGGAAAATAACAATATCGTAAAGCTAATCAATGCGGAAGCTTTGAAAATATTGATAAAGGAAGGTGATCAATGTGGAAAAGATTCCAGATGCCATAATAACAGAGTAGCCATCCTTCAATGGTATGGTCTAATTCATACATAACATGGATGAAAAGAATAATATGATAACCGTCCTTCAAGGGATCGGTCTATTTCTTTTGATTTTTCTTGGATTTTGATTTGTATACTTTTCTTTTCTTTTTATTTTTGTATGAACAACTGTCCTTCGAGGGATCAGTTTGTTTTTATAACTTTGATTTTCCTTTTGCATACTTGAATTTGAGCTTCACATGGGGAGAGCTAGGAATAGCTAAGTAAGCCACTTAAGAGGGGATAAGGAATGTACAAGAGACACCCTGGACCCTTCGCATGGTTGCAATAGGAGAATAAGAAGGTAATGGATGTAATGGTTATGGGATCACATCAAAGTAGTGAAGGTGGACCGCATAAGTCAGATTATTATAGTGATAAATGGAAGGGGATAAAGATGGTAGAACAATCTAAGGATGTAACTAAGTTCTCATTGGTAGATATATTAACAGTAGATCTGGTCACAAGTGCAATGCATTAAGAGGTTTCATTTCTAGTTTACCACTACGAGAGGGAAGATAGTGTAGTTGCAATAAGATGAGATGATAGCTAAGCAGAAACAAAACTAACATATGACCACAATGGTGGATTTAGATGAAAATAAATGATGATGCCCCAAGAGAGACATAAACATAGAAGGACAATCATGGCCTCAAAGGAGGGCTTGATGAAATAAATGATGTCCCAAAAGAGACACACATATAGCCACAATGGTGGACTTCAAAATAGATGGTGCCCCAGAAGAGACATAAATATAGCCACAAAGGTGGACTTAGAAATAGATGGTGTCCCAAAAGAGACACAAATATAGCCACAAAGGTGGACTTAGAGAAAAAGGTCCCTCAATGGAGAGACAAACATGGCCTCAAAGGAGGGCTTTAATGAAAAATATGATACTCCCAAAAGGAGCATAAAAGAACAAATATGGCCTCAAAGGAGGACTTAGAATGAGATGAGAATTTGGATATAATTAATTTAGATTGAATGGATGTGAATAAGGTAGATAAAACAATGTCAAAGAGCGAAGTCCCCTAGTAACAAGGGATTTGTATGGACGAGATGCTCAAGGGTGAGGGAAAATTGTTTCCCCAATGGGTTAAATGTGAAGGAGGTAAAGGATGTCGAAAGAGTTTAGATGAGATTGTTTTAGATTTGGATGGGGTAAACGATCGAGACCACAAGTGTGTTTAGCAAGATAAGCGGCATTGATGAACAATGGTGGGCATTCCTTAGGAGGAATGACATGGGCTGGATGAATATTAAGGGATGATGTGGATGGAGGGATCATGGGAGATCTGACAGATGGGATATGGATTGGATTCAAGGTGGATGAAGAAGGAACTTTCCCCTGAATGAGGAAATCATCTTTCTCAATAAGGTTGTGGACGATTGACCGAAAGGCCTTACAATGTTCGATGTCGTGACCTGGGGTATGATGATAAGCACAACTACAATTAGGATTGAACCATGATGGCTTGGGACCATATGGATTAAAGGCTTTAATAGGAGGAATTTTGATGGCATATGTTTGAGTTAAATGTCGAAAGATGTCTACGTATGACCCCATTGAAGTGTCATGGGGAAGGTAACTCTTGTGGGTTTTGATAGGATGTCTCAACTTGGAGTTAGGAGAAAATGTAGATGTAGATTGGATGTGTGAATTTCATGTTTTGGAGGACAAATAAAATTTGGTTGAAGGATGATATTGTTTGGATGTGGATTGATTATTGTAAGATGTCGTAGATGGAAAAATTGATCCTGACATGGATGTTGTGGCATTAGATTGTTGAGAAGAGGGAAAACCTAAATGTTTTCATGGATGCGCAGGGGACTGTTAGGGATGTTTGCCCCGAGCCTTAGACTTCGACCGAGAAGATTTACCTTTAGCAAGGATGACAATAATTTCAACCGAGGATCTGATAGCGGTGGTGTGGTTATCAATAGACATATTGTTCTAAAACAAGACAAAGATGTTAATGAAGAGATAGGTGTTTGTATGATGTGATTAATGATATCTATGTGAGACATGGATTGTTTCAATTTTGGCATGGAAAGAGATGATTTGTAGAGGGAGAAGGTAAAACATATTTATTTGATCGAGGTGGATGTGTTGGTACAGTAGGTGATTCAAAAGGTATCTTGGGTAAGGTTGCAGATCGAGAGGATTTGGTTGGTGTGATAGGAGGATTGGGTAAAGAGTATTGGGGTAGACTGGGTGATGTGGCCATGGGCAAGGTTGTCAAGGTAGAGATAGGTGGACTTGTTGATATGATAGGTATAGGGGTAGCTGGGATAGATAAAGATGTAGGAATTTTGGAATATGTGGAGACGTGAGTGATGTGATAACCGATGGAGTAGACCTTATAGGTATGGGTAATGCAACAAATGCAGGAGCATTTTTGGATGTAGAAGTAGAAGAGACTGGTTGTTTCATTGAGGCAAGTATGGGTGAAGAAATAGATGGGAGAGATGTAGGGATATGTGTGGATACGAGTGGGGCTGAAATAAGTGCTGAGGGGAAATCGAATGTGGTGGATTGGGGTGTGTTTGAAATGGCGGAATGGATGATATCGCTAAATTTTATGTGGACGTGGTAAGGATAAGAGAACTTATAGATTCAGGACAGGTAGTGAAAGTTGACGTAGATGTGACAGGTTCGAATAAGGTATGGGAATAATGTCCATTGTGGGAACATGTGGAGTTGGTGACAAGATGGGATCTTGATTAAGAGTATTAACCATACAAGCATTTGATAGTTGAGATGTAAAGGGGATGACGTGATTTGTTGGTGGTTGATTAGTTTGCACAAAGTGGAGGTGTTAATTTGGATATCCCCTTGATTTAAAAGTTGTTGGAAATAGTCTTTGAAGGAACGATACCTTTTAATGTCATGACCTTTGACTCAATGATATTTACAAAAGTGGGCCTCGTGATACCAAATAGGCTTGGCTTGTGAGTTTTCTACGGGTCATATGGGAGGTAGTTGGATAGATTTTATACTCATCAACTTATCAAATACATAACTGTATGATTCTCCTAAAGGAGTGTAGTTGGTTGTTGATTGAGGAGATCGTTGTTGAGACCATGTGCTTGGTGTAGATGGGGATGAGGGTTCAATGACCATAGTGTTGGCCGCAGTCTTGAACTCGTCATTATGTGTGAATGGTTTGGTGGATTCAAATTTTGATTTAATTGAACTTAATTTAAGATGACCCTGCTCAATGGCACGGGTTTCAAGCTTGTGAGCCATTGTGAAAGCTTCATCAAAGGTTCGAATGATTGGATCTGCAAAGTGGATGATATATGTTTGGCACACGAACATGAGAATAAATCGATGAGTTCGGTTTTGGGATAGTGAAGGATAGTTGGTTTATAACAGCATGCCATCGTGCGATGAAGTCGGCGATGGGATCATTTTCATACTATCGAATGGTATATAGATCAGTGATAGTGGTTTTGCGTGTGATATTAATAGAAAAGTGTTCTAAGAACAACTGTGCAAGTTGAGTGAAAGAGAATATGGAATGTCACGGCATCTTTGTGGTACCACCAACGTGGGACCAGAAAAATACATAAGGAAAGTGCGAAGAAGTAGATCGTGATCAGGTGCAATAAGACAACATGTGTGTTTAAATACGAGGAGATGTTTTTGGGGATAATATTTGTTATTAAACTTATTAAATGCAAAAAGTTTCCAACAAGGAGGGTAGGGTTTGATTGGAATCGATGGATGAATTGGTTTGTTACAGATTTGTTCATAGGATAAGGTGTTCTTGGGTGGTATGGTAAGGGTTTCTAAACTAGCTAACCGATTCATTAAGGCGTGAATTGAATCACTCGAGGTGTTGTAAGGTTGAGATTGGATCAGCTATGTGGTTTGAAAAGTAGTTTGATAAGGTGAATGATAAATTTGTGGGTGTGTGGGTGTTGGGTGAAGCATCTGATAAGGTGGTTGATAAGTTTGTGGATAGGATGTTTGCAGAATGGTTTGATAAGACATTTGATTAATTTGTGGATATGTAGGTGTTTGGGGAGTTGTTTGGTAAGGATGAACATGTGTCATGGGTTGAGATTGTTGCATAGGTTGACTTTGAATAATAGGAATATGGTGTGTTCATTGAAGCTGGGTAGGTTGTTGTGGTAGATGATAAGTAGGGATATGAGTGTTAAGGGGTTGAGATTATTGGAGCATAGGATGGGTAGGAATGTAGGTATTCAAAGGCTGAGATTGTTTGATGGGCATACTAGTGGCGGATGAAATAGAATTGACAAAAAGGGATGTGGGTGGAATGCGATCCACCAATTGAGGATATTGGGAGGATTTAGAGATCATGGGAGATAAGAAGTCATATATGGGGTTAGGAGGAGATTCGGATGTATCTAGAGGAGCAGGAGATGGTGGTATGATTGGTTTAGGAAGACTGGCTTGACAGGGGATATGAGGGTTGGTGTCAAGGTGGGGAGAATTTTGTATGACATGGTTCTCATGAGGTGAGACCATGGAGACTGGAGATGGAGTGACTGAAGGCATGGTTTTGAGTTTAGAATCTTGTTGGGTGAGATCGTCAGAGGAAGTAACTTTATTGGATAGAGCAGATTGTTGTTTTGTCTCGATTTGGGAGAGAGCGACAATAGGTGTGAAATAGAGAAACATCTGTTTATGTATGTTGTTGACAAACAAATCAAGCAAAAAAATTTAGCCTCATGATTAATTCAAAGGATGTGAATAGAAAAGAAAAGTGGGTAATGAAAGTAAGGATTCTAAGGCTGGTTTCAGATAGTTATGGATTGGAAGATGTCCGAGATGGTCATTGTTGGGTGTTTAAGTCTCAAATAGTTAACCGTGAGAGGGAATGTTTGGATGTGTTAATTATGTTTGTGTAATTTCGGTAGTGTGTGAGAAGTGAAATGTAAAGAGTTAAATTCTTTTATTTAAGCTATGTGATTAGGCGGGATGCGAAGGTTTGTTTTAGACCAAAATGAAATGTGATATTCGATGCGAAAAGAGAAAATAGAGAAAATAGAGAAAACGAGAAATACCTGGAGAATCGCTTATCATGGTTATTTAAGTGCGTTTGATAGTGATGTATTTAGAAGCGCCGGTTAATGACTGAAACGCCCTGGGTACCCTGAAATGGCACCGTTTGACTGCAGGAGGAGTTGGTGAAAATGATTTGTGGTGTGTTTTATGTTTCGACCGATGATCTTTGATGGCGTACTTTAGTGGTCACGAGGTCGTGGAGTTTACCTGCAGAAGCAAATAAAACAATTAATTCATGCAGATGACAGGATAAAAAAGCAATATAATGGTCCTAATGACCTTGTGTATTGAAAAGAAGCTTAATAACTATTCTAGTTAAAAAAATTGAAATAATTAATTTTTGGGTGAAAATAAAGGTAACCTATGTGTAATGACACATCCTAAGCCAATACTACTTAAATATCGATATTTATAAAACATTAGAAAAATAAACTAGTCAAAAATAAAAATAAATTAATTAATTAAGCAGGTAACTAAATAATATCAACTTAATAAAAATTTAATAGATACGAGGGTAAAATAAGAATGAACTATACATTAAAAATAACGATCACAAATTAATGAAATAATATAAATAAGAAAATAATATATTGTTAAACAATAACCTATACTATCAAAACAATATAAATGTGTATGTTGCATTTATTTGTATAGAATATTTATAAATTAATTAATTTATTAATGTCTTATACTCTACAAGAGTCGACTCGACAAGATGTGAAAATGATAAGATATCTACAATAATAGGATGAGAAAAAGAAATTGAGAGCAATATCTTATCAAACTTGCTCATTGACATAGCTTTATTCACTTTTAGGTACGCCAGAGTTGGTCCTACTGCACATGGACATGGCTTTTCATATGGACGATGACATGAAGCAAATCACAAAAAAGAATAAAATAAAATAATAATAATAATTAAACGGGAAATATGCAATTAACTATGGTGTTTTGTATACGTGATGGATTGTAAAAAGAATTGGAAGCGAATTATTATAATAAGACTAAATAGTCATTAACACAAAGCTTGCGTGAATTTAAACTTGAGTTCGTTAACGTGGCTCGTTGACATAAGGAAAACCACAAAACAATGAACGGGAAATATATAATTGGCACGAGCACTATTTTTCTATAAAGAGACTATGCAATTATTACGCACAAAAGACTACCTGCAAGTATTGTTGAAAAACGTGGAGATGTATATTCTAAAACAAAATTTACAAGACAATCACTGTAAAAAAATGACTTGATAGTTATTATCACAAAGCCAGCGTGGATTTGAAGCTGATTTGTAGACAGTTGGATGAACCGAACATCACTATCTAGATAGGGATAATCACTATCCAAAAATCTTGTGTGAAGTGGAAGCTAAATTAGAAACATGTGGATGAATTATTTAGAAGAATCCTGTAGGCTGCATGGGATAGAAGTGTGTGGGGATGAAGCAATTGAGTTGGGTGAAGAGAAGGGAGAGGAGATGGGAGAATAGTCAACGGTGCTCAAGGGGAGAGAGAGAGAGGGAGTGAATGTGGGAAGGAAAGGAGATGGTGGCCAAGTGGGAGATGGGTGGACGGAGGTAGTGTGGGAGCACTTTGTGGGAGTATTGAGTATAAGGTGGAAGGGAGATGAAGCCAAGGGGAGTGGTGAGGAGAGGGAGGTCGGTGGTGAAGTGGAGAGGGACAGGTGGTGAAGTGGGGAGAAGGGACGGTGATGGAGATGGGGAGTGGAGAGGACTTCGGAGCAGGGAAGGGAGACGGGGCAGGTGGGGATGGAGCTCGAGAGGAGAGAAAGGAGATGTTGGAGATGAGGAGTCACGAGGAAGAGGAGATGGGAGAGGGGAGATGTGGGTGGCAGGTGAATTGAAGCCGAGGGGAGTGGTAGGGAGGAATGGCGGTTGGGAGGATGCGGGCGAGGAAGGGAAGAGTGGAGTGGAGAGGAGAGGGTGGTTGGTGGACAGGAGGCAGCGTGTGGCTCGGTGGAGCTGGTGAGGAGGTGGGCTTGAGAGGAGATAAGGGAAGGGGTGTGGGACGTGTGGAGACGGGTGGGCGGAGTGCTCGAGCAAAGGGATAATTGGTGAAAGAGGTCGGTGAAGATGGAAAGAAAGGACATGGCCGAGTGGAGCAAAGCGGTGGGTTTGCGAGGAGAGAGAGGAGAGGGAGGTTGGTGGTGAAGTGGAGAGAAGGGATGGTGGTGAAGTGGAGAGAAGGGACAACGATGAAGATGGAGAGAAGGGACAAGATGAAAATGGGGAGTGGAGAGGAGCTCGGAGCAGTGGGAAGATGTGTGTAGGGAGTTGGGGGCTCGGTGGAAGGAGGTGACATGTGGCTCGGTGGATCCGGTGAGGGAGGTGGTGGCCGAGTGGAGAGGTGAGAGATAGTTAGGGGGAAGGGGTGTGTCGACGGAAGGAGCTCATGGAGCGAGACAGATTGGGGGATGTGGAGGATGGCTCGGGATAGAGGAGTAAGGGTAACGGAGTTCTACAGGTGAGAGATGGGTGGAGAGAAGAGAGAGGTGTGTGAGGAGAGAAGAAGATGGCGAACTCGGTGTGTGGGATGTAGGATAATAACAATTTTATTTTTTAATTTTTGATTTTATTTTAATTTTTTAATCATTTATTTAATTAAAGATAAAAAAATGAATTCTATAGTACTCGTAAAACAAGAACAAAACTATAATTTTTTTGTTTAAAAATCAAATGAATATGGACTATTGCAAAGACTATAGATTCTTATAATTGCGAAAAATGAGATCTATATCTATGGTACAACTAAGACCGCAAATGAAAAGTCAAAGAATACGATCATTTTCTGGATTTATTTCCCATGCGAGTAAAAATGAACTTGAAACTAAATACCAAGCCAATTGAACACCAGAAGAGCACTTACCTCCAAGATGACCTAAATGAACCAAACTGGAATCAACAAATACTAAGGTATTGCAAACAAGCAAGTTAGAAAAGATAAGAAAAATAACAAACAAAACAACCAAATCTAGGATCTGGTCCCACCGAGTGTGCCAAATGTTGATCTGCATTTCTAGCTTCCTATCCAGATGAGTGTACGAGTAATCAAGAAACACGAGACCACATCGAGTATACAAGGGCTTAGTACCTTAGAGATGGAGATGAATGATACGGGTGCAAAGAAAGTAGATACATGATATCAAGAAGCTAGATCTACAAAACTAAACCATATAAGATTAGAACACAATATGTGGGGTTGCCCAAATGGTTCCGGTTCCAAGAGGATTTCAAATCCCTTGGAGGATGTCAACCCCGTGTCAGAAAAGATAATTAGATCGTGAACAACAGTAAAAATTACAAGTAAATGGAATAACAAGAGTACTTAGCTCATGTCCTGCTATGGAAATGAACCGGGCATCAAGATGGCAAGATAAGAGACATTGTCAGATCTTTCTCCTTCTTCTAAGTCTTCTATCCTAGGTCCTTTAAAAATATCTCTCTGAAATATGGGGAAAAACCCCATATTTATAGCTTAGATATGAAACTAACTACAAGTTAGATGATACCCAGGGTGTAGTAAAGTAACCTGAGTTAGGGATGTGATGTGATCATGTGGGTCCCATATTTTGACTTATTAGGCAAAGTGGGGGACATGATTTGAATGGGTGGTGAGATAAAGATTTCATTTTTAAAAAAGGTGTCGGAGATATGCATTATGAATTAAATAATTTGTGAAGGATGGGGGATGATTCCAAAAATTGAATTATCAAATGGGTCCATACGGAGCCCATTGATAATCAATCAAATAATATGAACAAATAGATAAGATTTTATTTAATTTAAGATAAAGAGAAGCGGGGATGGAAATTGCATGAATATAAGATGTCGGGTGGGGTGCTATACCGAAAATAGGTGTCTACATGCCATTGCTTATCATGGCTATTATCAACACCACTTGCATTAAATGTGTGCTTATTGATAATGGATCGATTGTCAACCTATGTGTTTATTCCCTTCTAAAACAAATGGGCATTAACGACAACATGATTTCTAAGAACTCTACTTTTATTTAGGGATATGATTCAACTACTCGCACATGCCAAAGAACTATTTCATTACATATTAGAGTTGGGCCTAAGACTATCCTCATAGAATTCTATGTTATAGATGTTTCATTGCAATTCAACATGCTACTAGGTAGACCCTGGATTCATGTAATACAAGCAGTCTCATCTATTATACACCAATGTGTCAAATTATTGCATGATGGATATGAACACTATTGATGCAGATCCTAAACCCTTCGAATTTTACCGCGTAGACTCTGTTACTATTATGTTCATTCCTCCTACACAAATTATTCCATATACTAGCATTGATACATATAATGTTGGTAAGTCTATTGCTTCACAATCTTCATCTACCACTCCAAGAAATCTAGTTATTTTTACTCAACCTAATTCCATCATTTCACCCACAATGCCTACTCCTACACAAGCTACTAATCATTCTATTGATGCTCTATTACATCTATTGCAGACCGCCCACCAACATACCTGTAGTGCAAAGGTACAATATCATAATGCAAACACGACGATTCTAACAATGACGTTGATCATGTTGAACTTACTGACGAAGCATTAGGCAAACTCAACTTCACTTCTTATTGATATAGATGACTCCTATTTCAATGAAACTTTCATGGCCAATGGCTCTGGTGAATACAAATTCAATACCCCTCCCTCTACTAATGTTATGGTACTCTACTATGGGTCTATCCATATTTTATATGTTGTTTCACCCTCTTCTGAGTAGTCAACATCTACACCACCTCCTTTCACATGCATGCTCTTAATCAACAAATCTTATTGGCATCATATTCTGGTAGATCGTACTTGTTCGATACTATTTGCACACATGACAACTTAAATAGGCTTGGATTGAATCTCAACGATATTTTACCGTCACCTCACTCACCTCATCTCTATCATGGTTATTTTCACATTACGGCCACCTATGGTCTTCATGTTTTTCATCTCACCATCTTCATTACACACAGTTCTGTGGTTCTCCATTAATAGTCGACCAATCTTGGCTTGACTATATTGTAGGAACTTTAGACTCCAGTCACACTACTATCAATTTTCCCATGCCATTCGGCAATGTCTCTATTGACAGTGACTCATCTCCTAGACATTATCAAAATATTACTCATTAGTAAGCACATGGGTGTCCACCCACACCGTTCAACGATGAAGAATATTAAATGACTATGTATACTTTACGCCGCAGCGGTGGCTCTCTATATGATCTTCCTCATATTATTGCCTATCGGTCTCCAATGCCACTCTAGTCGGCTTTGATCACAAAAATGATGATCTTCTAGAAAATGGCACTTTATATTCCTTATCATTACACACTTGTGGGGCATCACATCTATTTATTCAAGCCCCTTCATATCAGCACACAACTTACATTCAAATTCTTACACACCTAACTTCTCGCATATAAATATTTACACATGTTAGCCTCATCATTCCCCTATGACGCACTCTTGTGCTATGGTTCACACTTGATTGCTGAGGGCATACTATATACATGAACCTCACACACTACATTTTCAATAATACACATTATACATCTTCACACATTACACACTTTTGTACATATACATGATCGTCATCTTTCATTTACTACGCATTATCCTCACTTTGTGCTTTGTACACCCATACATTGCACACATATTACATATTATACATTTTTAAAAATCTACGCATCTCACATTTTCATGCTACACATTCTTTCACATTACACATACCTATGAAATTTTCATCACCATATCTACTACACACAAAAAAATTATACATACGCCCTCATTACCCAACAATGCACTTTAGTCCCACTATCCATACTCGATTGCACGAGGGCATCCATATTAAATGGACCTCATAAAATTCACACAATAAATCAATTAATATTTTTATCATATCATGCGACATTCTTAACCCTCACCTTTTCACACATATCATGAAATATACACTTTTAGGCTAAATCATCACCCCTTTCTAGCTTTCATATTCATTCATGTCATGGAATACGGTTTTTGCTAAATCATCACACTTTCTAGCATCCTATATTTCGTGATATAATATTTGTGCTACATCATCACATTCTCTAGCATCCTATTCATACATTTCATGATATACGACTTGTGCTAGATCATCATGCTTGTTAACATCTTGCTCACCCATCTCGTGATATACTTTTTAGAATAAATCATAAATTCTTCTAGATGCCTTTTGTGATATATGATTTAGGTTAAATTATCACCCCATTTTATAACGTATCAATAACTCATCCTTATATCACATTTAATATCATCTACACATAATCATTTTACAATCATCACTTAATTCATCAACTCTTTCTAACACATCGCTCAAACCATTTCCCAATGATGCACTCTCATTTACGGTTCATTCTTGACTACTGAGTGGGAATAAATAAATGAAACTCATTACATACATACACATCCACTCGGTGGGAACCTCGACCCTACCATTCACACTACATTCCATTCCACCTCATTCACGTAAAATTGCATATCTTGGTTGTATTTATTCTTTCTTACTTATGTTTTTACATGTTCACTTTATTACACATGGTAGATATCTTGTATGTCACTATCCTTATCATACACACATGAACGTTGACTTCCCTTTCTAGTTATGATCGTAGACTCTACAAATCCATTATACATAGCATGGATGCCTTGTGCAAGACCTATTACCGGGGCCGTTGTGGCTCTGGGGGGAATCCACTTCTATACATTACAAGTGCTATTGTTTCATTTTTCATAGCAAATTACATTATCAGATTATACACGATTTGATATACTTTTTATCTTTTCTAACATGGTAACGGGTACTTCATGTGTAACGTTTATTATGCAGACTATTTACTTCCATGGTTGTATGTTACATTGTTTTTTCATTGTTTTATTTTTCTTGTCATTATTTGCGGGCTTTGCCATATGTATTGCTTATTATCTAATTTCTTGTGGCCACTACGGCCTTGATTGTATTACAACATCATGAGTGATGTCCCATGTTTATGAACCCAATTTTCGTGGTCTACATTGTCTTCTGCTTGCATCTTAGCTTATACATTGTCTGCTTAGATTACATTTCATCTTTTACATGATTGTTTGTCTTTGCTTGTACTAACACTTGTTTTCATAGCCACTTGTTTGTGTGTGCCTTGGTTTATACCAAGCACATTCCCTTCCCCTACAAGAAACAATTTTAGCACAGTGGTTGGTCCGCTTTTGGGGCACATACTCCTTCAACAATGTCACATGCGCCATAAATTGGGGGGGTGCATCATATGGGTGAATCAGTCACCCTAGCCAACATTATACATAGGAAAATACTGGTACAACATGGTTTTAGTTTGAGACAGGGCTCGAACTAGATTTGGTTCCTTAACACAAGGCATGTCCTAGATACCTAAGACCAAGAGAAATACAACAGTCTTTCTTGGATTCCTAAGACCAGGGGAAATTACATAACGATTGGTAATTCAACACAATCTACAAAACTCCATACACAACGACTTTTATAGGGAAAAAAATCCTTAGCACATGTGTTTATACACACCATCTATAGTGGTGTTCTACACAACAAGAAGCAGTTAAAGGTTGGAGGATGACACCGGAAATTTCTCCCTACACTTACTCCATTTCACTGGTGTGAGATCACCCAAAAAATCACGCATTGACATGATCTACAATATCCTTTATACACTCTTTTCTCATCACAGATCAGGTGTACAACTTCATTTTTCACATTTTCAACATTTTTACATGCTTTCCTTACATATGGTTTTACACATTTTGATCATATACATGTGTATTTGACTATTTTTCAGATTTTATTTTGCATGTCCATCCATATGGGAAATGGTAGTCAACATCAACATCATCTAAAAAATCAACAATAACATTGACAATGACAATATGTACATCACGACATCTACATATGCATTTCCTCCCTAAGTTCATTTTCATCATCATTTTTTACACTTCCTCATCCTTAGCAACCACGTTTTGTCTATTCCCTAATAACTCTTTCACCATCAATCTACATGGTTATCGGTACACATCTCTATCTAATTTATGTTACCAAGCTTTGCACTCACCAAAGATAAAGTGGGGGAAAATATAAACACACAATCACACACTTTGGGTAATTATCTAGTCCCGATCACATCTTGCTATTCATATGATTCATAAGTAAGGAAAGTAATAATTAACCCTATTGAAAACGGATAAAGTTAAAAAACATAATAGAGTGACTTTCGTGTATGCCCCCACCATTTTTGAGCACCATTTAGTATTTTTTGAAAAACCCTTTTAAGTAGAAAGATAGCTAGGAGCATCTAGTTTGGGCTCCAATTTTTTTTTAAAATTTTTTAGCGAATATTATTTTTTTTATGATTTTTCTAGTACATAAAATTTTATGTTTTGAAAAATAACAGAGCTCCGACCGTGCCCCCCCCCCCTAACTACCTCAAAAATATCAAAATTAGATTTTTTTTTTTTTAATATGTATAGAATTATGCCTAGTTTGGGCTAGTATAATTTTTTTTTAAATTTTGATCACCCAAAAAAAAAGATACACCATGAAAGATAGACATATTTACACTTCAAAAAATAGCTATAAAAAGGCATAGTTAGAAAATAAATAATATGGAAACCTTATATTAGTCAAAAATTTGAAAAATTATATTTTTAGAAAGAAGAAACTCTGCTCTACGTCATGGTATAATTTTTTTAAAAATGGATCGATTGTTTTATTTTGATTTATCATAGAGGAAGTGGCATTTTTACATTTTCTTGCAAAAACACGTTTGTTGTGTTTTAGACAGTCCATGCCTCAGGCTTGGGGATCCAAACCGATCCCAAGCCTTGAGGCATGGCTTGGAAAAAGAGAAAATACAAAACACGTACATGTTATAATGCGTACGCATTTTTCTTTTTTTATATATTATGGCCCCCAACGTCCCTTTCATCTCTTTCACGGGAATTCTACAAACATTCTGTTTTGTCTGTAATTTTCTCTACATTCTTGCATGATTTTTTAGTAGTTCATTTTGTCCCCTACCCCACTAGTTGATTTTTTCTAATCATGGGTGATAAACGTCAAGCTAAGGACAAGAGGAAAGTCAAGAACAAGACACCAGAGCAATTGGAAGAGAAGAGAATAAAGAAATTGAAGAGAATGCAAAAACTTCGAGCAGGGAAAGGTACATCCGCTATATCAAATGTAGCTAATGTATTAGAAAATGGGGATGAAATACATAATGAAAATGTAGAGAATAATGATTTTGTAATGAATAATGATATTGAATTGAATGATAATGTTGGTATGGATGAAGAAATTGATATGAATCCAATTGTTGAACCCTTACCTGAGAATCCAAATGTTAACCCCAAAATTTGTATGAAAACACTGAATGAAGAAAGTAACCTTGTAAACAAATCTTCACCTCTAAGAACACCTCCTTCCATTTTGTAAAGAAAACCAATTCACTTAATTGAAATTGATGAAAACATTATAAAACCAATGCCTAACAAAATGTCTGAAAGAAATGCGAGAAGAAAAGCTAGTGGAATTTGGGATAATTACTTTGAGAATTTAAATGACACACAAAGATGTCAATTATTTGTTACATTGATGAAATTAATTAAGATGAGACCTATAATGAAGACCTTAGGGTTAAGAACATCTAATGTTGTTGATCAAAATGTGTCAATTATTGAAAACATACATAAAGCATACCAAACTGTAGGTGGAAAAAGACGCACCAAAGATAGTAATGCTACACGGCGTGCACTTACTAATTGTATAGTAAGTGATAAAATAGTTAATAAATGCTTGATTAGAAAAACAAGCAGTGCTTTGAAGCTAAACAAAAAAACACTAATGAAAGCAATAGAGAGACGTAAACGTCTTGAGTCAGTCAATAACACTGACTATTGGGCTTTCTCTAGTAGACTTCCATGAAAAGACAAGAATACATCTGATATTCTAAAAGAATTAATTGTAAAATTTTGGAATGAGAACACAAGGGTGTCACCGAATAGAAGAGATACAATAAAAAGAAGAATAGGTTCTCGTAATCGTGAATCGTGTGTGCAAACATTTCTTAGATATGACTCAAACAAAATTGTTCTCTAAGTTTAAGAATGAAAATCCACAAATTAACATTAGCCAAAGATTCTTTGAAATGAGCAAACCCTTTTATGTGAAAATCAATCACTCACGTACCACTTGTTGTTGCAGGCATCATGTTGAATTTTCAATGCATTATGATGTTTTTTGTCAAATACGTCGTGTTTTTCATACTGACATCATGTTGCAGAGTGTGGAATAAATGTCCCACAAAAATCTTCAAGGGAATTTATTCCGACAATATTTTGTGAAAAATCAACAAGACAATTTTTTTATAACAAAGCATGTTTGGATGGAATGTGCAATGTATGCGGTGGCTTGCCAAATCTGAAAAGTTGTATCCATGAGGAGAGTACATATTCAATAGGAAAAGAATTGGTTGATTTCACCAAATATAAATCGGTGGCATATCAATTAAAAGATGGAAAAGAATCTAAGAGGTGTGAGCTTGTTAGAAAACAATTACCTGTATCAAAATATATGGTCAAATTCAGAGAGGAAATTTTTTATGAGTATGCAAGGCACACACATAGAGCTCGATGGTTGGATGAACAATTCAAGTTAAGAAAGACACATTCCCACTTGGTACTATTGTTTCAATAGTTGACTTCACAGAGAATTACACATTGCAGCCACAAATGGAGGTTCAGTCTCAATATTATAACTCAATGCAAGTTTCTATTTTCATGCATATAACATTCATGCACTCTCCTAAAAGCACTGAGCAAGATCAAAAATATTAAGAGAGTATCATTTCTACATCAATGATGATCGGACACATTCTACATAATATGTACAAGGGTGTTTCCAGGTGTTTTATGTGAACTTGAATGAGAGGAACATTAGTTTCGATCAACATTACATTTGGTCGACAACTGCACATCACAATTCAAGAATGCACGGATGTTTTATTGGCTAAGAAAGATGCACAAAGAAACAAATGTACAACATATCTAGAGTTTTACTGAGGTAGGGCATGGAAAAGGAGAGCATGATGGTGCAGGAGCATGTGTGAAAAGAGCACTTGCAAGAGAAGAGTTAAAGTTCAAGGATGGTGCTAAATTTACAGATGATACAAAACATTGTTGATTGGTGTGTCAAGAATATGGGCCATGAATCTCAAGAGAGATCAACGGTTCATAGATATTTTTGGTTGATAGAGGAACAACATCTGAAAACTTTGAAGATTGTATGATAGTTGTAGGATCAAGTGATATGCACTCATTCCGTAGTTCAGATGCAAATGCTTGGACTATTTATACTAGGTGCATGACATGTTTTTGTATATCATGCATTGATTTTACGTGGAATGAATGTGAGTCACAACAAGGGGGATGAATGGACTTGTAGACCTCTAATTCCACTCGACACACATCAAGTTCCATGAGCATTACAACTTGCAGGGTCTTCAGATCAAATGACAACATCACCTGACTTTGACCAAGTCTCTGATTTAGTGCAACAAGGTACATACATATATGTACATGCCATGTTTTAGATTTATAAATTATTAAATGGTCAACTCTTAATGTATTTTTAAATTGACTGAAACAATTTTACTTTGTGATACATATGGGGCATTTTTGCAGTTATTGACGATGGAATTTAATGAAGAGGGAACATACTACTTCTTGTCTCATTGTGTAGAGGGGGAAAAAATTGACTTCCATAGTCATTGATGGTGAAGACCTTGAGTATCCCACTGGGTCAATGGTAGTCACTGAACTTGGCTTCGACGATATCCTATCAAAAAATCAAACATTTGGTTGTTTGAAGACTATGAAGTACATCGAAGATACTTCACTATTCACATTTGGTCCTTGCAACAAATATTAAATTGATCAAATATCGAGGTCGGCCATCAAACAAGAATCTGTGGAAGGTTCGTGAATCGAATCATGAAGCAATTCTTGCTACTGTCAAGAATAGAGTTGATCCTTGCGGTTCATTGGATTGAATTTGCAAAGGTATGTTCTTCATGAATTTAATTTGAATATTTACTTAAATGATTTTGTTTAAATTTTGTATGATTTAAAATTCTATTTAATTACTTACTAACATGTTTATGTAGGTTAGTGGTGCCAAAAAAGCTTCCACCTTCACGTGGTTGGCACATTAGTAGAGAATTTATTATTCTCAAGCCAAGTGAAGCTAAGAGAAATTAAATATTAGAAAGGAACAAAAACAAAAATTCTTCTCATTTCACCACCTATATTGTAAAAATATCTTATTAAAATTCTCATTTCACCACCTATATTATATGAACCACCTATATTATTCAGGTGATTGGCAATGGACAACCTTACACTGACTTAGACTTATATTTCATGCATTTACAAATAGTAGGACAACGAGAGAACCAAATGGAGATGGAGAAAACCATGAGAGGATTTCATGTAGAGGGCCCCAACATGGAGGTATCGATCTGACGATACATCTCTAGGTGCCACGAGTCTGAGAAATCACCCATCAAAGATATAGCATGTTTTGGCCTCAGGGCTTAAGGGACTACGCCCGACGAGGTAGCCCAAAAGCACGGGGAGCGTAGGGGAACCAAAAAAAAGCCTCCACTAGCATTCACCTAGCCACCCCGACGTGTTGGCATAGTTGGTTCGGTCCCATGAGCTTCCGTTTGCAAAATATAACATCTCTGAAAGCCTTACACCGACTCGACTCGACTACACTATTTTTCACATTTTGCAAACAATAGACAACGAGAGAACCAAATGGAGATGGAGAAAACCATGAGAGATTTTTTGTAGAGGGCCCCAACATGGAGGTTTCAGATCTAACGAGATGTCTCTAGGTGCCACGGAGTCCGAGAAATCACCCGTGTCAAGATATAATGTGTTTTGGCCTCAGGGCTCTTAAGGACTACGCCCGGACGAGGTAGCCCAAAAGCACGAGGAGCATAGGGAACCAAAAAAAAATCCTCCACTAGCATTCACCTAGCCACCCCGACATGTTGGCATAGTTGGTTTGGTCCCACAAGCTACCGTTTGCAAAATACAACATCTAGCAGCCTTACACTACTCAGACTACACTATTTCACGCATTTACAAACAATAGGACAACAAGAGAGAACCAAATGGAGATGGAGAAAACCATGAGAGGATTTCATAGAGGGCCCAACATGGAGGTTTCAGATCTAACGAGATGTCTCTAGGTGCCACGGAGTCTGAGAAATCACCCGTCAAGATATAAGGTGTTTTGGCCTCGGGCTCTTAAGGACTACGCCCGAATGAGGTAGCCCAAAGCACGGGAGCATAGGGAACCAAAAAAAGCCTCCACTAGCATTCACCAGCCACCCGAACATGTGTGTTTTCCTAAGTTGGTTTGGTCCCACAAGCTACCATTTGCAAAATACAACATCTAGCAGCCTTACATTGACTCAGACTACACTATTTGCATGTTTGCAAACAATAGGACAACGAGAGAACCAAATGGATATGGATAAAACCATGAGAGGATTTCGTAGAGGGCCCCAACATGGAGGTCTTGAATCTGACGAGATGTCTCTAGGTGCCACAGTGAGTCCGAGAAAAATCACCCGTCAAGATATAGTGTGTTTTGGCTCAGGCTCTTAAGGGACTACGCCCGACGAGGTAGCCCAAAGCACGGTGGAGGAAACCACCAATGTTCAATGATTTTGCCACAGGATGCAACTATGTATACTATGAACTTAGTTTTTTTGTTGGGAGACCACCAATGTTCCAACTTGTTCATTTTGAAAGAATGAATATCTTCAATCAAACAGAGAATGAAGAGCCTAAATTTTTTTTGACATTACAAAAGGTTGTTTGTGCCCAAAAAGAAGTCAAAGGCCATATAAATTTTCAGTCTTCAACTTTAGATGACAATGAACATCATGAAGAAAAATAATTAGGTGAAGATGTCACTATGATTCAAGAAGAAATGCCTCCTAAAAGTCATAAAGAGTCAATTTGATTACCCAAAAACATCTGGAAGAACTTAAAGAGAAGATACGAGCAGAAGAAAAGGAAAAATGGGAAGCGTGGAAGGATCACAACTTAACTAGAATGGAAGATCTATGTGATGTTGTGAATCATGGATAATCTTAAGGACAACATGCCAAGTTGATTATTTTTATTAATCCTAGCTGCTTCAACTTCACAAATCAAACCAGGTAGTTCCAAAAGCAGCATACTGGCAAGAAAAAATGCAATGAAGTATTGATAATTGAGCCTAAAACTCATTTAGAATTGTAATTTATTTTTTGATTGAGCATTCACCCATAGTTTCTTTTTTTAAGGAAGAAATTCATTTTATATGTGAGAAATAGAATGCTGATTTAGTCTATTACTCTGACTATTTAGGTTAGATTTATGTAGTCATTCAATGAAAGTTTAAAGCTCTTCAATACTAACATGGAAAAATTTTTAGGGCCCTACAAAATCCTCTCATGGTTTTATCCATATCCATCTCGGTTCTCTCATTGTCCTATTGTTTGCAAACACACGAAATAATAGTGAGTTGAAGTCAAAGTGTAAGGTTGTCAGGCACAGCTATATATTTTGCAAATGGTAGCTCATGGGACTAACCATCTATGAGAACACATGTCTAGTGGCTTTAGGTGAATGCTATAGTGGAGTCTTTTTTTGGTTCCCTACGCTCCCGTGCTTTCAGGCTACCTCTGTCCGGCGTAGTCCCTTAAGAGCCCTGAGGCCCAAACATGCTATATCTTCGACGGGTGATTTCTCAGACTCTCCATGGCACCTAGAGATGTCTCATCAGATCCAAGACCTCCATGTTGGGGCCCTCTACGAAATCCTCTGGTTTTATCCATCTCCATTCGGTTCTCTCTTGTCCTGTCTTGTTTGCAAAAAGCATGAAATATGCAGTATGAGTCTAAGTCGAGTCAGCAGTAGGGCTGCTAGATGCTATAGTTTTTGCAAACGGTAGCTTATGGGACCAAACCAACTACGCCAACACATCAATGGGCCTACAAGTGAAATGCTAGTGGAGGATTTTTTTTTGTTCCCTATACGCTCCCCGTGCTTTTGGGCTACCTCGTTCGGGTGTAGTCTCTTAAGAGCCCTGAGACCAAAACACATTATATCTTCGACATGTGATTTCTCGACTCCATGGCACCTAGAGACATCTCATCAGATCCAAACCTCCATGTTGAAGCCCTCTACAAAATCCTCTCATGGTTTTCTCCATCTCCATTCGGTTCTCTCGTTGTCTATTGTTTGCAAACGTTGAAATATATAGTCTAGTCAAAGTCAGCCAGTAGTAGTCTGCTCAGATGCTATAGTTTGCAAACAAAAGCTCATGGGACCAAACCAACTACGCCAACACATCAGGGTGGCCAGGTGAATGCTAGTGGAGGATTTTTTTTTTTGGTTCCCTATGCTCCCCGTGCTTTCGGGCTACCTCGTCCGGCGTAGTCCCTTAAGAGCCCTGAGGCCCAAAACACGCTATATCTTCGACGGTGATTTCTCGGACTCATGGCACCTAGAGATGTCTCATTAGATCCAAGACCTCCATGTCAAATCCCTCTACAAAATCCTCTCATGGTTTTCTCCATCTCCATTCGGTTCTCTCGTTGTCCTATTGTTTGCAAAAACACGTGAAATAGTGTAGTCTCGAGTCAGCCAGGGCTCACAGATGCTATATTTTGCAAACGGAAGCTCATGGGACCAAACCAACTATGCCAACATGTCAGGGTGGCTAGGTGAATGCTAGTGGAGGATTTTTTTGGTTCCCTACTCCCCGTGCTTTCAAGCTACCTCGTCCGGCGTAGTCCCTTAAGAGCCCTGAGGCCAAAACACGCTATATCTTCGACATGTGATTTCTCAGACTCCATGGCACCTAGAGATGTCTCATTAGATCCGAGACCTCCATGTCAAGGCCCTCTACAAAATCCTCTCATGGTTTTTCTCCATCTCCATTCGGTTCTCTCGTTGTCCTATTGTTTGCAAACGCACGTGAAATACTGCAGTCTGAGTCAGTGTAGGGCTCCTAGACGCTGTAGTTTGACAAACGGTAGCTCATGGGACCAAACCAACTAGGCCAACACATGTCTGGATGGCCTAGGTGAATGCTAGTGGAGGATTTTTTTTGTTCCCTACGCTCCCCGTGCTTTTGGCTACCTCGTCCGGCGTAGTCCCTTAAGAGCCCTGAGGCCAAAACACGCTATATCTTCGACGGTGATTTCTCGACTCTCCGTGGCACCTAGAGACATCTCATCAGATCTCTAAGACCTCCATGTCAAGGCCCTCTATGAAATCCTCTCATGGTTTTATCCATCTCCATTCGGTTCTCTCGTTGTCCTATTGTTTGCAAACGCGTGAAATAGTGTAGTCTAAGTCAGTGTAAGGCTACCAAATGCTATAGTTTGCAAACGGTAGCTCATGGGACCAAACCAACTACGCCAACACATCATCATGGTGGCTAGGTGAATGCTAGTGGAGGATTTTTTTGGTTCCCTACGCTACCCGTGCTTTCGGGCTACCTCGTCCGGCGTAGTCCCTTAAGAGCCCTGAGGCCAAAACACGCTATATCTTCGACGGTGATTTCTCAGACTCTGTGGCACCTAGAGATGTCTCATCAGATCCGAGACCTCCATGTTAAAGCCCTCTATGAAATCCTCTCATGGTTTTCTCCATCTCCATTCGGTTCTCTCGCTGTCCTATTGTTTTAAACACAAAATACTGTAGTCTGAGTCAGTGTAGGGCTCCCAGATGCTATAGTTTGCAAACGGAAGCTCATGGGACCAAACCAACTACGCCAACACATCGGGTGGCCAGGTGAATGCTAGTGGAGGATTTTTTTGGTTCCCTACGCTACCCATGCTTTCGGGCTACCTCATCCGGGCGTGTAGTCCCTTAAGAGCCCTGAGGCCAAAACACGCTATATCTTCGACGGGTGATTTCTCGACTCCGTGGCACCTAGAGATGTCTCATCAGATCCGAGACCTCCATGTCAGGCCCTCTACAAAATCCTATCATGGTTTTATCCATCTCCATTCGGTTCTCTCTCGTTGTCCTATTGTTTGCAAACACGCGCAAAATAGTGTAGTCTGAGTCAGTGTAAGGCTGCTAGATGTTGTATTTTGCAAACGGTAGCTTGTGGGACCAAACCAACTATGCCAACACGTCGGGGTGGCTAGGTGAATGCTAGTGGAGGATTTTTTTGGTTCCCTATGCTCCCCATGCTTTCGGGCTACCTCGTCTGGGCGTAGTCTCTTAAGAGCCCTGAGACCAAAACACGTTATATCTTCGACATGTGATTTCTCGAACTCCATGGCACCTAGAGACATCTCGTCAAGATCCAAAACCTCCATGTTGAAGCCCTCTACAAATCCTCTCTCGGTTTTCTCCATCTCCATTCGGTTCTCTCATTGTCCTATTGTTTGCAAACGCGTGAAATACTGTAAATCGAGTCTGAGTCAAGTTAGTAGGGCCTCCGACGTAGTTTGCAAACGGAAGCTCATGGGACCAAACCAACTACGCCAACACATCGGGGTGGCCAGTGAAACACTAGTGGAGGATTTTTTTGGTTCCCTACGCTACCCATGCTTTTGGGCTACCTCGTCCGGCGTAGTCCCTTAAGAGCCCTGAATGACTAGATTGGCTTAAGAATGAATTTGATAGGGGTATGTCTAAGAACACACAGGGAGTTATCAATCACCTAGTAAATATTTCTTGTTTAGTTCTGATGGGAGTCAGCTGGCCTACGGCTTAGTGACCTTCCATTCATTGATAATTTATGCTATGATAAACCCATGGATGCTTTCAAAAGCACCTTCAAAAGGATAGGGGTAGTCATCAAGCCTAGTGAAGGGTGTGATGTGATTTCCAAATAACTTGAAATGCCTACAGATTTAAAGGTAATAACATGAATTGATAGATTAGACAATCAAGAATCATTGAGTGTCCGAATCAAATGTCATTGCATCTAGGAGACATTCTCAAGCATTGGAGTAATGTATATGGAGAGACATTCTCAAAATATCAACAGATGAAAGGCATCAAATTGTGATGACTCTTAGGTGTTTTAACAGGGAGAAGACTAAGAAGCATAGAAGAATGTAGTAAGTGCATGATAAGATAGAACCAATACAAAGAGACCATGAGCAAGAAGAAGCGCAAGTAAGGTAAATACACATATACACATTGATAAATTGAATGAATAATTACTCAGATTAGGTAACTCTTTATATATACATTATATAAATATTGATTTCCAAAGTTTGATGCATATTATACATTGAAAATGCTAGTACATGTACATCACCAATAAATGAAAAAATAATCCATAATGTCTTAAATATTGTCAAGTGCACATCATATTAGTTTCATGCAAAAATAATCTCAGAAATGTAAGGTCTCATACAAAATTATCAAGTTCCAAATAGTATTTTAATGTGCATAATAAATACAAAAATGCCCAAATAGGTCATATACCATCAAGTTCAAATGCCATATAGGCGTACATACAATGCCATGCACATAGGCATACAAAAACAATGTCATGTAAGACATATATATTTCCTACTCATCAAAATCTATCCCTCTCTTGGCCTTGCTCAAGAAGAAGGCCCTCCCTTAGATGAAGATGGAGATCTATGAGATGACTTTGGATCATCCGAGCCCATGCTTCGAGTCCTCTTCCACTGAATACTCACCTGTAGATGAGCCTGTAAATGCAAACAATGTTTTTTTGTCAAAACTTAATTTATATATGTTTTCAACATGTATTTAAGACCATGCTAGAATGAAAGTATTTACATAAATACACAAACTTACCACAAGTTGTCGATCATGCCGAATTTGCATCTCACGCTCAGATGAGTCATCGGGAGCTCCTGCAGTAAGATGAACGGGGGTACGAAGATGATGAGATGGAGGAGTCTCATGCCCTCAAAGTCAAAATGGAGGGGGTTGAAGTTCCCTACATACACATAAGATCAAAAATCTAACATCAGAATTAGCGAAAATAGAACTAAGTACATGTATGTACATAATGACAATATTTTAACTAATTTTATCAATATAGAACTATTGTTTTTACCCCACCACGCCTGTGAATCAAATGAAGGTGCTACTATCATCATAGTAACTCCTACATACACACAATGAAGGACATTATTAACATAATTTAATAATTCTACAATGAAAGACATTACTAACATGTAATTTAACATAATATGAATTACACGAGAAATTTAACAAAATTTACGTGTTGTTTGAATACCTCAATGAGTTGTTGCATGCAGATGAAATCGCAACGGCAAACACCTTTATCTACTTGTCGCAGAGATGGTGGGGTGTCTAGTGAAGTCAACATCTTTATCAAACATGTATATCACGTGAGTTAGATGGACATACAAGAACATACATATATTTGACTTCAAAACTAATATATATATATACACACATATATATATATACATACATATATACACACACACACACACACACACATACACACATACACACATGTATGTGAAAATTTTACATAATTAACATTCTAAATTACCTCTATGAATGTATGTGTATGCATGGTGCTCACCGCCTATGGTCGGGATGAAGATGCGCCTCCCACGCACTATAATATCAATGCATATACATGTACAAATACAATTATTTCAAAAATTTAACATATATAAGTAAATCAAGTACTCCAAACTTTTTGTAACACACATAACAAAACATAACAAATTTACTTGCAAGGTGACGCCGATGAATGTAATCCAAATGTCTCACTCAAAAGGACATCTGACATAGTGACATTATCGTGTGCACCCCTAGCACCAGGTGCACCAAAATCAATACGCATGAAAGTATCGTCCTCCTCGGGCCCCAAACATATGCTACCACATGACGAGAAAAGATGTGGCCTCATGCTAGTACTCCCTGAGGGAATACTCTATGTACCTCCACGAGCATCTGGCTCAAAAATCCCTCGTATGTCAAACAAGGGTCATAGATAGCCCCTGAAGCGCATGGAGTGTATCAATCTCTACTGTCTCCTTCACTACTTGAGGGACAATCTCAGGTGAGGGGGCTTCTGTGTGGGGAATCTACCTATCAATAGGTGCACGTTGTGCACCTAGGTCGATCCTATGTAGATCCTTTTCCTCGGCCCTGAAATCTCGAAAATCAAAATAATTTGGGATCTCATTGAGGATAAACTCGCAATAGAGTTTCCTCAGAAAGTATAGTGGCACCTCGTTGTTATTACAAGGTGGAAAATCAAACACCATCCACCATCGGTCCCAAAAATTATTTTTAATCAAATTATTATTGCACCAATGGATGGGAAACCATTTACATGACAACGGAATAGGAAAATTAGTGCGGGGTCCGTGAATAAGGCACATATGAGGTCTTTTGAAATTTATTTTTTCTTTACATCCACATATGACAATTTGTTGGAATAATAAACCCTACAACCCTCTCTGTAAGTTGTCCAACGATCAATTTTCCCCATTTCCATGTCAACTTGAACAAGTAATGCCTCCAATGTGTTTGCAAGAGAGGCACAGTGGGGGTTTGTAGATTGTGAATCCCTCATTGTTTTGATTAAATCCTCAATTTCAATTTTGTTTTCAACTATGTGGGCTGCTAAATCTTCTTGACTACCGAGGGATGTTGAGCAATTGTGGGAGTGTCGGGAGGGATGACAAGAATAACAGGTTTGGTTGTGGTTGATTCCCTCGACCTCTAACTGTAATAATAAAAATATGTATTCAATTCAAATTTTAATCTATAATTATCATATTTCAATGCAATTTTGAGAAAAGAATTGTGCTTACCTCTTCTCCATGGTGCCATCTTGCATGCGACACCTTGAAGGAGGTTTTCTTAGCATTTCCATAGAATCATGCACCCAAAAACAAGTCTACGGAACCCGGGGTAACCTCTGTCCCTTTCCAGGGCACCAATCCAAATGTTCCTCCGGATCTGCATTTTATGTGCTCAGTGCGATAGGTCATGCTTCAAATATTCCAATTTTCCAACTCTGTGCACTTTCTAGAACTCTTCAAATCAGCTAAGGCTTCTTACTCTCTCTTCGTAATTAGGTTTTCATTATTTATTGCTTAGTTGCTTGGGTATTTATTTATTTATTTTTATTATTGTTTATTTACCGATGCTATAACATTGATTAGGCTCATAAATTACATATTAGCTTAATCACCTACAATGATTAAAAAGATTAAAAACTCCCATACATGATCTTTTTATTATGAGTTAAAATGATCGTCTCAATGAGAAAATTTTCCTCCCAAAATAAGGTGCAAGTAAAAAAATCTCATACTCTTTTTTTTTTTCCAATGGATAAATTAGTCTAATGACATCACTATAAAATGCTATTAGACGGTAACTTTTTTTATGCTACCAGATGGTAGCATTTTTTATGCTATTGGATGACAACATATATTATCTTGTCGATCGGTAGCATAAAAAATGCTATCGATCGACAACACTAGGTGATATTTGTGAATTTTTATTTCACGGGAATGGAGAATCGACCCCTAAAATTAAATTGTACCTAGAAATTTTTGACGACCCGGTCCTAACTCCTACCCTAAAAATTCACCAATTTCAAATTTCAAAAACCAGAATATTCGTGAATGAACGAAAACTTGCCACTAAAATTTTCCTTGAGTTCCAAAGAAGGATTTTATTTAAATTAATTTTTGAGGTGATGGGCTTAAATTTGTTAAATGATGACTTGTTTTTCACTCAAAATATTCCTTGAGATGTATAAAATTAGAATTTATAAACTTGGCCCAACAAAATCAAACCATGGTGTAAAGGAGACACCTCTTTTTAGCTTAGAAATATCTCACAAAAACACACAAAGAAACTAAATTTATCCACTTTTTATGGTGAAAGTGATTAAGTAGGGTTAGATGATGAGTGTGGATCTTCCTAAACTTTCCATCGAAAGTAACATACCTCTTCAAATTAAATAACACTTCCAACCACCAACCAAATAAGGGAAAATGGATAAAACCATCATACATAGTGAGAATACACTCATTATGGAGGAAGGGGTCTTCATCTCCTTAATCATATTCCTCTTTCTTTAAAAACTTTCACACCCTGCATTGACATGCATCACTTTTCCATTTTTTCCTCCGAGACTTCAAAAGAAACCTCCTAAGTGATTCAAAATCGTCGTCCCCAGAGCCATAGCAAAATCCGAAGCCAAAATGAAATCTTTTCCCTTTAACTTAAAAAGATAACTAGTCAATCCCCTAAAAATATTCCAAATAGCTTCACCTCACCATAGAGTGATACAAGAAGAGGGCTCCACCCTCAAGTTGTTCCCACCCATCTCACGAAACAGGATATAAACAACAAAAAATGTAGAGAAGAAACAATACTCCACACTGCAAGAAAATGAAAGGAGAAGCATCCCAAACATCCTATACACATGCTTACGCCGAGTGCACAAAAAGCCACAAAAATCATGATACATCACCCACAACAATCATGAAAGGAGTTTCCTTTACTATATTAATTAGTATTTGAGAAATTATTATTTTAACCCAAACTATAATTGGATTCTAAGTAATAGTATTCCCCATTTCCCAAGCCACATAAAAGAAACAATTAGAGTCCAAGTATGTGATTCCCTAACTCAAATTCTCTTACTAGAATCAAGAGTTGTATCTCTAAGAAAATATCCACATTAAAAACAACCCTTAGGGTAGGAATCTTACATGGACAAAAAATAGTATGTAATTGACTTTTGGACAATTTTAGTAAATGTTGTGCCTAGTTTGTGTCGGTTTAACTCATGAAACCTCTTACCTATTGGTAGTTTTCCACCCTTTTGAAGAGAATGATAAACATCTATCACATCTTGATATAATATTTATTACAAATCTAGTGTGAGACATGTACAACCACATATCAACCTCAAGCACATGATGATTCAAGAATGAAGCTTGAAGATTTGGACACGAGGCCTTTTTGAGAGACAAATATTTCTCAATTAATACAAACTATCAAATAATTAAATAATAAACAATTTTAACACCTATATTAGGAAATATTTTCTTTTAAAAGTTGATCATACCTTAAATAAAAAATACTTTTATTCACATTAATATTAGTTATGATGTAATGCAATTGAAATCAAAATAAAAATGTTTTATCATGGATGTAGTAATATAGCTAAAATTGATTCATATGTTGACACAAAAATGATTATTCGCAAATTAAAAATATAGTTTCATTAAGTGATATATAATCGTATTTGTTATATTAGCATAACATATAGAGGTAACCATGAAATTATACAATGAAATAACATTCAATTGTTGTCAATAACGATATAAATTAATTAGATGGTCATCTCTCTGGAGATAATGTAACGATGGTAGTATCATTGTAGGAGTATTTATTTTCTCAAAGAAAAATATTTAGTAGTAATTAAAGTTTCTATTACAAACATTGTTATAGAGGCAAGAGAAACTATTGGGTTTGCACATCTAAAAATGTCCTTAGGATGTCAAGCAATGATACTAAGGGATGTCACAAGAAAATAACATGTTATTATAAGGCATGCCATGTTTGTTTTTCACATTTACATAAAGCATGCATATCGAGTTCAAATTATTGACACAAGCCATATGTATGCACTTGACCAAGCATCTTTATGAAGATATGGTGATGGGAAGATTATAGTCATACAAGAGGATGAACATGTATAACTACTAGGAGTTCGGGGTGAACTAAGGGATCGTGGAAAGGTGGTACACCTTTCATAATTGATTATGAGGGATTTTTCTTTTGCACTCCCCTATGACCCTATATTAAACCCGGTCATCTATAGGGACAAACAACCAAAAGGACCAACCATAGAGACCTCATATTCAACAAAACCATTTTGAGAGAGCTACAATTGAAAAGGATGATAAAGGCATTGTATGAAATATGTGAGTGAGTACGAGTGGCTTCTCAATGTTGGGTTGATATCTTTGAACAATGTGAATTCTTTTATTTGTTCATTGTAATGAAACATCATCTACTCCTTCACATGAAAAATATGATGTCCCGAGCAACAAAAATACTAATTAACCCAATGTACTACTAAAATATATGAACCGAAATGTCAATGAAATACTAATACTTTTATTTCTTTAAATATAGAGGAATAGAAGGAATGAAACCAAATTGACAAACATGATCCTATTTGGGTTGATTCGAAAGAAGAGAAATATGGGTGAAGTGATAATTGCAATAAGGAGTGATGGATTAAATATCGACATTGGTATTTGTAACTCTTCACATTCACATTGATTGTATTCACATTGAGTATTCACCAAGATCATATGAAATTATTATGAATACACATGCATAATTAACCAAAAATACACATACATATACATAATATTACTAAGGTAGTGGCCACTTGCTAACTTTTAAGTGATAGTAGTCTCTCGCTAATAATAACTTTAAGATAGTGTAACTTCTACTTTTGGGTTATAACGTCTTTTGTAATATTATTATCCTCTTATTATGCCTTCAACAATCATAATAATTGTTTCTCTCTATAATTACTTTCTACCATAGATAAAATTTCATTATTGGATTATATATGATGTAAAAATTAATATTTTTCAATTTCAAATATATCATTTATCCATTTATTTAATTGGTTGGCGACATTTCTCTTCATTTTGATGTTGTTTAAACATAGGTATATGTGATAATTTAGGAAAAGTATTGGAGAAATTGTAACATCATGTTAGTGTTGATGCAATAGAAGTAATGTAATGCCCAAAAAATTCAATAAAAAAACACGCTAAAAAAGACAATGGGCGTCTAAAATTTGTGATATTTTTTTTTTGAAATTTCACTAAAAAAAAAAACATCATGGTTAACCATTACAACTCTAATACCCTTACCACTACATTAAACATGAAACTTTGACTCATGTATTGCTGACATCGCATCCTAAGGTGTGTGATAAGAGTTAACTAGGTCCGGTACGATACTTTCCCCCCATGGTTACTCATGTCGGTCAAGGGGACTTAAGCATGTTTATGATCAAATTAAAGCGACCATTTCACTTCGGAGAGAGAGACCTAATCCTATGTATTATTTTTATCCATAACTAATTTTCATTAAGGTTATTGTTTGTACCCCACCTATGAATTTACCCGTACATACTTGGAAAAAAATTAACACCTCTATTAGGCCTTACAAAAATGTGCAAGATTAAAATTAAAATTAAAACAAAACACTTAAGCTACGTGGGTGGCCCCTTAAGGGGTTTTTAATAATACCAAAAGTATTAAAGGGATTTATACCTGCTATAATTTAACTCTTGCATTCCCATAAAATGGGAGAGAATAAAAGTAACCTGATTACTTCTTTAAAAAAATCAATAATTAAAGGAATAAAGACTAAATGGAATTTTGTAAAATATATATGTCCAGGTTAAGTAATAGCCATCAGATTAAATCATCGTGCACCCTTGATCTTATTTGTTATGGGGCCCTAAATTTCTCTATGTAATTTTATTTCCCTTCATTTTCTTTCACTTGATTATTTCTTTGTTATCTTCCTTTGAAATTGCAGGAAGAAGCCGTGGCTATGGAGGGGGCGGTTTAGTTTGTGGATTTTTTGAATAAAAATATATATTTCGTGCAGGATGTGGAGATCTTTCACAAAGTTTTATATATATATATATATATATATTATTTTATTTCATTTCATTTCTTCTACTGGTGGGGCGGCCATGAAAGATAGAGCTTCCAAAAAAATCATTTTATTTTTTTGTGCAGGGTTTATCTCCATGGAAGAGCAGTAAATTACTATCATTATTATTTTCATTTTGTGATCTCCCAACAGGGGCGGCCATGGAGGGAGTCTTCATTTCTGCCCCCTTTTTTTTGGCTGCGGGTTTTATTTTTATTTTTATTTCTTTATGTTTCGGATGGGGGCGACCATGCCCTCACAGGTTTTTTTTATTTTTTTTATTTTACATTATGCAAGGAAAAAGACAGGTTGAAAGAATGTTTAGAATGAGTTGTTCTCCACATTCTGTATTGGGTGGGCTTTTTTTTTTTTTTTTTTTTTTTTTTGGTTTCGGGTCTATCTTTCCCTTTCAAATTTTATTTTGCTGGTGAAAACATGGAGAGAAAAACAACAATTATGTCCCATTGGTAGCTAAATGATTCACAAAATATCTAATATCTTTTCAACCAATATCTTAACACCCTAAGAAAAATCTAAATCAAACGCCCTCAAAACAAATCTGATATGTGCCCTAACTCGGCAAACTCTAAATTTACTCTCTTGAAATATTTTTGTTAATAAAGTATGGAAAATTACTAAAAGATAAGGGTAAATCTGAATGTCTGAAACTTGCGAAATTTTAAATTTTCAGTCATAAAAACATAAATGAGTTGGGATCACATATTTCTGCTATTTTTTTTTCTTGAACAAGTATATATAATTGAATGCTTCAATTTTTCATCTAAAACATAACACAGAATTTGTTTTATAACATGTAATTGATATAACAACAAAAAAAAAAAAATAATCTTCAATCCTTCTCATATAGCCTTGGATTGACTTAAAAATTTCATTCTTTACATATATCATAGCATACCAATCCCCGCCTTAAATGAGAAAAAAAAACAAGTCTACTTTGAGCTTTCTTGATGGCGTAGTGACTTCACATCCATGCCTTTCTTTTCAACATACACGGTAACACAAGGTAAAGTTTCAAGCTTACTCAAGCTAAGGTTTTCATCTACCTTATTTACAATATAGGGAAAAACGTATCTAGTTTCTCAAAGCTATTATTTTACACCATTTATAAATCATCAAACAAGGTAGAAGCAAACAACAAAATTTCTTTATAAGGAGGAAATCAACAATTATCTCCTTAATTTACTACATGTTAATGTTACACTATCGAGAGGGATTAAAGACGTGATTTTACAATAAAATGAGAAAGAATGCATCATTTTATAAAGCATGAGTGATTTCCATACAACTTGTTATATATAGATATATCCACACCTTCCTATTGAAGTAGTCTACAAAGGATTTCAACACAAAAGTGGGAGTTCAATACAACTTTCAAGCTACATACAAAGAGAGGGATAACACAACTTGAAGTAACACATGCATGCCTAAGATTTACATGCATCCCAAATGGAGGACTCAAAATGGAGAAATTACAACATGATTTTGCAATAATCAAATAAGATTAAGAAGTAGAACTCTCCCAAAATTGGGGAGAACACAATGCCAAGTATGCAAGAAAACTCCAACCATCTTCAAGCTTGAACTCTAACTCTTGTACTCCACATAGTCTTCAACACAAAGAGAAAGGCTTGTCTCACCACCCAACCTATAGGCATCATTACATGCCTTTCCAAAGGTTGGAAGACATGCTAGTTTCCCCCAAGTCCATGGGAAAGAGGTCAACTAACCAAAACTTGCACAAAATGGAGGGTGAACTAACAATGATACAAGCACACAAAAATATGTCAAATACAAAACAAGACTCCAAAATTTACAAGGAGAAAAACCCATGTTCTTCCTCAAAAGTGGGGAAGAAGAGAAAGTTCTCAAAAAATTATATTCCAAATTGCTTGCACAAAGAAAAAATCTCCATACCCTCCTTATTGCTCCTAAATTCAATCAAAACCCTCCTTATTCCTCCACCCTTTCTCCAAGTCCTTCTTGGAAGGATTTTCAAACCCAAAGGGGTTTCCTTACCAAGAATGGGGAAGGAGATTCAAGCCAAATGAATCAAATTCCCCACCTCAACCATTTGAGGGGAAAACAATAAGACCCTACAAGGCTTATCCATCAAGCCTTGAGGATTGAGAGAGAAAATCCCTCTCTCTTCCCCCACAACTCCAAAACTCCATCTTGCCATGTGATGGAGGGAGTAAAACAACAACACACAACCAAAAATCCACATGCACAATAACAATTTCAAACACCCAATCTAACATCTAAAAGGAAACAACACAAACAAAAGACATAAGAGCCTACCTCAAGGAAAGCTCTCCAAAAAGCTTTCCAACTTCAAATTTCTCCACTCTTGACTCAAGCAAATCACAAGCTCCAAATCACCCAAGCATCCAAGCAAGAAGTTCCCAAGAAAAAAGTCCCTCTCTTTTCCCATGAATGGGAATTTGAAGAGGAGCAAGCAAGCATCCTCACAAATGAGGGGGTGACATGTGTCACCCCTCTCCTTCTTCAAGGTCAAAGATGCCAAAACAAAAGAGAGAAAGGGTAAAATTGTCTTTTTGCCCTCTTCTCCCAAAATTCCCTAAATGTTAACAAGACAAAATTAGTGAAACTTTTAACAAGCACTCCAATCCACATCCCTTACATGGATGTGACCAAACAAGAGGTAAAAAGGGAGGGAAAACTCCCTCTAGCCTTGAAAATAAGCCCCCCTACCCATTAGGTAGGGTCCAAGGGCTCATTTTTATGTTAGGGGAACTCCCAAGCTAAAAAGGGGTCCCCAAAAATGCCCAAAATAACCTAATTTCGGGTTTTGCATTTTTGGCACAAGGGTAGAGGGTGTGGGGACCACCCAAGGGTCTCACATGTGACCCTAAACCCTTGTGATTAAGTGACTCATTAAACAAAATCAAAAATTTAAATGAAAGTGGGATTATTAACTCCCAAAACAAGTTTACATCATAATTAACTACCCTAAACAAAATTAATAATTCAAGGCACAATACATTACAAAAATTGGGGTCACTCATAGTGCCCAAAATAATAATCTCCTATACTAAGGCTTCACACAATGAACATGGCTAGGACTCAGCCCGTGGGCTGCTTGTGCAAGATTGTGTAGCTGGCCTGAATCCCACGTTCTCCTGTAAACCTATCACCTGCACACTCATTGCACACATTAACCGTACATGTCCGATAAAATATAAAACAACGACATAGTAAGATATCAATAAGTTCTAAACTAGCCTAACATCCTACTGAAATCAAAATGCGACAACGTGCACAATTATACTCAATATTCCAAAAGTTAGACAAGATGATAAAGTGACATATAACCATGGAATTCCACATGCAACAACTATCCATCAATATAATTATGTTCCAAACACAACATCATATCCATTAGTATCCATGACATCATAAGAAAATGCGACAACATAGAAATTAAGCTAAATTGGCGCTATACGCCTAAATGTCCACACATGTCTAATAAGATCAAATCTCTAAATATAATGTCCAAGATATAACCAATCACTGTCAAAACATGTCTATGAGCAAAGAAACAACAAGCTACTGAGCTATAAAAAGTGTGGGCACTACAAGTAATCATTTGTTGGGAGCTTGAACAATTTCTTCTCAATGTGACACGGATGAGAAAATTTGTAGAATAAAGAATCATATGCTTATTAAAAATATAAACACAGCAAATGAAAAGTGAACTCAATTATTTTAATATATATATATATATATTTTTAATTTACATTTCTCAAATAAATTTTAACCCTTTGGAAAGATAAAGAAGTGGTATAATTTTGATACTATATATCATTTTTTTAAATTGAAACGAGTTATTATGTCACAACCCATGAAAGAAGGATTATATTTAAATTAAGTTTTTAAGGTGATAGGATTAATTTTGTTAAATGATGACTTGATTTTCACTCAAAAAAATTGAGATGCATAAAATTAGAATTGCATAAACTTGGCCCAACACTTATTGGTAAATAGTCTATATATTCAATTAATATAAAATATTGTAGAAGTAATTATAAGATGATATCTAGACGAGATTCTAAGTTGTATATTTAAAATAATTGAAGAAGAGAATTATTATTATATTGAAATTTTAAAAACAAATAAATGTATTCATTTCACAACTAATCAACCATTATATTAGTAGAAAGATCATTTATATTGTAACATTATCTTTATTAACATCAAAATCACGATATCAAACAAAAATTAATCAAACTTATTTCCATAGTATTAACTAACAATATGATGTATGAGCTAATTAAACACCATAAAATCACGATTCATAACTTCAAGTTTTGTTCTACACTCAACACAATTTAATGTCTAAATTAGGCTATATTTCTTAAGGTTAGCAAATAATGCTATCCTTTCTTTTTGTTTGTTGGTAAATAAGAATCATTTAACAATGCTGAAATAATAGAAATGATTACGAGTGACCATGACTAATTTAGTGCTTATTTATTTTCCACCGGATTGGACAAGTGCTTCCATTAAAGATATCTTTGAGTGGGTAGTTAGTATTTCGACTCTCTTTGTAAATTATTTAGTTGTGAAAATGCAATACACTAAGTTTCAAAATCAGTACTTTATTCAAAATAAAAAAAAAATAAAAAAATCAGAATTTATTTAAACATATTTACATTACTTATTATAAGTTGTAATGATAATTAATATTGGCTATCTTTTTCTTATTTTTCAATTTTATTAATTATATTGTTCTACTCCGAGCTGATTTATCCACAAATAAATATTTTGTAAACTTCATCAAATTTAAGAGATATTACGACCTTCATTTTATCTTCTAACTTTCCAAATTATAATTCTCTTGTTTTGTCTATGGATTATCTTGTTCTTTATGTAATCCCCTTCAACCAACTAATTTGATTTTAAGACTATTTAATTACTACGATCCTAGTGTATTTATGTGTTTATTGATTATTGGTCTATATTATGCTCTTATCTACATGTGTTCTTAATGTTGTTTGACTCTCAATTTTTCTTTTCTATTTTACTCGTCTAGTCCCCTTTGTCCTATTATCTCTCTCTTCCAAGATAATTTTTGCTTTGATTCTATGTTTCCTTTTTTATAGACATTTTAATAGAACCATAGTATTATACTTTGAATATTCCAAAATCCTCTCACTACATAATAGTGTGTCCCAATTTTTAGTGGTTTGAGGCCGATACGCTCCATTTTCAAGTCATTTACCCCCTCCTACACAACTGAAGTTTAATGGTGTGAAATTAATAAACATTTTTGTTATAGATTGTATTTACAAAGAAGTAGTGCTTTGCATTTTTATAAAAAAACATTCATATGCTCAAAATTCTTGGTTGCCACACATGTTTTCCATTCTTCTTGTTTGGATCCCTCAAACGATACCTATGCCAAGATGGAAAAGGTTTTGTGAAATTTCTCTAGAATATTTATAATGGTGATAGAGGTTTTCACGAAGTAGATTAGGACATTGTTGCGAAGCCTAAATAGCTTGGTGCTATTGGGCTTCTTGACATTTAAAGCCAAGGTCATGCCTTATGTGTTAAATGGATCATTCAAGCCCTTGAAGGTGAATAATAATGGAAAGCTCTTCTAAAAATGCATCATTCTTAGTTGCTCTCCATGGGAAAAGGAGCATGGAAAGGTTCATATATTGAATTGTGCTCACACATATTAGTGTTAATATCGTGGGTAATTGTTTTTGCCACAAATATGTGGAAATCTTGGGAATTGTTGAACTAACACTTAATATGGAATGGGGATAGATTTAGATAAGGCCTCTCTACCAATTTTTATTCCATATGGTGGTCCCCTATGCTTTATTAATATAATATTAATGCTCCCTTTGACATGGTTCATTAGCTTATAGCATAGAACTCTTTAGGAAAGGGATCAAGGTCATTTCTAATTTTTTTACAATATCTCTTGGGACTGGATACCATGGCCTACTATAAGAGGTATATTTTAGCTTCAAGATATTGTAAATGGGTTTTATATTTTCCATGAACTTCACATTGATCTAGATTGTACATCTTGGCATGGTTTTGGGGTCTAAGGCATCACCCTAGTTGGGGGTTTGGGGCTAGCCCCAAGAAATATTTTTAGGGTTCCCTATTTTTTCGGGCTCTATTACAAGTATATTTAGCCTATGTTAGTTATGGGTGGTCAAATCACTCATGTTTATGACGAGTTGTTATGGGTTGTATTCTTGGCCCATGGTTTTGGTACCCATTGTTTTGTAATACCATTATAACAGATTACTTACTAATATGATTATATATAGTTGGGCATGTAGTAGGATAGAGAAAACTAAGAATAAATTATTAGATAGTAAAACAATTGAGTGAATACAATAAGGAGATAAGTTATTGGATTGGGTTTTTCCCAAAAGGTTTCCCACGACGTGTACTTGTGTTATTTTGTGTATTTCCTTTCTCTATTTTTATCCTAAAGATTATGTGAAGTATTTCTTCTCTCGATATTTCTTCTATAATATAATTATCTCCATTTGGTATTAAAGTGAGGTTCTATCTTTGTGTGAAAATTTAGGGGTTTTCGAACCTTTTGATAGGCTTTTCTTTAAGTGGGATTTTTATGTGTATGAATTTGTTCGAGTAGAGGAAAATTAATGGAAGTGAAAGGATTAATATTGAAAAATTTAATGACCAATATTTTGAGATATGGAAGCTCAAGATGGAAGATCTTTTGTGGATAGAGGTAAGCGGATTGTTATGTCTAGAGTTATGCTTACAGGTATAAAGCTAGAGGAATGGGAAAAGATTGATATGAAGGCAAATATTTCAATTAGATTATGTCTGTCAGATTCAATTTTGTTGAATGTGTCAAATGAGAAATATGCTCAGGCATTATGGGAGAAGTTAGAGACTTTGTATCGAGGACAAAGTATCTAGTGAACAATTTTTTCCTCCAAAGGAAGCTATATTCATTAAGAATGAAAGATAATGACTCCATTTCAAAACATCTGAATGTATTTAATACTATGGTAATCCAGTTGATTTCTATTGATATTATAATGAAATAAGATGATAAATGTATTACTCAGTTGTGTTCTTTACCTAAAGATTGGGATAATCTAGTTATGGCTATTACTAGTACTATGACAAAGTTACTAGTTGAGGATGTAGTTGTAACTTTTCTATCAAAAGAAATTAAGAGAAATTTGTTAAGGATTATAAATCAATGGATTCCTTGCATGTGACTAGTCGTACCCAAGAGAAAATAAAGAAGAGGAACAAACAATCAAATACTATAGAAAAAGATAAGAGGAAATTCTAGAATTGTGGTAAAACGGGGTATTTTAAGAAATATTTTAGATCTAAGAACGTGGAAAAGGGAAATTCATCCGACAATGTTGGATCTTCGTATACAAAACCATCAAATGAAGACTCGATAGATTCGTTATTGGTGGTATCCATCTCACATGTATGTGATGGTACATGGTTGATTGACTTAGGTACCACTTGTTATATGAAACCTCGCGGGAGTGGTTGTGTGAATATGAAAATATAACTGGATTTTAAGTCTTCTTGGGAGACAACTCAACCTAAAATATCATATTTCATGGGAGATTCATGTTGAGGTTTATAGATGGAAGAGTTAAAAACCTCCCCAACGTTCTTCACATTTTAGGTTTGACCGAAACCTAATATCGAGTAAGTAATATGAATGATGCAAGTTTGTATGTAGTCTTTACGAAAAGGATAGTTATAATATGGTTCAAGGAGAAATGGTACTAGAAAGGGAAGTCTATATAGAAATTTTTTTCAATCTTGAGGAAATCACTTTTAGTGATGAGTGAAATAGTTATGTGGTTATGGAGGATAATAAAGTTACATATATAAATCCATCTTTTGTAAAGAAGACAATATTGTGGCATCAAAGGATGGGACATGTTGAGAGAAATGTCTTTGTGAATTGAAACCAAAAGTATGGTTGAAGGAATTTTTTATCGTCCTTTAGATTTTGATTTATGTGAGCATTGTGTGTTTGGAAAGTAAACTAGGGTGAAGTTTCCTAGCAATGTTACAAGATCATAAGGGATTCTACATTTAATACATAATGATGTGTTTGGACCTTTGAAAGTTCCATCACTCAAAAAATCTCTATAATGTCACGTTTATAGATTCTTTCTCAAGGACTACCTAAGTATATTTTATGCACAAGTAAGTCTAAGGTTTTCAATAATTTTAACGAGTTTAAGACTCTTGTGGAAAATCGATGAAAAAAAAAAGGTTTTGAGAATTGATTTCTCTAATGCCTTTGAGAAATTCTCAGAAATAGTGTGGAATAGAAAGAAAAATACAACTCCATATAGTACACAACAAAACAGAGTTACAAAAAGAATGAATAGAATTTTTTGGATAAGGGTAGGATTATGCTCAGTGGTGTAGGTTTGGACAAGAAATTCTAGGTAGAAGTAGTTATAATTGCATGTTACCTCGATCAATAGATCACCCACATCCACCCTTGAAGATAAAAATCCACAGGAAGCATGGACTAGTAAGAAACCCTTTATTTGACATTTAAGAATATTTTGTTGTATTGATTATATGTATATTCCAAAATAGAAAAAAAAAAAGTTAGATTATAAATATGCTAGGTGCATATTTATTAGATACTCTAATGGTGTAAGAGGATACAAGCTATGAAATCCACAAACATAAAAGGATATTTACATTTGTAATTTTATATTCAAAGAAGCTAAGGGGATTCCTAAGTAGGAAGCAAAACCAAAGGATGAAAATGAAAAAACTTATGTTGAACTAGAAGAGGGTGAATCTATGTCTAAATTTGATGCAAATCCGAGAAGATGAAATGGAGAGAGCTATAAGAGGAAGATTGATGAGTCAAAGTAGGAAAACCCAAATTATATAGAACCAAAACCTCCATTCTTAAGAAGATCGTCTCCCGTAAGAAGGGAAATTAAAAGGTATAACCCTCCTGATTTCCATTATGCTTTTATTTTATCAATTTTTTCTATTACTAGTGATGACCCAAATACTATAAAGGAGGATTTTGACTCCAAATATATGATAAGTCTTATAAAAATGGTATGGGGGAAGAAATGGAGTCCTTAAATGAAGAGTTATATATGGGACTTGGTGAAATTACCTTCCGGAAGAAAATATATTGGCTGTACATGGGTATTTAAGAAGAAGTACAATGCAAAAGGGAAAATGGAGAAGTATAAAGTTCACCTAGTCAAAAATGGTTCTCACAAATAGAAGGACTTAAATTTTGTGATATGTTTTCTCTTGTTACTAAGTTACATTCTACTAGATTTCTTCTATCGATCATTGTTGCTTTTAATATGGAAATAGATAAAATGGATGTTAATATAACTTTTTCATGGTGATCTTGAGGAAGAAATCTACATAAAGCAGCCAAAAATATTTAAGGTTAAATGAAAGGAATATTTGGTGTGTAAGTTGAATAATTCTCTTTATGGCTTGAAATAATCACCAAGAATATGGAAATTTTTTTTTTTACAAGTATGTGTTGGGACTTGGACTTAGAAGAAGAAAAGTTGATCCTTGTGTTTATTATAAACAAGAAGGTGAAAAAATGTATCATTGTATTGTATGTAGATGACATGTTGTTAATTGGTAACAATAAGAAAATGATCATTCAAGTTCGATCTCATCTCTCATGTCAATTTGCTAAAAAGACCTAGGTGTTTGTAAAATTTATTTTGGGCATGGAAATTAAAAATATCACGTAAATAGGAAACTGTGGTTGAAAATAGGAAGTATGTTGAGATGGTATTGTAAAGGTTTAAAATACAAGAAAGTAAACCTATCAAATTTTCCTTTCTGTTGGTCAAAAATTATTTATTAAATAATGTCCTAAAATAGAAGTAAAAATTGAGGACATGTCTCATGTGCCATATGCTAGTATGGTTGGTAGTTTGATCTATGCAATGATATGTACCATGTTAGGAATATCTATGTTGTAGTGTGAACATAGAATATTATGTAAGTGATTATATTATCTAGGATAATATAATATGTGTTGTAATAATTAATTACATTATTGTAAATGTAATTATGAGTGGGTGAGTAAATATTGTTATGAGTTGTTGAGTAAACAAATCATTAACAATATTAGTTTTGTGAGAAAACAAAATCTCACGTATAATAGCATGGAGTTGTTTTAGGAGTTATGTGTGGAGATATTTATGGAGATTATATCTCCTTAAATATAGGAACAACATCTCCTATTTAAATGGATATGTATTGAGCAAGAATAAAGAGTAAGATTTCGAATTTTCTTTATGCAATTATGATATTAACTTTTCATTTGGTAACAGAGCAGGTTTGATGCAAGAAATTTCAGTGCTTTCATGATCAGATCCGTCTCAAAGAATATATTATATTTTTCGTTTCCAGATGTGGGTTTTTCTATAATTTTGTGTGCAGAATCATGTGCTGGTCAAGAAACTACAGAAGAAATTTCAGAAGAACCCAGAACGTAGTTTGGAAGAAATACGGATTTTACTATGCAGCTATCAAATTAAGCACATCAATTCTTCTCTTTGAAAGTTTTCTCCAATTTTCAATAATGTTGAATTGTTAATACAAGTTCTTGACTTGCTTGGAGGTTAAAAGGTATTCAATATAAAATTTTAAAGTACTTGATTCAATTTTGTATTTTTTATCGAGTATTGTACAAAATAATGGAGAAACTAAATCTGATTGAAAAGTTTGAAGGACAAGATTTCCATACATGGCAACTACAGATGCAATTACATTTAATAGAAAAGGATCTATGGGATGTGGTGAAGTCTAATTCAACTCCACCCACTGGAGGAAATGAATTGGCAAAATGGAATGCAAAAGATCAGAGAGCATTGGGTACCATTGGTCTGGGCTTATCAAAAGCCTATCTACATCATGTGGATTTCACAAAATCTGCAAAAGAAATTTGGGAGTCTCTTAACAAATTGTTTGGTTCTGAAGCTGAAATGGCAAAGACTACATTGAAGCAACGCTTGTACGGGTTGAAAATGGAAGAGAACTCAAAAATGGCAGATCATATAAGTAAGTTTCGTTCTTTGCTAAATCAACTAGTTGGAATTAAAGAACATGTAAAAGATGATGATGCTAAAGCTATTCTTCTTAATAGCATGCCTAAGAGTTACTCAAATATTGTATTTACTTTGAGTAAAATTACTATTAGTCTAGAAGGAGTGATTTCTACATTGTTAGAACAAAGCAATCATGAAGAACATGAAGAAGTACTATATGTAGGAAACAAACCGAGCTCCTCATCTAAGAAGGAAAAACATAAACCAAAGAAGGTTCCTTCACATGGAAAAATAAAATGCTTTTATTGTAATGAGATTGGGCATGTAATACTGAACAGTAAAAAGAGAGCTCAAGATCTTCTTGATGACAAGATAGATCGAAAGCCCTTCTAGTGAAGTAGAAACCGATTGGGAAGTCTACTCAACTCGATGAAGAACTTTCATGTCCTAGTGATGAAGATTTCCTATGGTAGACTCTTTTCTTGTTGGAGGAAGGAGGCAATGGAGGAAGGAGGAAAATCAACGTCCTCTCGTCATTCACCAACGATGGGGTCGCAGATGATGTGGTGATATTTTATTTCAGATTATGTGGTGTGTTTATACACAAGGGGTGAAACTAGTTTCATGTTTTGATTTTAATGTGTTCACATAGACTAACAACAGTTCATGAGTGTCTATTTGGTGTGGAAGAAGCAAACTGCATGACTCGGCTTACAGGGGAAAATCATCTACGTATGGTCCTCTGATGTAAATGCGGTCCTCTCGACCGCCATACTTCGGTGGAAGGTACTTCGGTGGAAGGTGATCGATCGATGAAGATGTTCATACGACAAGGATGATCATTAGCAAAGCAAGATCCAGATAGCAAGATCCAGTAGCAATGAATACTCCGACAAGGTTGATGTTTCCAGGAGCTCTTACCCCATGTTCACACTAAGGGGGCGAATGTTAGGAATATCTATGTTGTAGTGTGAACATAGAATATTATGTAAGTGATTATATTATCTAGGATAATATAATATGTGTTGTAATAATTAATTACATTATTGTAAATGTAATTATGAGTGGGTGAGTAAATATTGTTATGAGTTGTTGAGTAAACAAATCATTAACAATATTAGTTTTGTGAGAAAACAAAATCTCACGTATAATAGCATGGAGTTGTTTTAGGAGTTATGTGTGGAGATATTTATGGAGATTATATCTCCTTAAATATAGGAACAACATCTCCTATTTAAATGGATATGTATTGAGCAAGAATAATGAGTAAGATTTCGAATTTTCTTTATGCAATTATGATATTAACTTTTCATACCAGACCTAATATTGCTCATGCGGTTGATGTAGTTATCATATTCATGTCAAATCCTAAAAAGGGACATTGGAATGTGGTGAAGAGTATCTTCAATTATCTTTGTATAACATTTAATTATGCAATATGCTATCATGGTAATCTTGGTGAAAGAAAAACACTTAATCTAAATGGTTTTTTAGATTCATACTCATGTGGAGACATGGATGTGTGCATGTCTACTAGTAAGTATGTTTTCAACTTATTTGGTGGATCATGTGTTGGATGAGTAAATGTCAACCAAGTATTGCAATATATACCATCGAGGCAAAGTGCATGACATTTACTCATGTAAGTAAGAATTTTTTTGGATTCAAGATGTATTTCCATTGTTGATTTCACTCAAAATGTTTTAAGGATAGATTTTGATATTCAAAGTACAATTTATCTAGAAAATAATCATGATTATTATTCTAAAAAAATAAACACAATGATGTTCAATACCATTTTGTAAGAGAAATGGTGGAGGATAAAAATATGCTACTTGAGAAAGGAGAAACAAAAGATAACTTTATTGATTCTTTGACAAAGTTTGTAAGCACTAAAAATTTTTATTGGTGCAAAAATCAATGGGCTTGACTTTCCTAAGTTATTGTCTATATGGCCTTGAATCCCATATGGAAAGTATTTAACAAGTGGGAGAATGTTGGAAATCTGTTTTATATTTTTCATGAGTTCACTCATCTAGACTATACATCACGGCATGGTTGTGGGGGTCTAGGGCATCACCTTGAATGGGGGTTACGAGGCAATGCCTCCTCAATCAAGGGTTTAGGGGCTAACCCTGAGAATTGTTTTGGGGTTGCCTTATTTTTCAAACCATGTTATAGATATTTTTAGCTTTGTGTTAATTATGGGTGGTTATATCACTCATGTTTATGGGGAGTCGTTATGGGTTGTATTCTTGGCCCATGGTGTTATTAACCATTATTTTTATACCACTATGACAGCTTACCTACTAATTTGCTTACATATAGTTGGACATGTAGTAGGATAGAGCAGAAATGAGAATACATTATTGTATGGTAAAATGGTTGAGTTAATATAATAAGGAGATAAGTTATTATGATGGGTTTTCACAAAAGGGTTCCCAAGATATATTTGCTTTACTATATTATTTTATGTATGTAATTATCTATTTTTTATCTTAAAGATTCTATGAAGTATTTCTTCTCTCATACTTATGTATAAGACATAATTCTCTTCATAAGATAGTGATAAAAATATATAAAGGTAATCCATAATTCCATACATCAATTTCATCCTCATGATTTATTTGTTCAATCCGGAACCAAATGTTGGAATGACTAGAATTGTTCAATTGGAACCCCTTTTCACTTGTACAAACCTCAATTAAGGTATTGACTCCTTTCCCCTTAGAATTTTCAAGTGAAGATTTTTGATGCCTACTAAAAGTTAAGTTGATCGAACCAATTGGAAAAGGAGATTTAAAAGGGTATGGGTACCCATTATTGAGCTGAATACACACCCTTGTTAAAACCTTTTGTTCTGAGATATTTGGTAAGAAAATAGTGCTTTTTGGGGACTCTACCGCGATTCCTAAAAAATATACATAAATTTTGAACATTTTCCATTATGAAATTCTCTTTCATTTTGGAAAGATAGAAATGATGCCAACACACAAAGTTTGCACATTTTCCATTATGAAATTATCTTTTAGTTATGGAAAGATAGAAATGATGCTAACCTCATTCATATTTATCTTACTAATAAATTTCTATTGATATTTAATTTCCTACTACATATTCAAAGGTATGGAATAAAAATTCCAACCGGAAGTGAAACACCTTCACACTTTTTTAGATCTATGTGGGGTTCTCTTTTTTAGTTACATGAGTCCCTCTAGACTCTCCTTGCCAATGATAATCTTCACAAAGTTATGGTTTTAGATCTTGTGGCCATCACCATTCACATTGTAGGCACAAACTTGATCCATCATGTTTATGACATCCATATCCTAGTCATTGCTCTCATTATGATGGTGGGTGTATATTCCTGACACTAGTGAATGGAGTGTATAATTAAGAGAAATATTACTCAAATGGATTTATCAAATTTACCATCAAGATAGGATATAACGAATGATGTCATTAAATATAAAATAATGATAGGTAGGATCCAATACCTAATGTAGTAGATCCACCCATTGGTGTTTCTTATGGCTAGGCATGATATAGGTGACACGTTATAAGATCATTCACCTCTACTTGTTACATAGATTTCTCCCATGACTTAGTATTATTTCTTGGTGTTATGATGTCCATCTGGCTATGTATAATGTTTTTAATTGAAAATCCATTTTTAACTTTACATTAAGTTTAAAAAGTTATTATTTCTCAACCCATGAGATTGATTTGGTCTATTGGAGTATCCATTTATTTTTAATAATCAATTATTGATATACTATTAATTTGAAATTTTTTTCAATTAAAATTTTGATTTATACCATTTTAATAAAAGTTTTAATATTGATGTTAAGTTCCATGCTGTTAAAAATGTTTTAACATGGATCCTCTCAAACATTTATGTGCCCAACTCGTGGCTGGAAGAAGGAGACTTTGGGAAGATCTAAAAATTTTTAGAAACAAATATAAGAATGATAATTGGTTGGTTATGGGAGATTTCAACTCCCCACTCAACCCTGGTGAAAAGCAAGGAGGTAATCATGATTTCTCTACTGGCATGGATGACTTTGTTGACTTTGTTTCGCTTCAAATCTTATGGATGTTGAACTTCATGGAAATCAGTTCACCTGGAAAAATAGAAGAGTTGGAAATGACATGATTCAAGTTAGATTAGATAGAGCTCTTATATCTAGCTAACTGGATATTAAATAAGGATTTTCATTTATCTTCTTTACCTAGAATTGGCTTTGATCATAATTTGATTGTGCTAAACCTCTTCAACTGGTCCAAGCCTTCACACAACTCTTTCAAATTTGAAAAGATGTGGTTAGATCATGAAGACATTTCAGATCGATTAAAGAATGGTGGAAATGGGATGGAGAAGGAACTGCTCAATATAGGTTAATTCAGAAATTAAAAATGTTTAAAAGTAGGTGAAAAACTTAGAATAAAGAGGTATTCGATAATATTTTTGAAAAGAAAAAGGATCTAAAGTAGCAGATTTAGGATCTTGAACTAAAAATCTCCACAAAAGGCATGAGCTCTGATGATCAACTTTTAGAAAAGAAACTCTTATCTGAGTTACATACATTATGTAGTAGGGAGGAAACCTATTGGAGGCTCAAATCCAAGGCCATTTGGTTGAAAGAGGGAGATAGAAATACAAAAAAATTCATATGACCACTCTTAAACACAGGGCCTACAATAGGATCATGGAAGTCTCAAAAGGAAATGGCATTGTTACCAAAGATCAAAATGACATCAAGGCTGAAGCTCTTAGATTCTATGAAAATTTTCTAACAGAAAACAACGCTTATAATGAAGAGGTTGCCTCTTTTTTGTTAGAAGCCATTCCAGAAGACATTATTGCTGAAGAGAGATTCAATAATATTACCAAATTAGTCACCATAGAGGAAATCCAAAAATCTATATTTTCTCTTGAAGGTGATAAGGCACCAGGCCCAGATGGTTTCTCTACAAATTTATTCTAAATTTTTTTGAGAAATTTGTTTGGAAGACCTTCTCAAGGCAGTAAATGAATTCTACAGAACAAAATACCTCCTCAAGGAGATGAACAATAATCACATTGTACTCACCCCCAAAAGATGGATGCCAAATATTTTAAGGACTTTTGTCCTAATAGTTTGGTAAATGTGGTTTATACAATCGTCACTAAGATTATTGCTACTAGAATCCACCTATCCTCTCTGACCTAATTTCAAAGCAACAAAGTGGCTTTATTAAAGGGAGGATAATACAAGATGGGGTGATTATGGTACATGAAATTATTCATTCAATGGATAAAAATAAAAAAGTTGGTATGGTAATGAAACTTGACATGAATAAGGCTTTTGACAGAGTTTCTTGGCATTTCCTTGATAAGGTCCTTGCCAAATTTGGTTTTCAATAAATTTAGGAAGATCATCCAGATTACACCTCTGTTGCTAGATTTCCAATTTTCATCAATGGTACACCGTGGGCTTCTTCGCCAAAGAGTGGTAGGGGCATAAGACAAGGGGATCCTATATCCCCTCTTCTCTTCATACTCATGGTGATAGCCTCAGTAGATCCATCACTAAAGATATTAATGTAGGTTTGTTAAAAGGAGTTAGACCCACTTCTACAAATCAAATAGCCTCACATCAGCAATTTGTTGATGATACAATTTTACTTTTGATGGCATCCATTCTTGAAGCTAAGGCAATCAAGACTATTCTAAAATTCTATGAGGCTGCCTCAGACAACAGGAGTTAATTTTGATAAGAGTTCCATCTACTTCTTCAATACTCCTATGGAACGACGAAAAAAGAATTTCTCATATTTTGGGCTGTAAAATCAGCTCATTACCTACAACTTATCTGGGATTGCCTCTTGGGACTAATAAAGTCCCCATAATGGTGTGGAATGCATTACTTGACAGGTTTCAAAAAAAATTGGCTGGATGGAAAGGGTTTTCTTTCCAGTGCTGGAAAGTGTCTTCTTATCAAAATCACACTACAAAACCTACATATATATTATGTCTATGTTCAACATTCCTACAACAATTATTGACAGAATTGAAAGAATCCAAAAACACTTTCTCTAGCAGGGAACTGAAGAAAAATTCAAGTATCACTTGGTGGCATGGGATCAAGTTTGTATACCTAAAATAATAGGTGGGCTTGGTATCAAGGACATTAAAAATGAATATTGCTTTAATTGCTAAAATGGGATGGAGAATGTTAAAGGAGGAACAACCTGGATTGATTTAATCAAATCCAAATACCTAGCTCAACAAAATGTGAACTCACTCCTCTATGATGACCAACTTCCTCATGGATCTATTTTTGGAACAACTTGATTCAAATGAGGAATTTTATTAAGCAAGGATGTAGATGGAAAGTGGGCAATGGAAGTGATATTAAATTTTGGAGGGATAGTTGGACTAATTTCAGTTTGAATGATAGATTTTCTTCTATTAAGGATATCCTAGCTAATAAGTATGGTACTAAAGTCAAAGACTACATTGATATAGAGGGAAATAGAAGAAGATGGAAACATCTCGAGTGGATGTGCTTGAGCTAAACCATGTGGTCTCCTCTCTCCAAGAGAATCTAGATATCATACCTCTTAATCAGTTTGATGTCAAAGATGAACTTGTTTGGATTAATTCTTTTGATGGTGAATATACTGTCAAATTTGGGTACAACTCCTTTTTGAAAATGTTCATTGTGATTTCAAATGGAGTAGAATTTGGTTTCCTGAGCTAACTCCCAAATTCAACTTATTTTTTGGCTTGTTCTTAAAGGAAATATTCTCACGAATGATAATTTAATCGAAGGGGGTTTATTATGCCAAATATGTGTTACATGTGTAAAAAGGAGGTTGAGGATATTAAACACCTTTTTCTTCACTATGAGTATGCTTCGAAACTTTGGAGTTTCATTTTTTCAAATTCAATATTTGTTGGACCCTGCCAAATGAGTTCTTACAAACTTGGGAACAATGGGACCCCCATATAAACACTGCATGGTTCAAAGACTCTGGAAACTGATCTTACCTCATACCATTTAGAGGCTCTGGAAAACCAAGAATGATATAATATTCAGGAACAATGATAAATCTATAAAAATATTCAATAAGACTGTCAATGTTGTAAAAGATAATATTGAGAGATTTAAACCTCCCAATAACAAACAATATCCTAAAAATGAAGAGGTTATTCTTTCAAATTGGAAAATTTATATTGAAACCTTCAGAGACAAAGGAATTCAACCATTGACAAGTCTTTAATACATTGGATCCCTCCTCCCAATTTTGTTGGGTTGTGGAGCCTATTTTCATGTGTGAAAGTGTTGAAGATTGTACACTAAGAGTAATGTACACTTTTCATTTTTTGGGCCTTAAAACATGCATGATATATCGGGAAACGTGATTTTCTCATATGGGCGGATTTTTACCCATAGGTTTATGGGACGGTTTTTGCCCATGGTTTTGATACCCACGTTTTTGTAAAACTACTTAAGCAGTTGTCTATTTATATGGTTTTATGCATATGATAGATGTATGAAAAACATTGCAGATGTGCTTTGAATTCGGGTGTGAATTTTGTAGATTTTGTTGAGCATAGCTCCAAACAGATCTGGGTATTGTATTGAGAGAGTGGTGGCTTGTAATAAAATCTGAGCAAGTGATTCTTGGTGGACATAGCCCAAATTAGGTGAACCATGTTAAATATTGTCTCTTTGTGTTGTGTTATTTTATTCTGCACTTTTATTTGAGATCTGTAATATTTTCTGCATATTAGTTTCTACTGTTGCGATTCTGTGAGGGATTTTTCCACATATTTTATCTCTTATTTCCTAAAAATTGGTATCAGAGCGAGGTTTGGTTTGCTGAAGTGTTGAATCATAGGAAATTTTTATCTTGAGTGGGAGCTATGGCAGATGATGGAAGATCTAGGGTTGATAAATTCAACGGGCAGAATTTTAGTCTTTGGAAGATGCGGATGGAAGATTACCTTTATCAGAAGGATCTTTATACTCCACTATCTGAGAAGGTGAACAAACCCTCAAGCATGATAGATGCGGAATGGGATTTACTAGATAGGAAGGCACTTGGGACAATCCGGCTGTGTCTTGCATCTTCGGTATTATTTAATGTTTTAAAAGAAAAGACTAAAAAGAACTGATGGATGCATTTGGGAAGTTATATGAAAAACCTCTCGCCTCTAATAAGATATTTTAATGAAAAATTTGTTTAATATAAAGATGTCTCGAGAATGGCTCAAGAGTAGATCATCTAAATGATTTTAATACAGTTGTAAATATGCTAGCATCGATTACAATAGAATTTGTTGAAGAAGTTAGGGCTTTATTAGTTCTATGCTCTTTACCCGAGAGTTGAATAGCCTCATAATCGAGGTAAGCAACTCAATTTTGCTAACTCATAGTTGAAGTTTGAGGATGTTGTAGGGGTGATTCTAAGCGAGGAAATGTAAAGAAAAAGCTCTGGTGAATCATCTACTTCAAGGAATGCTTTGATAGTGGAAACTAGAGGGAGACAAAAGAATAGAGGAAACCGTGGAAAATTAGAGGATCGGGTAAGGTCAAAATCAAAAAGCAAGATAGTATGCTTTGGCATTGTGGAAAGTCCGGACATGCAAAGAAGGACTGCTGTTGGGAGCTTTGGGACAAGAAGAAACAATAGGAAGAAAACAAGGAAGCAAATGTGGAAACGAGAAATGTATGTCAGGATGTTTTGATTCTTTCTTTGCATAATATTACTGAATCTTAGGTTTTAGATTCGGGGGCTTCTTTCCATGCTTTTCCACATAGGCATTATTTTGTTGATTATGTTCAAGGATATTTTGGGCATGTTTTTCTTGGTGATGGTGAACCTTGTAGCATAGTTGGAAAAGGTTCTATTCAGGTTAAGATGCAGAATGGAATACTTGGCTATTGAAGGATGTCAAACATGTGCCTACATTAAGACAAAATTTGATATCAATGGGGCAGTTGGGAAGTGATGGTTGTACTATGATATTTATAGTGGACTCTTGGAAGGTTACCAAGGGTGCTCTTGTGGTGGTAAGAGGTAAGAAGGTTGGAACCTTGTATTTAACCACTTATAGCACTAATGTTTGTAATCTTGTGGCTTCATAAGTAGATACAACATTGTGGCACTATAGGCTTGATCATATGAGTCATAAGGGCATGGAGATCATACAGAAGGATTTGCCTAGATATACAGAAATAGGTTTGGAGTTCTCGTGAAGACTTTATATATGGGAAACAAAAATGAGTGAGGTTTCTCAAGGTTGGACCTACAAATAAAGAGAGTAAGCTAGAGTTGGTGCATTCTCGATGTGTGGGGTTCAACTCGTATCATCTCTTGGGGTTTTAAGTTATTATGTTACTTTTATTGATGATGTAACACGGAAAGTTTGGGTTTATTATGTTAGAAACAAATCTGATGTATTTCACACTTTTGTTAAATGGAAAACCTTGGTAGAGAATGAAACAGTCTTAAGCTAAAATTTCTCAGTCGATAATGGAGGGGAGTATTGTAGTAATGAATTTGATGATTATTGTTCTAAGAATGGAATCTGCGCAGCAAAAGACAGTTCAGAACTCCATAGTAGAATGGGGTATCAAAAAGGATGAACAGAACAATAATGGAACGTGCTAGAGAGCATGAGGTTACATGCAGGATTGCCTCTTTCTTTTTGGGTAGAAGCGGTGAGCACAACTGTACTTGATAAACAGAGGAACTCAAGTGCCTTGGATGGAGGCATACCCGAGGAGGCTTGGTATGGTAAGAAAGTTGATTATTCATTTCGTAGAGTCTTTGAATGTGAGGTGTTTGTTCATATAGACAAGGATGATAGGACCAAGCTAGAGGCTAAGTCAGAAAAATGTACTTTCATTAGCTATGGTGGTGATGACTTTGGATATAAATGTTGGAGTATTAAGGACAAGAAAATCATTCGATCTAGGGATGTGGTATTTAATGAGAAAGTAATGTATAAGCAGCGATTGCATAGGAAAACAGGGAAGAATTCAAGAAATAATATGCAGCGATAGAGGATCTTCCTGGATGGAAAAGTGACACATGAATCGATTTAGAACCTCCTCAACAGAACCCCAAACTCCTCTATTGAGGAGGTCTTCTAGGGTAAGAAGAGAATCTAATTTTTTTCTCCTTCTCTTTATTATTTATTACTCACTAATAGTGGAGAACCAAAGAGCTTTGATGAAGCAATGTAAGTAAATGCCAGAAGAAGTGGGAGCAAGCCATAGATGTGGAGCATCGTGCTCACATGGAGAACCGCATGGGATTTGGTGAAGCTACCAAAGGCAAAAGATCATTATAGAACAAGTGGGTGTTCAGAGTCAAAGAGGAAGAAGGAGGCAAGAAAAGATACAAGGCCCGGTTGGTGGTCAAGGGGTTTGCACAGAAAAAGGTATAGATTTTGATGAGATTTTTTCTCCTGTAGTAAAAATGACTTCTATTAGAACTGTTCTAGGAATAGTTGCAACATAAGACTTGCACTTAGAACAACTTGATGTAAAGACTGCATTTCTCCATGGTGATTTGGAGGAGGAACTATATATGCAGCAACCAAAGGGATATGAGGTCAAAGGTAAAGAGGAGATGGTGTGCAAACTGAAGAAGAGCTTGTATGGCTTGAAACAAGCTCCATGTCAATGGTATAAGAAATTTGATAGCTTCATGATGGAGCAAGGTTATATTAGATGTCATTATGACCATTGCGTGTATACAAATAAATTTGAGGATGGCAATTATATTATCCTGTGTCTATATGTGGATGACATGTTGGTTGCAGGTAAAAACATGTAAGAAATAAAAGTACTCAAGAAGCAACTAAGTGAATCCTTTTCTATGAAGGATTTGGGGGCAGCCAAACAAATCCTTGGTATGAGGATATCTCAAGATAGGAAGGAATGGAAGTTGACTTTATCTCAGGAAGAGTACATTAAGAAAGTCTTGGAGAGGTTTAATATGGAGCATGCTAAACCAGTTAGGACTCCTTTGGCATGCCATTTCAAGTTATCAAAGGAGTAGTGTCCCAAGACAGAGCAGGAGAGAAACCAAATGTCCAAGGTACCTTACTCATCAACAATTGGTAGTTTGATGTATGCCATGGTGTGTACCAGGCCTGATATTTCCCATGCAGTGGGAGCAGTGAGTAGATTTATGAGTGATCCAGGAAGAGATCACTGGCAGGTAGTAAAGTGGGTCCTTCGGTATTTGAGAGGGACCATGGAGACAAAGTGTTGTGCTACAAGTGGATCGAGGCACCATTTTGTGTGGTTATGTAGATTCAGATATGGCTGGAGATGTAGACAGCATGAGGAGCATGATAGGTTATGTTTACATTGGAGGTGGGACAGCAGTGAATTGGATTTCATGACTACGTGAAGTTGTGGCATTGTCAACCACAGAGGCTGAGTATGTTGCTGCCATAGAGGCAAGCAAAGAAATGATTTGGTTACAACAATTGCTTGAGGATTTGGGGCATAAGCAGGAGGAAGGAAAGCTACATAGTGATAGTCAAAGTGTTATACACCTAGCTAAGAACTCTACTTTCCACTCTAGGATGAAGCATATACAGTTAAGGTACCATTTCATCAGAAAACTTTGGAGGAAGAGAAGTTGAAGCTAGAGAAGATCCATACCAGTTAGAATCCTGTAGAGACATGATGACCAAGGTGGTCACAAGGAAAAATTGAAGTTGTGTTCAGCTTTGGTTGGTCTTCACGGAAACTAGTGAAGGGTTGAGAAGTTTTCTCAGAGGAAAACTAGTCTCCAAGTGGGAGATTGTTAGGTTGTGGAGCCTATTTTCATATGTGAAAGTGTTGAATACTGTACATTAAGAGTACTATACACTTTTCATTTTTGGGCTTAAAACATGCCCAATATATTGGGAAACGTGATTTTCTCATATGGGTGGGATTTTGACCCATAGGTTTATGGGACGGTTTTTGCCCATGGTTTTGATACCCACGGTTTTGTAAAACTGCTTAAGTAGTTGTCTATTTATATGGTTTTATGCATATGATAGATGTATGAAAAACATTGTAGATGTGCTTTGAATTCAGGTGTGAATTCTATAGAGTTTGTTGAGCATAGCTCCAAACAAATCTGGGTATTGTATTGAGAGAGTGGTGGCTTGTAATAAAATCTAAGCAAGTGATTCTTGGTGGACGTAGCCCAAATTGGGTGAACCATGTTAAATATTGTCTCTTTGTGTTGTGTTATTTTATTTTGCACTTTTATTTGAGATCTGTAATATTTTTGCATATTAGTTTCTCTACTGCTACGATTACTCGTGAGTGATTTTTCCACATATTCTATCTCTTATTTCCTAACAAATTCTTGGTATAAGCTCAACTTTGATGGTGCTTCAAAAGGAAACCTAGGTGTAGTTCTTTGGAGGAGGAATCATAAGGGATCACAAAGGCTATTTAATTGTTGATTTTGTAGGAAGAATGGGACATCAAACAAACCACTATGTTGAAGCCTTATCAGCTCTATGGGGCTTAAGAATTGCTAAGGAATGCAATATTATGAACATTATTATTGAAGGAGATTCATTGAATGTTATAAATCATCTGAATCAAATACATCCCCCTAGTTGGACAATACAAGATTTTATTCATGAGTCTATAAGCATTTGTCATGCCTTCAATACCTTCAAAATTGTCCACACCTATAGAGAAGGAAATAGAGCGGTGGACACATTGGAAAATTATGGGATTAATAGAAACTTTACCACTTGGTATAATGAGGATAATATCCCCATTGAAGTACAAAATTCTATCATTAATGATAAATGTGAAAGATCACTTCCTACTCAAAATATTTTCTGAGATATCCTCCACTTTATTGGGAATGCAATCTCACACATGTAGGAGGAGTACAAGCATTTATTGTCATAAACTTTTGCATGCCCATTGGGTTTGTACAAGGACGGTTAAAAAGTGGATTGGGGAAGAAAGAAACATCTTTTTTACCTGTTTCAAGTAGCTTAAGTGCAAACATGAAAGAATGGGTGGAGCTCCTTGCCAAATTGAACTTCATTGTGACCTGCGCATGGAAGGAAAATGATGATATTTGGAATTTTTGCAGCTAGGAGGGGTTTCCAATTTCATTGAGAAGATTCAAGGGTACGATCAAAAATTACCCTGCATTTTTCCATAGACTGGAAGCAAATAAAGGTGAAGTATGGAAGGAAAGACATTCAAATAATATAGTAGTTAATAGGTGAATTTATGGACCTTAGTTTAGAAGGCATAAGATTCTTCAATAAGAGACTAGACAAGAACACGAGAGGCTAGAAAATTCATCGAAGAAGGGGAGGAACTTTAGTTTGTCACAACGAGCATCAAGGTAAATTCCATCCTTGCGCCATTTGATGAACTTTCCAGGATGATGGTTTGTTTCATTACCCTTGAAGGTAGGTATATCATGGTTCCCATAAAGAATTTAGTATTTTTAAACCATTTTCATAGGATCCCTTTGTTTTCTTCCCGCATTATATTTTGAACTCCATGGAACACTCCATCCTGGAGTACTAAAACCATACTCGTACCATTCCCCTCCACCAGGGCTTAATCTTCCTCCTTCACTTGCACTATGTTTCCCATCACCCTACCATACCTGTTACTCCTATCATTCCACCCATTCCTGACTCCCTCAACCCTGTTCATATTTTCATCCCCACCACTATCCCTAGGCAGAGGAAAATAAGAACCAAAAACCCCTCTTTTTCTAAAACACACCCTTCTCCCTCCGACAGAGTCCTTCGCAATAGTAAGGACATGGAAACTGCACATAATCTCTTGCACATCAACACCATAAGGCACATCAATACTACTCAAGAGGAGAATGATGATCTTCTAGATAGAATTAAAAACATGGAAACAAAGTTGGAAAGACCCAAAAAGGAAATACATCAGATGAATAAACAAAAGGGCTAAAGGAAATTGAATGATGATGTTGACATTTGTGAAGAACACATCAATGAAATCTACAAGAAGTTGAATTCCCTTGATAACAGATTAGGGAATTCTAAGGACATACATGATCATAACATTTCAGTTTTTAGAGCTATTTGTGAATTCCTGGAATAACAGGTCAAAATTATTAGCATGCTCAAGAAAGATATCTACGAAGCAATTTGGGGCACAGATGCCGAAAGGAGTCATGTGCTTTCTCAACTGGATGTCAATGATCCTACACATGTCACTACCCTAGCTCTCTTTACCTCATTGCAGACTGTTAAGTCAAGAATTGACAGGGCTTCTAAGAAATAATCTACTACAGAGCTATCTTGGTGTTGTTTTGATGTTTTTCTATTGTTGCTTACTCATTGTTTTTTTGCAGTTCTATACTTATCTTTTCTCCTTTTTGTAGTTACTTTTTTTTACTACAACTTTAGGCTTATTGTAATATCTGGATTTTGATCCATTTTTTCTATTTCCTCTTGTTTATCTAGTTGTTGAGCCTTTTTGTAATAGGGTATAGTCCCTTCAAAACTATTTTCCAATAATAAAAAATAAATAAAATTTGTATAAGTAATAGGTAAGGTTTTCCTACATATATCACATGAATATATACTGTATACACATGATGTTCAATTAGAGATTATAAATTGTAATATGTTTTTGATAGGTAAAGTAGGGTTGATATGTCCCTTTCAAAACAATCTAAACAAGAGATTGATTTCAACGGGAAAGAAACTTGGATTAGAGAATAAATCAACATTGGGGGTGAAGCCAAAGGGAGGCCAAAACCCATTCCACAGGGAAAAATCAAAACCCAAGAAAACATACATCATCTAGATTATTAGCTATCATCTATTAGAAATTCCAACACAATGAGGAACTCATAATTTTATCCGAATAGATCCATTATTATTTTTTTGTTGGTTCCCAAGCCTCTTAGTACTTTATCCATATTATATATTATTCCTAACCATTCCTAACAAATATTAATATTCACTCCTTTGCATATTTTCTTACATCTCAAAGGGGAGAAGGAGGAACACCATTCCATCACTTCTCAAGGATGAAAAATGATATTATTATATCTTGAGTTCTAGCGTTAACCTCACACAATGAATTCGCACTCATGGACTTCTTTCCTTTCTTATAAATCCCACTCGAGCTTTACATTTTTAATATACTATGGGTCCAGTGAATTCCAATTAACCATATTTCTCACTTCATCTACGACCCCTATTTGATCAAGAGAAATCAATTCAACCCGTTCATTCATTCCATTAAGATACCCTATTATACTTCCCTATAGAAAATATTTATGTAGGATTTTTGTTATATCATTTCATTCATTTTTAGTTATTTCTATCTCAAGCATGAACCTAGGAGTCAATTTCTCGAGAATATTGATTTGTTGGAGAATGGCCCAAGAAAGGAAATAGTGTTGAAAAGGAGACAACATTTGACCCACCACTTTCATTACAAAAATCTCAATTCTAGATAAATGGACTTCATATGAGGAGATAGATTTAGGTTCCCACATATTAAAAAGAGAAGGAGATTTTTGAAAAGGATAGTGTGCTTTGGTGTTCATATATTGGTTGCAATAGAATATATTTGGAGACAAATTTACTACCTCAATATTTTGAGCCCAAGAACATCAATGTGAGATAATAATAATTCATTTTGGAATGGGTTTTGATGAATAAAATGATATGTTTAATATAGTAAAGGATGTCATAGTCCCATATTTGTAGTTGTTATCAATACAAATTACCTTGTCAAGACAACTACCAATATGCAATAATGGATCTTCCACCCAAAGCTCAATTTGAAATGTGTATAACCAAATCCATTTGGGGGAGGACTCAAGCTTCACATTTAGGGTATAAAGGTTATGAACCTAGGGTTGAAAATAAAGACTAGTATATTTGAGGAGCCTTGAACTATCACTCAATATATCCAATATTTCGCACATTTTTCAAATATCACGTAGAAAGCACGTGGGATTCAAAATCCAAAGCATTACCTATCACATGAGTTCATATAGAGTCATAAAATATTATTCAAAATCGACCCAATATATTTCCCCATATTAAGGGGTATAAGGGGTTAAAGTATATAGGTTTTTAAATTATATTAGGGGTAGGGTATGTGGAGTGATAGGGAGGAGGGAGGAGAAGTAGTTTTGATGTAGATGAAGAAGCCCTAAATTCATATCATTTTCATTGTGTGTATTTTCAAAGTAGTGGCATGTTTTTAGAGAAGGAACATGCATTTCCAAAGTAATGGCACAACATAATTCTAAATAGCAGGAAATCCTTCATAATATCATTGCTAAGGTATTTTTATCATTTGATTCAATTTTTTAAAATAAAATAGATGTCATGAAGTTTTATAAAATTCAGTAACAAGAATGAAATAACATATTGTCATTCACATTAATTTATAAAGTTTGGTTAGTGTGACAAATGTAGATAGAAAAGAGAGGAAGAAAGACATCAAATTACACATACCGAGGGTTTGTACTTTTTAAGTCCAATATGAATTTCATCAAGGTTTTAAATTAGTAAAGAATTAAATTTTGTGGAAATGTAAGATGTTGAATCCAACACTTAAGAAATGGAAATAAAAAAGTGGTTTAAAAATATCGGAGGAAAACAGTAAAAAAGGATATATGGTAAAATAAGGGGTATTTAATAATTAGACAAATTTCTTGGGAAGGGATTGAGATGTATATTTGGAAATAGGGGTATTATTTATTATCCTACGAATGTGCATGATAGGAAATGATTTTACATTGTAAATCCCCATGCCACAAAACAAGCCCTTAGGAAGAACCATGTTACCAATTATCTTAGCACCATTTCTTAGTATCACCCATTGATATATGAGTTTTCCAATTAACACATATTCAAACAGTGTTCAATCTCCTTCAAAAGGGACCCACATTCAAATCATCCTATGGAGGGCCATTCTTCTAACAATATCCTTTCCATTACTATGAGCTAAAAAAATTCACCATTCGCCATCGATGCCTCTTATTTTATGTCACTCATCATTCTTTTCCAATCATCACTCACATTCGTGGCCACTAGCTACTCGATAACTTGGCTAAAATCAGTTCAAAATGTTCACACACATTCCCAATTATAATTTGTAAAATTATTTGAATGTAATTTTCAATAAAAAAATGTTTGAGACACTTTTAATACAATTTCTCAAAATTAAATGAGTTTTTATATAATTTACATGTTATATAACATGGAAATGTACATTTACAAAAAGATGATTATTTTTACATCAAGTACTAATTTGGATCTATATTTCTATAATAGTTATCCCTTTCCTATTTTTTAGGAGAGGGATACTTAATTACTAGTTCACCGGTGTATTTATGTGCTTATTGATTATTAATTCAGATTAGGATTCCACAAGTTCTCAAACACTTCCATCCTCCATGACAAAATAAAATTGTCTTTTAGACCCAAAAACTAGTCTTCCTAGATTGAATTGTGTAGACCTCCAAATTACTTCACCAAGATCTAAAATCACTCCAAAAATGTATAATTTCTCCCCAAAAACTCATAACAACAATTTATACATTGGTTCTAATGAAAAACATGAGATAAAACTAAACTTTAATGGAAATAAACACTTTTGAGTGGGATCCATCTATAGTCATGACCTAAAACCACCACCATCTGAAATTTGGGAGAGTCCTCTCCATCATCAAAGCATCACATTTGATGATTCAGTAAATTTATATCTCATACCAAGAATATTTCTCATATCGCTCATGACCTAGGGTTTAACTAGGGTTTTTCACTGCCATACCTTCTAAAGGATTGTTCATAAAGAAAAAGACAATATTTTACTTTATTCCACCACTCAAACCTTATTATCTCTATCCAAAATCATTCCTAAATATATCAATACCCCATGAAAAGTTTTCACGGGCCAAACAATGCAAAACATCTCATATCGAGCTAAAAACTCTCCTTCTTGAGCTTGGTGGGACTCAAAACACCATATATTACAAATTTATTCATGTTTGGACCTAAAAAATTATCCACACCTTTAGGAAAACTCTATGCACCATATCCAATCACCATATTTCCTTGTTTTAACCTAAAATATTCCCTCGTATCTCATCTCGCATGACTAGGTCATAGGGTTTTACATAGTTTAGGCCATAACCAAGTGAACTATCACCAAACCAAAGCATGACACCACCTTTAAATGAATTTACATACTAAGACTAATGTGACCCACCTTTATATCTGATTTAATAAGATAATATTCCTTTGTAAGTGATCACCATGCCTTATTAGGACTCAGTGCTTAAGAACTAGGTCTAGGTTAGACCCTAAAATCATGCTTCTGCAACATGTACCTACACTCTGAAACTCTTCGAAAGGTATTGAAACCTTAAAGAAAACATTTATCACTCTTATACATGCCCTCATGGGCCCATATAGCTTTGCACCTTATTATCATGATTCATTAGGCCTCCGAGCACCTAAACTAGGTCTAGATGAACACTTGTAAACCCTACATACACCTTACACTCATCCCCGAACTTGTATGAGTGCCTTAACACACTCTTATAATTATCCCAATACCTTTACCATTCTCCTCAAGCCACCATACAACTCTATCCATCATGTATTGTCACTTATGATGACTAGGTCACATAATTAGGCCTGCTTAGAACAAGTCATTCTCACCTTATTCACTCTTACACCCATGCTCCACCTTAGTTTCTCAAGAAAAAACCATTAAAAAAATCCTCTAGAACTCCTTACAACATCCTTTTTCATTAATAACAACAATCTAAATTACACATGCCAATAATCTCCCTTTGTCATTGATGGAAAACAACCTAGTACTTCTCCCCCATTTTACATTAAAGACAAATAACATACCTATAGCTCACATTTTTCATCTTCATAATATCACCTCTTGGTTGGAAACATCAACCAAAATCATCAAACTAGCTCATATACCTGTCATTATCTTCTTGACTCTGTTTTTAGCTTCTTCATGACATTTTAGCTCCCCTAGGCAAAGGCATGCCATAGTACACACACATGCCAACAATTATTCTGAGCATAAAACATCATTATTAACTCCTTTGACCTATATCATTTGAGGAAACCATAAAATAGACTTAACTCTACCATAGAATGGTTTCGAGAAGCTTTTAGGACCGATATCCCTAAGGAAAACTTTCAAACAAAAAAATCCCAACTTCACGCTAGCCATGGAATCCCATAAACAACATGAAACAACTTCTTATTGCTTCCCTTTAGTCATACTATCTCTATCTAACTATCAATGTAAAATTAAGCTTACATACCTTGCATACAATCCATGTACATGGATCAACAAGACTTCCTTTGTCCCGAGTTAAACTTTTAGTGTTCATGGCCTTCTTTACATGATAATATAAATTATTTAACTCATGACTTTCTCCCCCGTAACTATGCTTCCAAACAACCAAAAACTCTACCAATTTATCCTTCTTAACACCTAACACACCCGTTAGAATAATATTTATAGATCCCCCTACTTCAAAAGGACTTCATAAACATGTATCTCATCATTATAGTGAAAAACAACCTAGAGTAGCTTGATATAGTGTAATATCCACTCATAATTCAAGATATCAACCACACAAGTCCTGCAACATACCTAACTTCACATGTCAAGGGTAAAGAGAACTCAAGATCCCCATCAACTTTATATACCATTACAACACATCATGAAACATCATGCATATGATGTAACAGTACATTCATGCCTTTATAACATTGTATCTTCTTTAAGGGAAACAACTAAAAGACATACCTTAAATTTGATACACTTTCACATTTTTCATAGACTTAATCATGCTTTGAGTTCCTCCATACATATTCTAAGATTCATAAAAATATAGTGACACCTTAGATCATGAGTTAAAGACTAAGACATAGCACATAGACCCAATCAACTGACACACATACCTGAATGCTCCATTTCTCCATGCTTCGATGGTATGATCAAGTCATCATATAAAATGAATGATTTTATCTTCAAGAAACCAACATCCTTTCTTAATATCAACACCTTAACCAACTTCTATAATATTTAGAGACCTTAAAGACCACAATGAACTCTTTTTAACATCATGATAGGAATCATATAGTATCATTCTCACAATATTCATGCTCCCCCTTAATACCATGATTCATATAGATGGTAATGTCTCTAAGAATAATAATAGAGACATCATGCAACAATTTGAGTCTATAAAAACAAGTCAAAGAGATTCCATGACCTCTTAAACACCAGGACTCACCTTTTCCTTCTTTTTTTTCTGTTATACAACCCGACAATCTTTTGGTTTTACTTCAACAACTTCATTAGGTGGAAATTCATGATTTTATTGCGATTCACATATTCTTTCTTTTTTCCTTTTCTGCATTGGAGGAGCTTAAAACATCTCAATATACTTTAAGGACCGTAAAAATATCTAGTTACATGTCCAACCTTGTTGCAATTAAAGCACATGATATCACTTATACCTCTGAAACCTTCATTTCTCCAATTCTGACTTGGTGGGTCATATAGGCAATACCTGATAGTATGACCTCTCTTATGAAAATTTTAGTAAGTAACATTATTTTCCTACTCATCTTTTTATCCCTCCATGGATGATCATGTTTTACATACCTCCTACATTCATTTTCTCTATTCCCAAAGCCATTACAAGTATAACAATAGCCATTGAAGGATATATCATATCTCGATGCACTTGGGCTTCCTCATAGACCTTGTCTTCACCTTGGAGTTGCTTTCCTTCTTCTCTTCTTCAGTCTCCATGCTTGGAAAAATGTCTTCTTGCATCACTCCTTATTTTATTTCATCCTTAAATCCCATACCAGGTCTTATATCCTTCAAACCTTTAGTTTTCTAAGAGATCGTCAAGATCCTTTGTGATCTTTTCACAATTATTGAAGGATTTAGCTCTATTGACCGCCTCAAACACCTCTCCCCTTATAATGATCATCTCCTATCCAATATTATTACATTATTATTCTTTGGATTGTAGACTTAATTTCATGGAGCTCATATCCATTTCTAGTCTTTTGATTGTTTCATCAATCTTATATGTCACAAACCAATGTTTCTCCTCAAGGTCATGGATCTTTTCTTCATACTCCTTGATTTGATCCTTTAACTTCTTATTATTCTTCTCGAATTATTCAACTCGGTCTGAACACACATTATCTTAGTTTCAAATTCATATCATTATTCTTCTTCAAATTGTATGTTGTCACCAAACAATCTAGATTCTCCACTCCTAGATATCATAGCATCCTTAGCCATGAACAAAACTTCATCACCTATCTCTTCATGCTAAAATTAAAAACCATTGTGTGAATCATCATTAGGGTTACTTTCTTGGGTTGAAAAACTTTCTTTCTTTGTGTAGAAACTCCATTTAGACTTATTCTTGTTGTCAAACCTCTTGAAATTATGCTTACATTTATTAAACATGTAAGAATTTTTGTCATGATATTCATCATCTTAATCCTTTTCTTATGGGAAACTTGTTGGAAAAGTGGCTTAGTTCACCACATTTAAACCATTTGAAGGGTAACTTTCCTTTATACTTACTTGAACCAGGTTTTAGTTTTCTAGAAAACATGGAAATCAGTTCATCATCATCAATCTCAAGAGAAACATCATCATCATCATTCTTCTTGTATTTTGACATCTTCTCATACTTGAAATCAATTTACTTCTTGACATATTTGGAGGCAATCATCCTCATCTCATATGCATTCAAGATGCCATGTAGCTCATCCATCAACATGACCTTAAAATATTTGGATTCCTCAATAACAAACACTTTAGAATCAAACTTGGGAGTAAGGGTTCTCAACACCTTTTGCACCACTATTTATTCTTTCACTTCTTCAACTAACCCTCTGATAGTGTTGACTACTTGATCAACATTGAGTAGATAAGTTGTAATAGATTATTCTTCCTTCATCCTTAGAATTTCAAACTGATTTCTAAAATTTTGGAGCTTTTCCATCCTCACCTTGGAATCTCCTTCATATATGACCTAAAGTTTCTCCCACATATATTTAGCTGATGTACAATGCATGACCTTCACAAGTTCTGATTCAACTAGACCACACATGATTGCATTCATTGCCCTAGAATTTTCACTACTAAGCTTCTTGTCTATAGTATTGGTTGGAGGATTCTGGAGGAACTATATACCCATCTAACATAAATTTCCAAATTTAAAACCCTAAGGACATGATGTGAGTCCTCATCCTGATGCTCCAAAATGCATAGTTTGTTCCATCAAACAATGGATATTTTCTTGTAGAAGATCCACTTTGCTGACTCACCATTTTAGTGCTTCAAAGGATCTCTTTTAAGTGATTAAACTTATTCAAAAGGACCTGATCTGATACCAATTGTTGGAAGCATAATGGACTGAGATGGGGGTGAATCAGTCCTTCAAAATTTTTACTTCAATTACTTTAACTTGTGTGAACCATTAACATTCAACCATTCATAAATGTGTTCTTATTAATATGAAACAATAATTCATAAGAACATTTAATAAGAGAGTACACAAGAACACAAGATGTAATGTGGGAAAATATCAAGGGAAAAAAACCCACTAAAACTTTTGATTATATTACTCAAACCAAAATACTTGCATGAATATGACACATCACGCAAGATTTGTTTATTGATGCACCCACTTCACAAGGAGCACCCACCTCTATTTAGTATAGTACCCACTATACAAGAAGGATACTATCCCCCAATATGATAAAGCACCCACTCACCCACCTGATGATGATTACCACTGATGTATGTCTCTCCTACAATAAATTTTGATCACAAATTCAGCTCACACACCTCAATAACTTATTCAAACACACTATTCCCTACTTCACTCAATATTACTTCTTCATGGGTTGATTAGATAAATCTACATTACTACTCTAGTTCTCAACTCTTCCGAACACTTCATACCCTCTCTCATATCTTCCTAGATTCCCTTAAACCTCTATCACATTCTCTCTAGGCTCACATTTTCTTCACACACACAACTAGTCACAAATGACCAAATACACTCACTTTAATACATGAATCTTCTTATAAAACATGATAGGTTGGAAATGAAAACTAAGGGTAGTCATAACAACATAAAATTATGCCTACAAAATCATAAAAATATAACAAGGACCCATATTGGTCGAAAATGCACCAAGACAACCACAATGCACAACTAGGCCTAAAAGGCTAGTTTCTCCTTCACCGAGAACTCCATGACTTCAAAGAGACCAATCCAGATTTTTCAAGATTCAAGATTCTCCACACATGTAAAACACATGCTCTCAACATCTCCTACTAGATCAATAACCTCTGCATAACTCATTCATCTCATAACACCACCAAGAAGGATTGTTTCCTTCTCAATCCAAGCACCTCCAATTGACCAGTCTTTAAAGAGGAGAACCTAAAATCCACAAAAAACCTCAACCATTGCATGTAACCACTCATTATAGACCTAATGAAACAAGAAAAATACATAAACATTTTATAAATCATTACTTAAATCATAAATCCATCCACACCTCTATGACCTTCAAGAAACTTGTACTACCCGTAAATCCATTTTGGAAGTAGGGCCTTCTTGTAACCTTGTTAACACTTTCAAAACTTCTAAAAACATGGAATAAGATAAAATTTCATCCCTATCACTTTTCAATGGATAGGAATCATGAACCAATCCAAATATTGGTCTTCCAAACCAATCTTCATATCAAAGCGTTGTTGTCTGAACGATCCAATATGTGGCCTTCTTCATGCCATCTCATCTAACTTTTAGAGATAAAAAAGTATCCAACACATCATTTAGGATTTCTAAAACACCTCCAAGGATATAAAACATCATCACCAAGTCCACAAGTGCTCAAGCACTTCCATCCTCCATTACTTCTAAAATTGTCTTTTAAACCCAGGAACCAGTCTTCTGGATTGAATTATGCATACCTCTAAATCACTTAACCAACCTCTTAAATCACTCCAAACATGTAGAAATGATCCCCAAAAACTAAGAACAACAATTTAGACATCGGATCTAATGGAAAACCTAAGATTAAACTGAACTTTTCTAAGAAAACAAGAACTTTTGAGTGGGATCCACCTATAGTCGTGACCTCAAACCACCACCATATGAAATATGGGAGAGTCCTATAAATACTCCAATTATAAAATTTTATTATTCAGTGCATTTAGATCTCATACCAAGAATATTTATATTATTTCTCATAACCTATGGTTTAACTAGGGTTTTTAACCACCATACTTTCTTAATGATTGTTCATAAAGAACATGACATTATTTTACTTCATTCCACCTCTGAAATCATGTTACCTCTATTGGAATGTACATACAGTTCTCCATATGAGTTTTGTGACATGGACTAACTACCTCTTGTGGATCCTAACTCTGATGATTATAGCGGAGATTAACACTTGTAGGTTTTGGTCTAACGGAAATCGTGGTCTAACAAATGGCATCATAGTGATAGGTATCAAGTGTGAAACTCACCTAGGTAACACTAAGGGGATTAATGGCATGTGCATCAAGTTCTCCCCATGAGTTTCAAGACATGGACCAACCACCTCTCATGGATCATAACTCGCAATCGTAACGAGATTAACACTTGCAAGTTTTGGTCTAATGGAAATTTTGGTCCAACAATCTCTATGAAATATCATCCCTAAATGGCTCAGTCCTCATGTAAATTTTGCATGTTCCTACCAATGTAAAACATATCATATCAAGCTAAGAAACTCTCCTTATTGAGCTCGGAAAGACTCAAAACACCATATTGTCCACACCTTTAGGACACCTCTTTACACCATCTCCAATCACCATCTTTCCTTGGTTTACTCGAAAAATTCCATCCTATCTCATCTAGATGACTAGGCCTTAGGGTTTTACATAGTTTATGCCATAACCAAGTGAACTATAACCAAACCAAAGCATGAAACAATCTTTGAATGCATTTACATATTGAGACTAATGTGACTCACCTTTATACATGATTTTATAAGCTCATCTTCCTCTGCAAGTGATCACCATGCCTTATTAGGCCTCCATGCTCAAGAACTAGGTCTAGGTTAGACCCAAAAATCATGCTCACAACCTGTACATGCACTCTGAAACTCTTCAAAAGGTTCGAGACACATTTGAAGCAACATGTCTCACTCCTTTGCATGCCCTCATGGGCCTACATAGCTCTGCACCTGATCATCATGCTTCATTAGGCCTCCAAGCACCTAGACTAGGTCTAGATGAACACCTAAAACCCTACTCACACCTTACACTCAAATCTTGAACCTATATGAGTGTCTAAAAAAACTCTCCTCATGCTCTCCATCTCTTGACCATGTTCCTCAAGCAACCATACAAATCTATCCATCATGTATTGTCACCTATGCTAACTAGGCCTACAAGACCAAACCATTCTCACCTTCTTCAATTTTACAACCATGCTCCACCTTATTTTCTCAAGAAAACACCATTGAAAACATACTCTACCACTCCTTAAAACATCCTTTTTCATTAATGTGATTGTACTTTTACATCAATGAAAACAATCTAACTTACACATGCTAACATTAAAATCACATGAAAAAATGAGCGGTGAGTGCATTTAATCCAACATTTTAGTACAAGATAACCATTTTTTTGTCAAATTTTTATGAATTTTAGAAAAAGGTGAAAATTTTCCGAATGGTCTAGTTTTGGACCTAGGTTAAAACGTATGGAATGATATAATTCCAACCTAAATGAAACGGTTTTGACCCATGTTAAAATATTGGTCATTAATGGGATTCAAAGCATGTTTTGATGATTTTATGAGGATTATATGTCAAAAAGGTATTGATACACGTTTTTATGATGGTTTTGCGGTTGGAAAGAGATGTGCATGCGAGAGATTTTGTGATGGGTGACACATGGACACCCTATTTTCCCTAGGTATGGATGTTACTAATTGGGACATATTAGATAAGGTAGGGCTTTGTCATGTAGCGCGATTGTGGAATGTTCCCCCAAATATGCACTGATTACATATTTGTGTGAGAGGTAAAATGGTGACACATGTACATTTTAGACCCCAATAAGGAAGATAATGGTCACCTTAGAGGATGTGTACTATAATATGGGATTTTTCATTAATTAAAGAGTGATTACAAGTGTTGCATATAGATACAATGTATCATATGAGAGATACGAGGAGATACTTTATAGGACGAGGTGGGCTAGGAGAGACCTCAATTACATTAAGCACTATTATGATATTTGGGGTTCTACAATTTGTGTAAATATACCTGCAGCTTTTATTAGTTTTGTGCATAGTAGTCGATGGTTGTGGGTAATATGATATTGAGGATCATAGTACTGTATGCATGGGGTCAATGATTGTTAGCACACTTGTATAGATATTTGTATAAATTCACTTTGGAAAGTTATGGTGATAGTGCGGCATTGATAAGATTACTACATATTTGGGCTTACAAGAATATTTCTTAAGTGCAAGCACATAGGTGGGCCCTAGATAAATTAGGAACATCTATAGATAGTGTTAGTACAATGGGTCATATCCAAGAGGTGGACTTATAGATTGATCTTAGATAGATTGAAATCGGTGGGTATTATTTGGAGACCATGTAGAGATTATCATGGCTAGCTAGAGGATTTTGTGGAGCTCGGTGTATTCGATAGACTATCTGGTTATAGGATTGGTTCCCATGCATGGGGAATTATATCGAGATGATAAAGTGACATGTCGATTTAGGATTATACAGGTGGTTCCCCTACTACCATATCCATGGAAATGGCCCATACATGCAACCCATAGATATGGGGACTATCTTAGGCCAAAAACATTGACCTACTACTACCCCCAATAGGGGAGGTAGATTCGATGGTAGTGGTGAGTAACAAGGATGATACAAGTTATACAGAAAGCTATGCAGCATGGTGGAATGGGAATCAATTTGTGTTGTTATCTATGATATTGATGAGAGTACCAGATGGAGGTGTGCCACATGGTGGTACAGATGAGGCTCAAGGTCCTCTACCTAAAGGTAGAGGAGGAGAGGGAGATTCCTCGGTATAGATGTAGTATTGGTGGTAGTAGCCTAGCGTAAGTATATATTGTGATTTATTTATTTATTGATGGGATTTTAATGATTGGTTATAAATTAATGGTGTCTAATTTGTGTATTGTGATGCTTACAGGACCATCATGATGGATGCCTTGGTTTGTAACTTGCTCTAGAATGGTCCAGAGGACCTTGTCACCGTGGATTACTCGAGAGAATATATGAAATTGCATGACAAAATTCTTATTTATTTGACCCAATAGAGAACAAGGCAGCCACTTATGTGGTCTTACAATTCCGGAGGGATAAGAGACATGTTGAGTTAGTGAATCATCCTATAGGCCAATCTAGAGGTGATTTTTGAGAGATTCTATTGGTATGGCTAGGTAGTAGATTCACAAAAATAGTATGCCCAAGTGCTAGTGTATAATATGACATTGTAAGATTAATTATCACACTATAATCAAGATAGGTCATGATCCGGAGGACGTCGAGACCCAAGAGGAACCTATAGCTCACGATATCTAGTATATCTAGAGATTGAGAGGGATGAGGATTAACACTATGTGCATGAAGATCTATTCTCTCTACACCATTTTTATATAAATTTTTGATGTTATATACATACATATATATATATATATATATATATATATATATATATATATATATTGTATTCTAGTGCATCGTGTATGACTTGTGTTATATTTTTTTATGTGTTTTTATAGATAGATAATTAAGTATGTGATCGATGTGTGTGTGTGTGTGTGTGTGTGCGCGCGCGCATGTTTTTGATGTATTGATGGTATTCACATGTTGTGACTAATTGTAGCATAGTTTTCAATGTGACATAACCGATAGATGAAATGAACTCATGTGATGATTGTATGTATGTGGATTACAGAATATTGTTCAATGTGATATGGTCTATAAAGGAATGAACCCATGTGATGATGGTATGTTGAAAATATATATGACTAACGTGATCATGTGATACAAAAATGTATTCATGACCCAATCCTAGTCCCCATGGAAAATGAAGTGAGGAAACCTATTTTTAAGAATGAAGGAAGGGTGATCCTTAGAGATTCTGTAAGATACTAAGCGTGAAGGTCACAAGTGTAAATAGGGGTTGAATATATTGTGTGATATAAGTGTGTACTATGGATGAGTTATGTATGATAAAAAAATATGAAAAATTGATATTATACATGAAGATTCAACTTGACAAGATGAACCGTAGTTATCACAAAAGGGTCTACTAAAGTCACGTGTGTAACTTTTAGGGAAAACCCTTGCTCCTTGCTAACCCACTTGTAGATGGTTTATGATTTCTCTTGTGTAGGAATAGTGGAAAGGCAAGAAATATTACCAAATGAGGAAACATGTTCACAAGTGTAATGCTTAAATGCTTCGATTACACTTGCCATGGAGGAGGTGAAGTAGAATGATTTGCATATCATGTCTTATAAGAAATTATACATTTATCCTATAATAACTTAAGCTTATGATGTAACGCATAATTCAATAATTATCTTGATGTCCACTAATACAATGAAATTTGAAAATGGATGACCTTTCTCACATTCGATCCTATGAGAAGGGAGATGATCATTAGGTGGTAATTTAATCATACTCTTGTTAAGTAATGTAAGTAATATGTCATGGGGCCTATCACGAGCCTTATCAAAATAATTGGGATTATGCTTAAGATATTGTTTTTGTATTTGTTAATTAGGATTAGGATGATAAAAATTATTAACGTGATATAACACTTTTACTTGATTATAATTTTGTATGGGATTATGATGTGTGTCATAATAATGTTCAATGGTAGTATTTATAACATTGACATCGAAAGGATTAGGCTTATTTGCTAGCATAATATATTGTTCTAAATCAATAATATGTAAGAAAAGGTCATAGAATAAATCAAAAGAATCATATGTTAGGAATATTAGTGCTTCATTATATGTTAGTGGGTTAAATATTATTTATGTATAAATGTTATGTAAATTGTATTAACAAATCACATGTGTGGTGTGTTATTTTATTAGTTTATCGATTGAGTTATTGAAACAACTCAATTATTATCGTAGGCTAGTTAATACAAATTTGTTTTATTGTTAAGACTCAAAAAAATAGGATCTCATACAACCTATATAATGTAACCTATGTCATTGAATATTAATTGAGAATTAATATTATTCTCTCGATGTGAAACACTCTACCAAATTAACATTATAATTTAATGTTTCTTTGAGAGATTGTATAAGTCATCTACAAAATATGAATTGTGTCTATAATTTACTAGGTTGATAGACTTGAATAAATTCACGTTTTCTTTAAAACGCAATATATAATTATATTTATATTTAGCTTCACCCTAATGTAAATAAGGAGTCCAACGCGTTCATATGTATCCCTAGGGGTTCTACTGTAACTAAAGTGAGCTAAGAAATCATCCTCTAGATCTACAAAAGTACCCAAAAACACAAGGAAGATGAGTAAACCAAGAGAGAGCATCACTAATGAGACTCTTAAAGAAAAACTTAAGGATCAACCTATCAAGATCATAAGGAGCCATGGTTGATTTATAATGCATAATATATATATATGGATCTGTAGTAGCATCAAACAAGTGAACTTGAGGTAGTTTAAAATTTCTAGGAAATGGCATTTAAAATATTCTATGTGGAATATGATTTCCAAGAATGATATTAGAATCAACACTAGCATAATAGGCCTTACTTTCTAAATTCAATATGTGAACCTTTATTTGTATCTCACCTACTTCATGCATATGAGACAAATACCTTTGAGGGTTATGACATAAGCACCTAGGGGGTTAAATGAAAGGTTGCACTTTTCCATATATAGCAACCATAAAAATATCATTAGGTTTAGGAGTATGATTAATGGATGAATCAACCTAAGTTGGAATGGGATGAATAGGCTTTACCTCATGATTAGGATTTAAAGGGATATCAACATCAATAAAAGGCAATGAAATTACACTAGGAGATGTATCAACATATGTGATTTTTTCCACTAAAGTAAAATCAGCATGCTCATTTTTGCTAACAATATCATTATGCTCATTAGTATCTACAAGTGGAATAGAATAAGTACTAGTAGAAACATCACACTTGTTTGTAGTAGAGAAGTAAAAACACATGGTATATCATCTAAAACATGATTCTTATAAGAATTTTTCCATTGATTAAAAATGGGAACATTAGAGAAAACAACATCATTCGTTTGACATTCAAATAGAACAATAGAGGTGCAATGGTTAGTATGTGTGAGTAAACTACGATGCTACAATCATCCTCATTATTTTTGCATTCAAGAGGAGAAACATAATCATTTTCATCTAATTCATTGAATAAGAAACATCATGTATGTGATCATCATGGATGTAATTAGAATGCACCAATTCTTGTTTAGAAATATAATAGACACCATCAATCAACGTGTAAATAAGACGAAAATATTATTTATGTGCACTAGAAATACTAACATCGCCACTAAAATATTGATCATTTATGGCATTGGTGTCATGATCTAACTATGGGGGATATTTTTCATAGTCACTACTCCAACCTGCAAGACCATCCTTATGGTCTACATGGGTAGAAAGTGGTGGGAAGTGATTGAGGTGATTTAGAAAGGTTTCGCTATGAGTATCTAGAGAAGGTAATGTGTAAAAATAGGGAGGATGATTTGTGAATGGTTGACAAACCAGATCTAAATCAACATCAAAAACTACATCATCTTGTAGACATTAGAATCATATCACCCTAATTCATACCTGCATATGTGCACCTTAGATCACCCTGTTGTAAACATGCATGATATCTTTACACATCACAATTATTTACCGACCCTTGTATACACCCATACTCGCTATTTTACCTCACCAACCACCCATAGCCAAAATAAAACAAAAAATTAAATAAAAAAACACGATGATTAAACTAAAATTGGGTATCCTAGCCTAATCTAATGTTATGCAAAGAAGTAAATAACAACTAAATAAATAAAGAAATGAATCAAGCAACTAAATAAATAGAAATGTAAAACCATAATGTGAAGAGAGGGTTAATAAGTCCTTAGCTGATTTGACAAAGGTGTAGGATCGTGTCACAAAGGTGAATCGGGAAAACATGAGGAGGAAAAAACCACACATAAGCTTTGAGAAAACACAAATCAAGCTCTCTAACTAGACCGAGGTGCCTAGAAAGGGATAGGGGCACCTGTGGGAACATTGGTCCGATATCTAGGCATCTTGGTCTGTGGAAATGATCTAAAACCATCTTCTCGAGGTGTGGCTAGATGTTCGTCTATACTTTCTTCTTGTCACACTAAATTCATTGGATCTGCACCAAGTGTGAATGTAAAAATTTCAATAAGGAAACACCTACAAAACCCCAAACAAAGCATCAAAACCCTAAAAATGAAAGATGCATATGAAGGGCTCAGCCGACCTCGGTGGCCATAATGGTGGACTTACTAACCGAGTGCTACACTACATCTCGACTCCAATGTACTTCTAGGTGTGTGTGTTTTCAAATCATGCCACTGGGTTTCTCGTGTGAGACACACTTTGTGAAGTAGCGAGCAATAACTAGATGTAGAATGTAGTAAATGTGTGCATGGAAATAATAGACTTCCCTCTAGGAAATGTGATGAAGATGAACTATCCTTATGTGCCTTGTGATGGAGATAGATGGATGCAAATGTAGCTTTAGGTTCCTTATATGGATACAACTCTATATGGTGATAGTAGATGTTTAATGTTTGGTCCCTCATTAGGCTCTCATAACTTTATATTTATATGGTTCTCTTGTTCTAATTTCATAATTCAACCCAAAAAGGTTGACCACTAAAAATATGGAAAGATCAAACAGCTAGAAAGTGCCCAAAATATGAAAGAAAAGTACTAATAGGATTAGGGCACCTAGAGGGGACCAGGGTGCCTAGGGCACCCCAGGCTTTAGCTGGGCACCTTAGTCAGGAATAGGAATAATGCAAAATGACAAAATAGACTGAGTAAGTATGGTCGAAGATTAGAATTGATGAAAGGAAGTAAAGTAAAATGGCCAAAGAACATGGGTTAATTATTACTTTCTTCACTCAAAAATCATATGAATATTAGTATGAGACCGAGCCTAATATTGACTCAAAGTGTTGATTTAGTGACTAAATTTTCCCCCACTTTATGTTGGTGAGCGAAATATTGGTAACATAAACTAGATAGAGATGTGTACCTAATAATCCACGTAGTGATGTAGATATGCACCAAAGGACTATAAAAAGCGTGGAGTGATAAAAAGAAAGATGGAGCTTGGAGACTAAAGATGCAAAAGTGTAAAAAGTGATGAGAGTGAACCTGGGGTGGAAGCACATGTGTAGATTCCAATGTTTTTAGTGTACTTGCATGGATAGTATCATGTGTGATGTACTCACCATGTGTTTGTTGTTTTTGTTGACTTCTTTCTTCCCATATAGACAAACCTGCAAAAGAGAAGACGATCAATCAAATACACATGTATATGTGTAAAAATACATGTATTAGTAAAAAGAGTGTAAAGGAAAGTAAAAAAATGAAAGAGGAACATGTGCACCTGATTTGTGATGAGCCAAAAGGGAGTAAAAAGGATATCTTGTAACTATTAGTGAAGTGTGAATTTTTTTGTGGTCTCATGCCATTGTGGTTGAAGAAGTGTAGGGAAAAATTTGTGTTATTCTTTAGACTGTAATTGCTTCCCGAGATTGGTGAAGAGATCTCTATACTGTCTATTTTTTTTGGCCGATCTCACACCAAAGAGCCAAAGTAGTGTAGGGAGGAAATTCCATTGTATCCTCCAACCCGTAATTGCTCCCAGAATGTTAATGAAAATCTGCCTGTAAAATCCATTATGTATGGGGTTAGTAGACAACTCGAGAACTTACTCGCTATAAGATGGACTATGTCATGAACCATGATTGTAGAGTGAAATGTATTGGTACCATATGTAAACACAAAATGATGCCCCCTCTTTAGGGATGCATTCAACATCACAAATAGGGAATTCATCCCTAAAAGAGGAACAACCACGTAAACTAAAATTGTGCCCTGTAGGGGGAAGGGAATTTTCTTCATAAGGACCAAGGCACATGGAAAAAGTGGCTAGGAAATAAGTATTAGTAGGAAGAAGCATACATGTAGAAGACAAGTGTAATCCAAACAAACAACGTATAAGCTAGAACATAAGAACATAATGTAAACACCCAAGAAGACAATGTAGTCTACAAAAGTGGGTTGCGAAACATGGGACACCATTCACGGTGTCGTAAGACACACAAGGCTATCAAGGCCACAAACAAAAAGCGTACACACAACATGCATAAAGGTAATATCGTGTAAACAAGAACAAGCAATAGCAAACAATATAACAAACAAGTATCCTTGCATAACAAATGTTGCATATGAAGCATCCATTTAGCATGTTGGAATAATAAAATGTATGTCAAAGCATGTATTACTTGATAATGGAAATTGTTATGTACAAAATGAAATAATAACACATATAATGTATGAATGTGGATGCCCCGATGGTAATGTCTCAAGCATCGATGTTGCATGTATAATCCTGTATTTATAATCACAACTAGAGAAGGATGTGAACGTACATGTGTGTATGGTAAATCTAATGTCATATAAGAGATTTATCTAACATGTATAGTAAATTGAACATGTAAAAGAAAGTGTAAGAAAGAGTAAATACAACCATACAATACAAGATGTTGTGGATGGATGGAATGGAATGTAGAGTGAATGATAGGATGTGTGTGCCCCCAGTGAATGGAGTTGTATGCAGTGAGGTTCATTAAGTATGCTCCCTCAAAGCGATTAAGAATGAACCAAAAACAAGAATGTTTCATTGGGAAATGGTCGACTATGTGTTGTGTGTATAGCCTTGTGATGAGTATATGGTAATGATATACGACTTAGAGAGGAACTGTGTGTGACCTGTATCATAAATATATATCACAAGTAGATGAATAGAAAGGAGGTGGTGATTTAGCCTAAATTGTATACCACTAAATGATGTAAGCAAAAGTGATTTTATAGCGTATCACAATCTGATGCTAAAAGAAGTGACCCTATAGCCTAAGGCATATATCATTAATCCTAGGAATGCCACATTAAAAAAGGAATATTGAATGATGAACGTGTGATCAAGATGAGGTCCATTTGTGATATATACCCTCAACATTCCAGTATGGAGCATGAGACTAGATTTCATCATCGGGTAGTGAGTGTAGGGCATAGAAGAATATGTAGTATGTGCAATGAGAATAGATGACCATGTGATGAACAAAATGTGTCAATATCCAATGTATAAAATGTAATGCAAGATGTGTAGATAGCCTAATATTATGAAATGTGCGCTATGTAGTATGTATGATGAATAATATGTAATGCTAGACTCGTAGACAATAGGAGTGTGACACATGTGTGATGAATACTAGTATGGTGTGTAGAATATGTATGATATGGAGATGCACAAATGTCGAAATACAAATGATGTAGTGTAAGATGTAGTATGCAAGATGTATAATGTGAGATGTACTATGAGATATGTGAAGATTCACAATGTGTATTATCTATGGTGCAATGGTGTGGGGTTCATGTGTATAGAATTCCCTCAACAATCAAGTGTGAACCGAAGCACAAGAGTGTGTCATCGGGTAATGACGATACAAATGTATCAAGAGGTGTGTAATAATTCTTAGAGAATATTAGTCATTAAGCGTGAAGTGTTAAGTACATGGGAGGATAACAACATTTGATAGAAATGCAAGGGGGGCTATAATGCCCCCTAAGTATGTAAGTGATGAAAATTTAGTCAAAAAACAATAAGTGGATCAATGTAAGGAGTATTTTCCTTAATAAAAGTGATGTGAGAATGAGGTGGTAAAGGTTTGTTACTTTCAAATGGTTCATGATCATAGTAAGCTTCATCCAGGTCCCGTCCATGACAAATAGGTATGGTCTATAGCATATGGCGGAATTACAAAGTTTAACTATCGAGGTATTTGTTGAGCATGAACTAGTGATGTCGCAGATACCTTGAATGGAGGAGGAGTTACACCAAAATTAAGAGGAGGTTACTTAGTTTGATTAGGTAACATTGTAGATGACTTAGTCGGAGGAGGACTTGGAAGATATTCCCTTAGAGGTGATTTCTTAGTTGTAATGGGTTGAATAAGTGATGTTTGACTAACCGAAGAAGGCACATGAGAAGAGTTAGTGTGATGCTCATTAGGTGTAGAGTAGAAGACTTAAGAGCCCATTTGGGTACAATATTTATAGGTGGGCATGTAACATAATGTTGTGTAGTGAATGATATAAATCCTTAACGCTTAAGATGTTTAATTTGTTTTTAAGTGTACCAATAATTGTCATTATGTCCATTGATTCGATGATAATTGTAATATGGATGACCTTGATATTTGGTTAGCCGATAAGGAGGATAGCAATGAGTAGGTGGTAAAGTGATCAATTGACGACTAAGGAGCTCAGTAAGAAGGTCATGTTGTTTAGTATTGTGATCAAAGATGAGAGGCTCTAGTAATGGTATGAATTGAGGCTCACTAATATGAGCACATGTAGTAGACATAGAATGAGAATGAGATATAGAAGGAGAAAAAACATGAGCCTGAGAAGCATCTTTAAGATGTTTTATTTCATATTTTAGAGTTATATTAATGGATTCCTTATTCTTAAACTAGTCTTGAAACAAATAATGTAAAGCTTGAATTGAGTCCAACATAGATTGATTAGATGTAGGATCATGAGGACTAGGGTCATTAGATAAATGATCAAAGATAGGACTTATTTCATGTGGTGGCATATCTTTAGGATGATATGTGGTGTCTAAGGTTTTTTGTAGAATAACCTAGAAATTGGGATGCATCTTGAGTAAATTAGACAAAGAAACTTGAGCAACTTTAGGAGCCATGATAGAGGAAAAATGAGGACCCTAAGCATGAATATCGAGTACAGGTTCACCAAAATGATTAAACTAAAATGGGATATCATTTCCTAATCTAATGCTATGCAAAGCAATAAATAATAGCTAAATAAATAAAGGAAATGACTCAAGCAACTAAGTAAATAGAAATGTAAAACCCTAATGTGAAAGAGAAGGTTAATAAGTACTTAGTTGATTTGATGAAGGTGTGGGATTGTGTCATAGTTTGAATTGGGAAAACGGGAGGAGGAAACGATCACACGAAGCATGAGAAAACATAGATCCGAGATCTATGACTAGATTAGGGTGCCTATGGGTGCCCTAGTATGAAATTTGGGCACCCCAGTGCATGAAAAAATTCTGAAACCCTCCTCTAAGGTGTTAATGGATGTTTTCTTGTACTTTCTTCTTGTCGCACTAAAGTCGTTAGATCCGCACAAAATTTGTGAAACCCTAGATAAAGCATCAAAACCCTAAAAAAGAAATATGCATATGAAGGGGTTGAACTATCCTCAACATCCACAATGGTGGAATCACTAATTGAGCGTTGCACTACATCTCAAACCCAATGTACATCTAGGTGTCTACGTGTAAATTGTTCCTAGGATTCTCTTGTGTCAATCGTGCTTTGTGAAGTAGCGAGCAATAACTAGATGTAGAATGTAGTAAACATGTGCATGGAAATAATAAAATCCCCTCCTATGAAGTGTGATGCATATGAACTAACCTTGTGTGCCTTGTGATGGATCTATATGGATGAAAATGTAGCTTTAGGTGCCTTTGATGGATGTAACTCTAGATGGTGATAGTAGATGCTTAGTGCTTGGTCCCTCATTATAGTCTCATAACTTTATATTTTTATGAATTGAGTATATGTGTCATCGTCCTTACACCCAATCCGAATGACATTCCCAAACAATCGGATATTCTCTTTGAGGATAGTGATGAATCCAATCGTTATTGGGCCAATCATTTCATTCCACCTTAGTACATCGTCGAATATTTCAATTAAGTCCAATTATCTAAGAATTACATATTAGTAATTAGATATCCATACTATCAAATCTTGTTAGCTATAATGTCATTGTTTATCATATCTACTTTGATTGCTTAAAAGTGGATTGACATCCATGAAAGGGATTCTTTTCCTTCTTGGGGCTTGCACTTGTCGAAACTCGCCTATTATTTTATTAATATATAAATTTAAAGTTGTCTACTTATGTACATGTTTTCCTTCCCACCCAAAAATGAGTTCCTACATCACTTGGATTGAACGATGCACGTTTCCATCCCACGGTAGATCTAAACCTTGTTATCTTTATGAGTTTTAGTGTCTCATTTCTCAAAGGGTAACATGAGCTAACATTACTAAAACATAGTGCACACCTTGTGAGGAAAGAAAGGGTTCCCTTTTTTTAGTAGATTTGCATATAGTTATCTTGTTTTTTGTTTTCATCAAAAGAAATGTGAAAAAATTCCCTTCTCGGATTAAAAATAATTGCATCCTGATTAACTAAAAATAGGATTTTATAGCTATTTTATGAGTTAATCTAAATAGAAACTAAATGTTATATTGAAATGCAAGACCTAGATTTTTTTAGTATTTGAATATATTAAAATAATAGAACTAATATGGATATGGTACTAACCTTAAGTTAACTTACCTCACCGTGTGTTTGGACCGTAGTAGTGGTGGTATGCGAACCGGAAAGTTTTGATTGAATGGCCTCAAGAAGGGTTGAAACGAATATTTTTGTACTAGGGCACCTTGGGGTGCCCCGGTCTATAATCTAGGCATTGTAGACTATAAGAAAGCTTAGAACTTGAATTTGGAAGTGTCACAATATCTCTACAATACCTTTGTTCCTATCGTATGTGTGTTGCCTATGTCATTGTAGTTATCACGTGAAGTTCTAACTGTAAAACCCTATTCAAAGCATAAATTCCTAAAAAAATTAAAAATTCATATGAATAGGTCGACTAACCTTAGCTTCCAAACTAGTGGTCTTACGACTGAGTGTTGCACTACATTTTAGACCCCATGTAGTTTTATGTGTGTGTGTGTAATTTTGTGCCTAGGATGCCCTAGCACTAATGACGCGGTAGTAGGGGGCAATAACTAGATGTAAAATGCAAATGGTGGATGGAATAGAAATAATACAACCCTTTCCCCCTATGCTTGTGTGATGTAAATGTAGAAGATGCCCAAATGCAATCCCTTGCCTTAGTAGATAGCTGCCCTTGATAGTAAGATGTCCACCCATAATGTAGTGAGTATGTTATGTTTATATAGGGATATCTTGTTCAAATTTCGACACTAGTGACCTGAAAATGCTGACTACGACCTAGGGGAATGCATGGGGTAACCATTAAGACTGACCTTGAACAAATAAATTAAGACCACAAATTACGATGACATGGGTTCCTAAAATGATGGATTTGGGCACCCAGTGCCCCAACGAAACCCTAGGTTTCCTAACATAGACCTAAATATGAAAAATGAGCAAATTACAACACCTAAGACACCCTAAAAGATGCCCAAAACTGCAATGACAAGTGACGAATGAACCAGACAAACAACAATGATGCCTGACTAACTGAAAACAAGACTAAAGGATGGGTCACTAGTGAATACTTTTACTATGCAAGATCCATATATAAAATAACATACCCGGTGGTATTAATGTAATAGTAAGTGCATGATTTTGTGACTACATTTACCCCCACATTATGTTCATCGTGAAAAGCTCAAGAATATAAACTAGATAGAGATGCGTACTTGAGAAAAATATGGAGAAGCCCATGTTGTAGAAGAACATGTAGATATGTAATAGAAGTGTGTCGATAGAACTATAAAAGTGTGCCAAACCATTGATCAACAATTTTATCCATGCAATGTATTGAAAATTTTAAGTGTCACGATGAAGTGTGGAAAATGAAAATGATGATTAGGATGTGGTTTAGTGATTTTGAACGTGGTTTAATAACGAATAGGTGGGTAGGGAGTGATCAGTTCCCGAACCCGAACACTTATAGATGAATGGAATAATGGGAGGATTTTGGCATCCTGCCGCAAGAGGAAGAGTGTAGGGGAAAAAGTGTGTTATTCTCCAAAATTTAACTACATCCTCAAGATCTATCCCCGCAAATGGGCTCGAGATCAAAATGTTGTGATTTTGGATCCAAATGATTTTGATTAAATAGTTGACCCATATAGGAGTGATAAAGGAAGGGAACTCTTGCCCTCACTTATTACCCCATATTAGGTCATTAGGGGGATATATAGATGGTGAAATAGCACGGTATAAATTTTGAGTATTTGAATTCATAATATTGGAACATATGATGATATAAGGGGGATTATAGGGGGACCCCCAATAATATGCCCCCCTTTCGGTGAAAGAGGGAGTGATGAAAGGAACAAACTCTAAGCCGAAAGTAACAGAAAAGAGGTTAAAACATGTATGTAGTGAATATGATACAATGATAATGAGATATAATGTGCATGAAACCTATACACTATGGAGGTAGGCCGAATTATAAAAATAATGACGTAAACAAGATGTAAATCAGAGTAAAAATGCTCAAGATATGAGCAAAACAAGCAGATGTAAGCATGTATTTGTTATGATAAGTGCAAAATATAGACAATATTAAAGGTGGCATTTGAAATGTGATTATAAATAGTAAAGTGAAAAGGTAACTAATCACTTCATTTGTCTATTACGCGAGAGTGAGAGTGTATCTAGAGTGAATGAATATGCCTCAAGCGATACCATTACGTCCTAGCCGATTTGAGAGAGTGGTGACCATTGTGGCATCGCGTACTACTGTGGAGTTGGTAAGTGTATTATTTTTGCAAAAATGTAGGGTGTACTAGGTATTTCAGTTGAATTTTTAAAATTGAGGGTTTTGGATTTTCTCGGTGTTTGGGACCCAGACAAGAGCAAAGTGATGGCGCTAGTGACCCTTAACCGGAGCACCCCGAACCGGGCACTAGTGTCTTGTTATGGGGTGCCCCAATCTTGCATCTGGGTGCCCTAGTCCATAATTTTTTTATTTGATGGATAATGCTAGGGCATATGTTTCTAATATGTTGAATAGTTGTATTTGACTATGGGAGGTGTGTTAATGTTGTGTTTGTTGTTGTTTGGTTTTGTGTAAAGGGATATCCACTCGAGGGAGTTTCGTGGTGGTCGTCACTTGAGTAAATTATTGGGATTGGGTTTTTCAGATGATGATTGCGATGTGATGGACCATGTCGGCATGTGACATATAGCACGGATGGGGGATGTGCCCCATAATATGCCTATGTTGACTGCATTATGTGAGAGGTGGTGTGCCGATACATGCACATTTTGGTTTCCTACAGGGGAGATGACGGTGATGTTGGAAGATGTATATTGCATATTGTGATTGTTAGTTGTTGGGGAGAGGGTATGAGTGATGCAAGTAGTGGATATGGAGCAGCATATGCACTTAGCTAGATGATATTTTACAAGGGCATAGATACCTACTAAGGCCCATATCATTTTGGATGTGATATTATAGTATAGGGTTCCACGGCTGCAGAAATTCATCACAATGGTGATCGCATCATGTATAGTCATAGATGGAGGAGGTGTCGGCATCTTCTATAAGATGCACGACATATGTCAGTAGAAAGAGGAAGATGGGATGAGATATTCATGGGCACGGTGTGTTCTTGATCCATTTATACAAAGAATTATATCGATTTATGCAAGATGAGTATGGTGGGGGTATAGGGAACCACACTGCTACATGTGTGGGCATATGATCATATAGTCGTACTGAGACTAGTTTTAGGGCCACGAGGAGAGTGGGATGGGCCAAAGATATTTTCTCAATGCTAGGTTGATATTTGTAGTAGGAATATGGATAGAGATAGTTTTAGAGCCCTAATAGATAGGATGGGGATGGAGTCGATTATATGGAGGCCATTACGTGATTATGGGGGATGGCACTGATGATGATATAGAGTTTTGATGTATCTCGGAGGATCATGTGGTTAGAGGACCGATTTCTAGGTATGGCGAGTTGTTTCTGGTGGAGAGAGTATCACGAAAGTTTAAAATGGCATAGGATGTGCTCCTAGAGCCATACATATGGCTATGAGTTGTCACATCCCCGAGGAGAGTGGGTGCTAGGCTAGGGCCCACAGCAGATCAGCTTGACACCACCAAGGCCGGATGAGGAAGACCTTGCGATAGCAATTTTAGATGGGGATGATGTGGGGTGTACGAGAGGATTATCGAGTGTGGTGGGAAGTGCATCGGTGGGTATTGTTATATCCTGTATTTATGGGTGGTATGGAGTTGCCACCAGGAAGAGCAAGTGAGGGGAGGTGTCCCCGACCTACAAAGCGGTAGCTATGGCGAAGTGTAAGTATTTGTGTATGCTTATTATAGTGTGTCATGAATTGGTTATGTTATTTTATACGTGTTTGACTAACATGAGGTTATATATTGCATATGCATGAGACACCTATTGGTCATTGATAGTAGACACATCAATCCACACATTGATGCGGAATGAATGTGCTATGCGGAGGGATACTTAGAGCGGTGGAAAATATTGTAGGGGAGCATGTCCATCTATTTGATCTAGTGGTCATAGAAGTGATGACATGTACAGTGTTTCTGGCGAGAGGGACCAGGGCATGAGGAGACTCGACATGCCCGAGAGGAAGTAGGTGGTGGTCCCTTGGCCTAGGACATGTTCGCATAATATGTAAGCTTACAACGTCAATTCTCGAAGTAGAATATGGAGATTGCTATGCTACATAAGCAAGTGGAAAAGTTTTGGGGCCACAAAATGTGGCATCGTGTTGGTGGTGAGGCATCCAATTCTAGGGATCTCATAGTACAAAAGAGTGACATTGATGATGAGGTTTGATAGTGATGATTGTATATGATGTAGGGGCCTTGCCCCCAATGATGAAACATGTTTTTGGGATGATGATTGTATGAACGATATATGTATGGACACCTATTTTTTATATATATTAGATCAATGTTGAGATGTTTTGGTATTTACGATGTAATGGATATGGTATGTTTCGATGGTTATTGTCCTAGCATGTGTATTGTATTGTATGTGATGAATGATGATGTTAGTAATGGTAGATAAAATACGCATGGTAAGTGATGATGTAGATAACTAATGTAAATGATGAAATATGAGATGAATAAAATATGTAGCACATAGGCAACATAATGGTGATAATAGAATAAATGTGGAAATGAATATGTGAAACTGATATGTAATAGGATAACGTGAAGAAAAAAGGAGGGGGAAGAGTAACAATGCCCCCAATGTATGGATGGATAGGCTCATGTAATATGACCCCTCAAAGCATTTAATTATGAGCCAAGGAAGTAAGAGTGCATCATCGGAAATGATTGAGGTGTGCTAGATGAATGAATGAGTGCGTGATGAAAGGTTCTTAAAACTAAACCCTCAACAATCATGTAAGAAATGTAAGAACACAAGTGCATCATCGGGGGTAAGGTGATAGAAATCACCTACCAAAGACCAAGATGACGAGTGGCAGTGGAGACATGTGGAATGGATGGAGCATGAGTATATGGACTGAATGGGGTATCATGTGTAGTGATAACGGGATATGCAAGGACTAGCAGAAAATTGTGAGATGCAACAACATGAAGCGGTGGATAATGTGAATGTATTGGATACAATTAATGTACTGGTGGAAATGATGGATGAGGTGTAAAATGAACATGTGGCGGAGGAGTATGATGAACAAACTAAGTACTGATGTAGAGGATGTAAATGGGGTATGCCGACGTGATGAGGTGAAGGAGACAATGAGCGTTCGTAAGAGGCAAAGGAGATGATGTCGTAGTCCACTAGTTGTTGTATCTTTTCACTTAAGGAAAGGAAATCATTGTCCCTATGGCCAAAAATGAGATGGTAATTGAAATAGTGTTGGTCATGTTGACATTGCAAAGTGGTGTGGAGGATGGTGTTGGTTAGAGGGTAACTAAATCAATCACTCATTGATTAATATGCGAAGTACATCATGTGGTCGAGTGTGAGGAGAGAAGTACAAAGGCTCACATGAAGGAGGTGGAGTGGTGGAATTGGGAGCCGGATATGGAGTGAGATGAGTATTTAATGGTGGGGAAGAAGAGAGTTGAGCTTATTTAGAAGGAACCTTAGGCAATGGTGGAGGTGGTTGTGGATGCTCAACGGATGGTGAGGGGAGAGGAGAAGCAGATGGAACTAGTGGAGAAACATGTGGGGTGTAACGATATGTGAGGATGAAAGATCTTGTTCTAGATCGATAACCTTATAACACAAGAGAATGAATGACTCACAAGTATTGTATTGTATCCTTTGTTTAAGTGGAGGAATAATGCCACGATAAAAGATGAATTGTTTTTCTAAGTCACTAGGATGGAAAATGAGTTGGTGTATACAAGCATTGAACCATAAAATATAATCCTTGATGGGTTCAGAGAACCTTTGTGTAATGTAGGAATGTGGTCATATGTAACCCTAGGGCCATTGTTAAGAATAAAGCGATGAAGGAAAGCATCCTCCATGTCATAAAAATTACTAATGGACCCAAAGGGTAAGTGGGTGTACCATTGTAGTGCCTCATCAGTAAGACTATAATGAAAGGCCTTAAGCAACAATCGATCATTAGAGTAATCGGTCATAAGTGTGTGGTAATGTAGGATATGAGCATGAGGATCATTGGTACCATCAAAGCATGTGAAAGTAGGCATGACAAAATATTTTGGGAAGGAAGAATTATGAATCTTTTTAGGAACGGGATTGCCATGTAAAGAGTTGTTGTCAATAGAGGCATAATAGGCTCTACTTTCTACAAATGTAATATGAACTTGCGATTGGAGTTGTCCTACAACATGCATGAGAAATAAAATATCCTATAAGGGGATGGTAGGAGATGGAAAAAGTGTATTAAGTGGTTGAATTTTTCCATTATGGGTGATCATGGGAATTTCAAGAGGTGATATAGTGGAATCAGATGTTAAAGGTGTGGTGGTAGATGTGGATGTAGGAGTGGTAGTATGACTAGTATCAACAAAAACTCTAGTAGGTGTGGTGAGCAAGGAAGAAACCTCAATAGGTGAAGATATAGTAGGAGGGTAGAGGATGTGGGAATAGAAGAAGAATAAGTAATGGTGGGGGTGACTCATGTGCAATAATAAATACAACTTCAGGAGAGGATAAAAATAGAGAGGGAGAGTCACATGCAGCAGTATGGAAAGAATGAGATCCATGACGGTGATCAGTAGAGAAGGTGGGGTTCCAAAAATAATGTTATGGTCATCATAAGAATCAATAGGATCATCAATGTAATAAGAAGGAGAATGCAAGCTCAAAAGAGATATGTGGAGAGGACTATCGAAAGCGAGAAGACATAGGGCTAGTTGTAGGCGTAGTTGGAGGAAAAGTAGGAGATACAGTGGATTGGGAATCAATTCCTAATAAATAATTAATGATAGAGGGATATAAAACATCGGGTGGCATATCATAATAAGGATAAGAAGGATCACATGCAACTAGATGGCATGGCGTATAACGAGTGAAAGTAACAGGGTCATCAACAAGGCATATACCTATAGGAGAATCGACAAGATTAGTTGGCACACGTTGTTGGCCTTCCAAAAGGGCTTGTTGAGTATCATCAGGTAAGATCATAGGAGCACTATATAAAGCCTTAAGCTCAGCTATGGCAGCCTCATCATAGATAGGGTTGACACTAAAATGAGACATGATGAGAAAAAAGAAAAACTATGGCTAACCACTAAGGTATGAAAGAGGATCCAAAAGAAAAATGTTTGAAATGTAGGGTTCACCAAAATGATTAACTAAAAATAGAATTTTCTAGCTATTTTATGAGTTAATCTAAATAGAAACTAAATGCTATATTGAAATGCAAGACCTAAATATTTTGTTTTAGTATTTGAATATATCAAAATAATAGAACTAAGAGGGATATGGTATTAACCTCAAGTTAACTTACCTCACTATGTCTTTGGATCATGAGCAGTCAGTATGCGACTCGGGAAAGCTATGACTAAATGGCCTCGGGAAGGGAAGAAACTAAATATTTTTCTATACTAGGGACACTGGGAGGATACTTGGGCATCCTAAGGCACCATGGTCTATAATCTGGGTGCTATAGACTGTAAGAAAAGCTCAAAACTTGAATTCGGTAGTGTCATAATATCTCTGTAATACCTTTTTCTTATCACATAGGTGTCGTAAATAATATCACTTATGTCATTGTATTTGTCACATGAAGATCTACCTATAAAACCCTATTCAAAGCATCAATTCCTAAAAATAAAAATGCATATGAATAGGTCGGACTAACTTCATCTTCTAAACTAGTGGTCTTACGACTGAGTGTTACACTACATTACATAACCCATGTCATTCTATGTGTGTGTGTGTAATTTTGTGCCTAGGATGCCTTAGCACTAATGACGTGGTAGTAGGGTGTACTAACTAGATGTAAAATTTAAATGGTGGATGGAATAAAAATAATACAACCCTTTCCCCTTATGCTTGTGTGATGCAGATGTAGAAGATGCCCAAATGCAGTCCCTTGCCTTAGTAAATAGTTTCCCTTGATAGTAAGATGTCTTCCCATAATGTAGTGAGTATGTTATGTTTATATAGGGATCTCTTGTTCAAATTTTGACACTAGTGACCTGAAACTACTAATATGGCCTAGGGAATGCACAAGGTAAACCGTTAAGACCAACCTCAAATAAATAAATTAAGACCAAAAATTACAACGACATGAGCACCTAAAATCACGAACTAGGGTGCCCCAAGGTGCCCTAGTGCAACCCTAGGTGCCCCAACATAGACCTAAAGACGAAAACTAAGCAAATTATGACACCTGAGACACCCTAAAAGACACCCAAAACTACAATGACAAGTGATGACTAAACCAGACAAAAAACAAAAATGATGCCTGACTAACTAACAACAAGACTAAAGGATGAGTCACTAGTGAATACTTTTATTATGCAAGATCCATATATAAAGTAACATACCCGGTGGTATTAATGTAATAGTAAGTGTGTGATTTTGTGATTACACATTCATTCTTGTTTATTTGATCACATATTTTTAAATAGGAGTAACATCCGATTGATCACTATCTTTCCCTCATACATAACCAAATCACAAAAATATAAATTAGAATATAAACATATTCTACCAGTCTACCTACTTATATTTCATCACCAAAGGGGAAATTTTTGTATGGGATAGTCGTCACCTCCTCTTTCCACTCTCACTAGCTTCCATTTCTAAAAATATTCAAAATATCTATTTATAGCATATAAGATTGTTGATTAACTAAAATTAAACTAAACTATGGGAAGTATAGCCACTAGTTAATCTAATATAGGAGGACTAAAACGTTGTATAAATGTACTAAAACAATATGGAATAATTGCAAATAATTATACTAAGTGAAATAAAACCCTAGATATGCAAGGAAGAAGGAAGAAATGGCTTAGTTGATTATGGAAGATTATCGCAGTTATTACAGTCTAATAATAAAATCTAGGAGCAGGAACGAACACTCAAAAGTCCTGAAAAGGTCAGATCTGGAGGATCTAAGTAGACTAAGGTGCCTAGGAAGGTATTGGGGTGCCCCGAGGTGCCTTGGTCTATAGATTAGGTGCCCTTGAATCTGGTTTTACAGGTCACAAGGTATCATGAAGTGTTCTATCTCTCGCATCATATCCGTTGGTCTACGTTGAATGTGTTGAATAATGAAATGATGACCTGCAAGAAAGAAGGAAGTATCAAATATGAATTATCGTAGATATTTGCACATGAATATAATAATAATCATTGTATTCTCAATATATTATTTATCGAATATCTCGCGAATACATTGGGCTATTATATAGCCATTATAAAAGCTAAACAACCTCCTGAAAATAGGAAGGTGTTACAACAATTAACCCGGAATGTTTTTCATGGGTATAAAAACTCTAAGAATAATATATTTTTATTTCCAATAATATAATAATTATACTAATAAATTATATTACAAGTATTTACTCACTGTAACAGTAAATAATAATTTACCCATGTAAATATTAATTTCCTAACATTCCCCCTTCATGTTTACATGGTAGTAAAATAATTTTCACACTTCCTCTCAGTAGCCTTTACCACCTACATGCTCATGATATTGACACACATTCGAACTAGAGGTAGAAGAAGGAACACATCAACTTCTTATCGACTATGCACTCTCGGGGTTTTACATATGACTAAAGAAGATGGGAACATGCTCATGAATCATCTCGCTATCAAACAGCTCACTCTAGGAGTACATCTGACCTAGAAGTGTGGGAAATCAATCAATAACACATTTGAGAAGCCTTGAATGGTTTTCGGAGGCTAACCACAAACCTAGGTATGAACAGGAACACATCTTCGACTGTTCTACCTCATCAAGACTCATAATGTTGCCTTTCACTATGCTATCTATTCTTCACTATGTTTTTTCATTGGGGAATTTATGTAGGAATAATCACATACACAATTGAGAATACTATATCTATGCCACCATGGCTCTGTGCGATCCCATCATTGGTGACCGACGAGAGGTTGTTATCTCACCTCCACCTCCGATGCCTCCATCCTCTAGTATATGTGCTACTAACTCAAGGTAGGATGCGAACATGAAGCTCATTTCTTTGCACATTGAGATGATTGTTTTTGTCCTTCCCGCAATGTGAAACACTTTATTTTTTGGACATCGGGTAACACCAAAAATGTGTTTGTGAGGCAAAAAAAATATTTTACGAACTTTTGACAATGACACAACTTTTGATGACAAATCAAAAAATTGACAATGAAACTTTTGACTTTGACAATAAGACTTGACAAGACATTTTTTAAAAAGACAATAAAAACAACAAATTTATACAAATGATACACAAAAATTTATTGATGCAAACACACTTAGACTTAAGTACAAACTACATAAAAAGATTATTAGTTTTAAAGACTTTCCTACAAATATTGTATTACAATTTATTAAACTATACACTTTATGACATTATTTGACATAAAATATTAAAATAGGAATAGAAGACTCAAAACTCAAACTTGACTTGATGAGTTACATTAAAATCAACTTGGCTTACACTCCCTCGAGATCAATTACCGCTACATCACCCAAATCAATAAGCTAGTATTTTATGTCAACCATTCCATAGAAGGTCTTACATTTTCTCAGTTCAACATCATCTTCAACTCATCATTATTCTTAGCTTGACACTATATCAATCGAAAAAAAGTTGATATCAGTGGCACCAATGTCTTCACCATTTATAACTAAATGCCTTAGATAGTGACTCACAGTTAGAGATATGTCGATTTGCCAAGACGTTTAGAGGATGTCAGTAGCCACGTGAATACCATTGAAACCAAATTGTAGAATATATGCATGGCCTGTAAAATAAGACTGTTGGTGTCGACATGGAGAATAATAAAATAGAGATCATGTGCTATGTTGGACGCTCATATGTACGGTACAGACTATGCACAGAAATCACAACTATTTTTCGCCAAAATTAGATATGGCACTAACTGAGTAGCCAATTACGAATCCCATTAGGTGAAATCAATGGATCATGATAATGATTCACATAATATATCAGATCTCATCCGACGTAACTAGATATAAATGCACATATACAATTCACAAATCTCCACACAATTTTATCAAAGAATAGCATACTACGGTCAACATTGAAATACCATAAATTACCTTAAACAACTGAGAAGATGTGCATGCGATTGACAAGATAGTTTATCCAAACCGTAGTCCTCTATTGGTATTGCACATGCCCGTTATTTCAAGAAGCATTACGTGCCATTTGAAATATATATTCTTCTCATATTGTGGCCAGACTCTCATACACCAAGCAATGTTTCACATTCAATCTCGATGTAATCGTTGTTAAAACGTAGGCCAACTATGCACCACCGCAAGGCTTTTTCAACAATACTTAGATGAAAATCTGATGTAAAATGGATACAGTGAAATCACATAGACCCCCACTTGGAAAATACATTGATATCTTCAAAATACAATAGATTTCGTAGGGCCACGACCAGGAATATGGACTACCAGTCTAAAACTAGTATAAAATCTGTTACGAAAGCTTCAATAATTTTCTCACAAAATCGCCATTACTCAGGGAAAAACAACACAACACTGCCCTTAGAAAACATATTATTCTTGCATCGCAAATCTCATTGGCCCTCACAAATACCTTCTCTAGATACCAAATATAAATTATCAGAGAGATTTGCACATGAATATAATAATAATCAATGTATTCTCAATATATTATTTATCATAATATCTTGTGCAATACATTAGGCTATTATATAGCCATCATAAAAGCTAAACAACCTCCTAGAAAATAGGAAGGTGTTACAAAAATTAACCCGAAATGTTATTCATGGGTATAACAAACTCTAAGAATAATATATTGTTATCTGCAACAATATAATAATTATACTAACTATATTACCATATTTACTCACAATAATAGTAAATAATAATTTACCCATGTAAATATTAATTTCCTAACATTAAAACCCTAAGAAAAATAAAAGATGCAGAATGAATGGGTCGGACTGACCTCACCTACCAAACTAGTGGTCTTATCACTGAGCATTTCACTACATTTCAGACCCGGATTTAATTTTGGTGTGTGTGTGTGTGCATGTCGTTCACTAGGTGCTCTTGTGTCAATCACACTTTATGAAGTAGCGAGCAATAATAACTATAGAAAATTTAATAACATGTGTGCATGAAAGAGAATAGAATCCCTCCCTCTATGTTGTGTGTGGTGATGTAGATATCTTATCCTTGATTCATGGCACTATGTTGATGCAATTGCTACTGATGGATGCGACTCTAGATGGACCGATAGTAGTATGTAACGTTAAGACCCTTATTATAGTCTCATAAATTTATATGTATAGGGTTCTCTTGATCTAATTTCATAATTAACCATGACATGGATGACTCGGAAAAAGATAAGGATGAAAAATGACTAAAAATACCCCAAAAAGAAGTGAGAAAGTGGAACATGGATCGGGGCACCCAGTGGGACCAAGTCTCCCAAAGATAGGCCTAAGCACTTGGGTTTAGGCTAAAATGTCGGGATAGTTACGAAACAAGTGGACATGTATAGGAAAATATGTGGGAATGATGAAGTAAAATATAAAATAAAGGTGGCTAAAAGGTGGGATTAATTAGTACTTTATTCACTTGAAAACCCTCTAAATAGTAGTATAAGACCGGGCTAAATAATGCCTAAAGTGCATGATTTTGTGTCTACAATCGTATCGTACTGAATGAATCCACACAAACACCCCATTTCTATATATAGAATTTTGACAAGATCGACATCGATCCAAAAATCAATGTCGATCCGCTTAAATTGGTATTGATACCCCTTAAATTTACACAAAATTTTACAATTTGAGCCCTTTTGGTCACCAAGACTCCCATTATATACTTTTGATCACATACACATCCCATTCACATTTGGTTAGTGGATTGTAAACCCTCTTATGGTCCCACAACCTAAAGCATGTGCCTTATATACTATACATTTGTCGGAAAACAGATGTCTATAGGTTGAACCCCTTTGTGTGGCCCCTTAGTAGCCTAGGATGGTTTTCCCTATCGCTTTTTTCCCGATAACTTTCCCATTTTCCACTCCATTACACATATATATACCATCCCTCATCCTTGGGGCATTATAGTGGCTCACACATACACCTTTTTCAGTTTAGAACAAATTCTACAAATATACACCCATACATCCACACATTTCAAAACCGGTTCTTGATTCAATTTTTCTCATCAATCCCGGTTTGAGGGGGAACATACCCTCACCACAAGACAGGGAAACATACCATTTTTAGTATTTATCTCATAAATTTTCCTTACAACTCACTCAATAAAAATGGCAAATATAGACACTAGAATCAGGTCACCCTAATTCATACCCACATATACACACCTTAGAACACACTTTGCCATAAACACACATGACCTTTTTACCCATCACAATATTTATGACCCTTATCTACACCCGTAGTCACTATTTTCCTCAAAAAACACCCATAACCACAATAAGACAAACAAAATAAACATAATAACCATAACCCCCTAAAAAAATCCCCATGGACATAAAACAACCCCAAAAACCATTATAACTCAAAATTACCCAAAAAAACCATTATAACTCAAAATTACCCAAAAACCCATTATAACTCACAATAACCATGAAAAGAATGTGGTTGGAATCACATCCAACCAAACTCCTCGAAAAACCCAAAAATCAGTACCATTTCCCTGAACCAATGTCAATCATTACGGAATGACACCGATTCAGTTTAACGGTATTGGTCCTATATATAATAGCACATGTCATCGCCAAAGTATCTGATGAAGGAAATATTGTTTGAATAAACCCTTAGATAAATTTAAGTGAAGCGCCTTGTTGGCATGAAGGAGTGAAAGTAACCTATTCCACTAGCCTCCCTTTGGAGAAACCGCCTCATCATTCGATCATTTGAGTCACCTCTCATACAGGCATGCCTTCCATTTGAGTTTCTAAGCTATTGTTTTCATATTCAATAATAACATTGTTTACTTTACCCGAGCATCCAAGCCTAAAACATCCCTATCTAGTCATCTCCTTAGAAAATTTACATTATTAAACATTTTTATTATAAACACAAGAATCAACACCGATCATACGGATCGACATCGATTGGTAAGATCGACGCCAATTCCTATTAAAAATAACTAATCTTAAATTTTTAATACATTTGGTACATTTCCTTCATATTTTGAATCTATGGCTAATGTTCCCTGTGTGCAAGTGTGGTTTTATGTTAAGATGATCATTCCAAAAGCAGTTTACGAAGCCATCGATATCTACAACCTTCCCATAGTCCATCAACCTTTGTGTGGGAGTAATCTGATATCAATCACGAATTTAGTATATGTTTCATCATCCTTACACCCAATCCAAATGAAATTCCCAAACAATTAGATATTGTCCTTGAAGATAGTGACAAATTCAATCTTTATTGGGCCAATCATTTCAATCCACCTCATCTCATCATTGAAGACATCAAATAAGTCCGATATCTAAGCATTGCATATTAGTGATTAGATATCCATATTATCATATATTGTCATTTTTAATTCCATTGTTTATCATATCTAGCTTGATTTCTTAAAATTGGATTGACATCTGTAAAGGGAATATTTTCCTTCTTGATTGGCACTTTTTGGGAAACTTGCCTATTATTTTACTAATATATATTTTTCAAGTTGTCTACTTGTGTAAAAAAATTCCTTCCCCGGCAAAAATGAGTTCCTACGTCGCTTGGATTCAAAGGTGTAAATTTTTCATCCCACGAGTAACTCTAAACCTGCCATCTTTTTGAGTTTTAGTGCCTAATTTCTCAAAGGAATTAACATGAGCTAAAATTACTAAAACACATCCCGAAGGAATGTGAGGATGGATTAGCATACTTTGCATCTTTATAGGTGGTATGGATCCGATGAAATGGATAGCAATTAATATGCCTTTGCAAAGCTTGAAAATAAACCTTGATCACACACACAAGAAAACACACACATGCACCCTGACAACACCGGGTTTTAAAATCAATAGGTCTAATATATGGGAAGTTTGGTAAGATCCTATATTAGGTTAAGGATTCGATCAAAACATAAATAATATCAACCCTAATTAAAATTAATTAACTATGATGGTTGATAATACAAAAACTAAATAGTAAATAATGTGTACAATGATTTTTTCAAGATCAAATATACATACATACAAACATGGAAATCACTCGAGGAATAAATCAAAGTAATCAAAGGTGGATTCGGAATAAAGGAGCCACTTATCTTATTCATATGAGTTTTAGGTTGTGTCAATGAGTGATCTCAAACAAAAATAGAGCCTAGGAATTGGATAAATCTTCTGCTACACTACTAGAGCTCTTGGTTCAAAACTCAGTATGGTACGGTCAAGATCGTATAGTACAAACTAACCCTATTATATGGTTTTGGACCTATACCAAATGGGTATCTACAAATCTCATTGTCACTCTTTGTCTCCTTTTGAATATCTAGTGTCACATCAAACCTCATATTTCACACATGTACCCTAAATTAACCTTAACCACCTTATAACACACTCAAACACACATTAGATGAAAAATAAATGAAAATACTTGAGAAAAAATGACCTCAATGGTCACGCCATATGTGATTCAATGAGTGTTGTACTACATTTCATAATCTAGATAGTTCTCCTAGTTCTTTATGTTTTTGTGCATGTAACTATCCCTTATCATAGTGTTTCCCATGTGTTTCCACATCAATAGTGGGCTAATATACTTCATCACCTTTGGATCCTTGTGTACTTGATGAAAGAAATCAAAATTATGCCCTCCTATGTTGTGATATATAGATATGCAATAATGCTTCTTGGTTGTTTAGGTCGTATGTGGTAGATACATAGGTGATTATTAGATAATGAATGCCCACATTAGACCTTGTATATATATGAGTTCATTTTCTCAATTTTTGAACCTTAGTGGCAGGAAATGATTTACCTAAAGATATTAAAGTTCATAAAAAGGAGTGAAGAAGAGACCCATAAATCAAATTTAAGTGAAAACCCAAAGGGTCCAAAAACATATGGAAGATTCGGGACTGTGGTATGGTTTTGGACCTACTATATGGTTTTACAATGACATTATATGTGAAGAATGTCGAGAAAATAAAAAGTATAGAGGTCTCTATGATGCAACATAAGATCGTTAAATTAGAGTAAAATAACCATTAGAAACGATTGAACCAAGCAATGAAAACCCAAAGGAGAGTAATCTATAACACTGATCTAGTTTCTAGGTCTTGAACTCATGTATATTAAATTCTAACAAAATAATGATGTAATATTGATTTTTATACAAATATTAGTGTCTATACAATTACATTATGACACTTGTGATCCCTTTTATGATCTTTTCTCACGTGTTATTTATTTATAACAGAATAATATACTATCGCATACACCAAATCCTTTATATGTGAATGTTACAACCCCTTTTGTTACACATGATTATGATATGTGCCAGAATCCTATACATAATGATAATTAAGTGAAGGTTTTACATCGTGGTAATACTTTTTATCATCATAATCCTAATCAACAAGTATGAAAACCATCTCCTCTTAAGTGAAATCCCATCTATTTTGATAATGCTTGTGATAGGCCCCATGACATCTTACTTACATTACTTAACAAGAGTTTGATTTTATTACCATCTAATGATCATCTCCTCCTCATAGGCTTGAGCATGAGAAGGATCATCCATTTTCAAATTCCATCATATTAATGGAAATTCTGGAAATGATTATTATGTGTTAGTTTATAATCTTAAGTTACTTATAGGACAAAGGTATCATCATTTTTATACATGACATACGAGATATATCTACTTAACCTCCTCCATGGAACAAACCTAAAATAAGTGTTACACTTAATGAGCATGCATTTACATCTAGTAATATTTCTCACACTAACACTATTCCTACACAAGAGCAATACAAAATTGTCTACAATTGGATCAATAAGGAACAAGAGTTTTCCCAAAATTTACATGTGTGACTTCAACACCCATCGCCTTCTACCTAATGTTTTCCCATAAAGTTGAATCTTCACATATAATCTCTCTAGGGCATATTTTTTACTATACATAATTCAACAATATTATTCACTTATTTATTAGATCACTTAATATATTCATCCTCTCTTTACACTTATAACCTTCGTAATTAGTCTCTTATAGGCATATTCGAGGATTACCCTTCCTTCATTCTCACAAATAGGTTTTCTCACTTCATATGCACATGGTTCTAGTGTAAGGTCATGAGTGCCTCTTGGTATCACATGTTCCCATTATACATATACTATTCTCAACATACCATCATCAAATGTGTTCATTTCATTAGTAGGTTATATCACAAAAACAAAAATCTACAATTAACATTCATATATTATCTTTACACATCACACATCCTAAGTTCTAATCCATGAAAAATATGTTGTATTATATATCAACACAACAACCAAAACTAACATATATATAAACAACATAATCAACTATCTATCCATTAATGTAGCATAACCAATGTAAGAAAATTCATACACAAAGTCAATGAAATAAAAATATATGAGATATATATCTCGCATCAAATTTTATGCAAAAATGGTGTAGAGAGTGTACCTCTTCATACACATATTGATAATCCTCATCACTATCAGTCTTTACATCTAATGGAGCTCATGAGATATAGGATCACCATAGATCTTGGCCTCCTCTAGATAATGACCTAGCCCAATAATGTGACATCGCTCTTGCAATTTCATTTTTTCTGCTAGTACTTGGGCATACTATACTTGTGATTCTACCAATCTAGTAAATAAATTTTTTGTTATCTCACCACTAAGATGACCTAGGGGATATCTCACTAACTCAACATTGTAGAACCGCACAAGTGGTTGCTGCTGCAATTACTACTGGGTCAAATAAATATGCATGTTTTCCTATATATCATCCACTCTCTCGAGTAATCCACACATGAAGAGGTCCCTGGAAAATTCCCAATAAAAGTACGCATTGAGGCATCCATAATACTGGTCTAGTAAGAATCATTTGTAATCATAAAATAAACACATTAGATGTAGGCATTCTCTACAAATGAATTGTGTATTGTCAACAAAATACTTGAATCACAATATATACTTATGTTGTGTCATCCATCCGTTATTACTCCATCCCCACTAAAGGAATCTCCCTCTCCTCCTCCACCTATGGGTGGGGACCTTAAGCTCCATCTACATCCTCATGTGGTGCACCTCCATCTGGGCCTCCCACTAGTATAGGAAAAAGGGCACCCATCAATGCTCAAACCACCATGTTGTATAAGTTATTGTGTAGCCTAGATAATCTCTCGTCATCTACCACTATAACATGGTCCACCTCCCCTATTGGGGGTGGTAGTAATTTAGTCATTGTGGGCCCAAGATGGGCCCCATCTCTTTGTGTTGCATGTGTGAACCTCCTCCATGGGAATGGTGGTGTGGGTACCTCTTCTATGATCCCGAACTAGTGGGTCACTCTCTCATACTGATATAGTTCCCCATGTATGGGGAACCAATCCTCTAACTAAATGGTCTTTAAAATGTATCAAATATATATAATATACTCTGTATAGTCTCCAAATAATATCCTATGTTTTCAATCTATCAAAAATCAATCTATAAGTCATAGTGTCAAAATCTCGCCTCTTAGGCACGAATTACCATGCCACCGTTATCTCCAGATGATCCCAATCAATATGTGGCCCACGTATAGGATGGAAGTAGAGAATATACTCATAATCCAAAATATGTAACAATATAATAGCTGCAACGCCACCAACATGGCTCTCTAAAGTGAATCTATACAAATCTCTATATAGGTTTTCTAGCATACATCGACCCCATGCGTAGTGGGTCCCATGATCCAATATAACATGACAAATATTCCATATCCTATATGATATGGATACACCACTATCATTTACTACTACACATGAGGCCGATAACATTGCAATATATTTTTGCAACCATGAATTTGGATGTCATAATCGTGTTCATCTAATTGAAGGCTCTCTTGGCCCACCCTATCCTAAAAAGTATCTTGGTGAATATCTCATATGATATGTTGTATCTGTAGGCACAACTTATACCCTCTTGCCAACCAATGGAAATATTATAATATAGTACACATCCTCTATTGTGACTCGTCATCTCCCATATATAGAAGCCGGAATGTACATGTTTCGGCATTTCACGACTCACCCAAAGTTGTAATCAAGTGCAAATTTGGGCACACATTTCTCTCAACTTCACTACATGATGAAGCCCCACTCTATCTATTAGGTCCCAATCAACATCATCCAAACCTAGGGAAACTAGGGTATCCATGTGTTGACCACTCGCAAAACACTCACATACACATCTCTCTACAAACACAAGTAATAATAAAAACATTTATCAAGACTTTTTCATGCCACATATCTCTCATATACTCATCAAAACATGCTCTTAATGTCATCATTTCTCAACAATATGACTTGGGTCGAAACCGTATAATTTTGGTCAAAACCGTATGGTTCCATACAGGCTTTGAGCCAAGTCCAAAACTAGACCATTCTATCTATTTTCAACTTTTCTACAAAATACGTCAAAAATCAAGTAAAATCATGTTATTTCCTACTTAACCGTTATATTAAGTGTACTCACTAGGTCATTTATCATGTGAGTTTTTATTGTCTCTATCACCCTTTCAAATTGATATTAATTCGCATCCCTATCCCTCGAAATCCTTCTAGTTTAGAGAACTATTCTCAATTACTCAACTACAAATGAAAAAAACTTTTTAATTTTTCTATTTACTATGTATAGTAAATATTTCTAGTAACAAACTATTCCTCTCACTTTGAATAAATTTTATCTTTTCAATAATACTTCTTTCACGGTACGACTCATATCTTGGGGCCTATTAATCCATTTTGCATGCCATTTATAGTAGTCAAGTTGTGGTTTTGGTATTCCCACACCACATCATCAAATACCAAAAAAATTATGTTCTTGTCTCTATATGATATATCCTACATATATAATTATCTTCTCTATCTTATCGAATTTCTCTCACCCTTACAACTATTATAAACTCAATCAATAAATCATATTTCCCAATGCACGTTATATACATTAACATACATAATTTATTTTATCTTCTTTCAACTCAAGTGAAATGGTTCCTCCATCTCCCTTTCGCCAAAAGGGGGGGAAATATAGGGCCAACTACGCAAGGTCATCCACATTTATTTCTTTGAAATTGAAAATCAAATCACTAGTTGGTTGGTCACATAAGACCATCCCACGTTAGTTACAATTCTCAAAACAAAACCATATGTAAAGTAGCTATGCAAAACCAAGTTATTCTCTCAATCATACAAATTGAAATCTAATATCATGCTCTAATACATCATCATTCAAGCATATAAATACATTATATATCAAATACAAACTAGGTCGAGACACTACAATTTCACCGCACTTTACAAAGTGCAAGGGAAAGATCAAACAAACTCATATATACACACAAATAACAATTTCACAATTTCTAATTCTACACCCATGTGTTATATGGTGGGGAAATGAGACATCATTCCTTGATACCTTTGCATGGGATTTGTAATAAAAATGTCACCTAGATTCATTTTGTAGTGGTGTGATCTCATTTTGGGAAGCGTCATAGTGACACTCTTCCCTTAGTGTCAGGGACACCCAATTCCCACATTTACATTGTACGAAAACAATATGTTGGGGATTTGATCACCCCAACCCTAAAAACACGTCAAAGGTGAATTTCCATGTCTCTAAAATGTTCTTTTCTCCTAGTCATGAAATCCCCCTCAACACTCACAACATGTTTCTCCCTTATCTCCATATAATTCAAGAGTTAGCTCACAACATTCACCACACACGATTATTTTCTCTTGACATGCTCTGTTTTGTATTTCTTAAGCACTTTTTCAAGTACGCTTCTTTTTCTCCTTTAAACTAGTAAATTTCATTCACTAACATAAAGGGGGACAAATGTAGACACTAATTTTTTCACAAATTCATTATTACATCATGATTTTGTTAGAATTGTATGTACATGAGTTCAAGAACTTGAAACTAGATCTTAGTGGCATAACCTACTCTCCTTCAAATTTTAATTTCTTAATTTGATCTCTTATGGTGATTACTTTGATATGATTTTGTGATTTTATGTCACAGAGGTCTTTGTATCTTTCCCTTTCGACTTTCTTCGCATCTAGTGTCGGTCACCAAAACTGTACACACGATCTCATACCTTTCATATGTTGTTGGAACCACTTATAGTTTTCTTAAGTTTTATTTATGGGTATTTTAATTATTCTCCTTTATGATATTTGATATGTTTGGGTTGGCCTTTCCTACCACTAAGGTTTAAAAAATCAAGTGAATGAACTCATACATATATAAGGTCTAATTTAGCAATTTACTATTTAGAAATAACCTATATATATAGCTCCATCTACACCCTCAAGTGATGCACCTCTATCTGATCCTCCCACTAGTATAGGAAACAAGAACACCCATCGACGCTCAAACCACAATCTTGTATAAGTTGTTGTGCAACCCACATCATTTCTATCATCTATCGATATATTAGGTCTGCCTCCCCTTTTGGGGGTGGTAGTAGGTCAATAATTTTGGGCCCAAGATAGGATCCATATCTATATGCTATGTGTGTGGACCTCCTCCATGGGTATGGTAGTGGGGGTACCTCTTACGTGATCTTGAACTATATGGTCACTCTCTCATACCGATATAGTTCCTCCTATATGGGGAACCAATCCTCTAACCAAATGGTATGTTGATTTGGCTAGATCTCTACAATATCCTATATCCACCTCCGGGTAGTATTTGTACGATCTCCAAATAATATCCTCTATTATCAATCTATCCAAAATTGATCTATAAGTAATTGTTTCAAAACCCCACCTCTTGGGAAGGATCCACCATGTCGTCATTATCTCCGAATGAGCCTAATCAATAAGTGACCCACCTATAAAATGCACACATATAATATGCTCATAATCCCAAATGTGTAATAATGTAATAGTTGTAACACCACCACCATGGATCTCCAAAGTAAATCTATACAAGTCTTTATATAGGTGTTATAGCATACATTGACCCCATGCATAGTGGATACCATGATCCTCTATATATTGACAAATATTCCACAACCTATATGATATGGATACACCACACTATTGACTACTACACATAAGGCCAATACTACTACAATATATTTCTACAACCATGGAATCCAAGATTTCATGATCGTGCAGCATCTAATTGAGGGATCTCTTGGTCCACCCCATCCTAGAACGTATCTTCATTCATATCTCATATGATATGTTGTATCTTTAGCAACCACCTATACTCACTCTCTAACCAATGGAAATCTCATAATAGGTACATATCCTCCAATGTGACGATCATCCAACCTATTAGGAGCTAGAATGTACATGTGTCGACATTCTCGCTTACACAATGTTATAATCAGTGCATATTTGGGGGCACATTCCCCAACCACACTACATCACGTATATCATCTCTATCTAGTTGGTCCCATTTAGAATCATCCAAACATAGGGAAAATAAATTTTACATGTGCTTACCATTGCAAAACTCTCTCCCATGCACATCTCTCTGCAAACACAAGTAATCACAAACACATTTATTAGTACTTTTTCATGCCACATATATCTCATATACTCATCAAAGCATGCTCTTAATGTCATCACTTCTCAACAATCTAAATTGGGTCCAATGGTACAATTTTGGTCAAAACCAAATGATTTTTAGGTTAGAACCATATGGTTCCATACAGCTTTGACCTAGGTCCAAAACTAGACGATTATGTCCATTTTCAAATTTTCTACAAAATACGCCAAAAATCAAAAATGTGCAAAATATGGTAAAATCGGGTTATTTCCTACTAAATCATTGTATTAAATGCACTCACCAAGTCATCTATAATGCGAGTCTATATTTCCTCTATCACCCACTCAAACCAAGATTGAATCAAATCCCTAGTCCTTAGCATCCTTCTAGTCTCATAGACTATTCTCAATTACTCGATTACAAATGAAAAGTAGTTTTTTAACTTTTATATTTACTATATATAATAAATATTTCCGGTAAAAAGTTATGCCTCTCACTTTGACTAAATTATAACTCTTCATAATACCTCTGTCATGGTATGACTCATATCTTAGGGCTCATTAATCCATTTTACACACCATATGTACCGTTGAGTTTTTGGTTTTTGGTATTTCCACACCACATCATTATTATGTTATACCACACACACACTATTCAATTATGCACACATGTTATTGTCTCTATACAATATTTCCTACTTATGTAATTATCTTCTTTATCTTATCGATTTTCTCTCACCCTTACAACTATCATATGCTCAACTAACAAATCCTATTTCCCAATACATGTTACATCCATACATAATTTATTTTATCTTATTTTTACTCTATTGACATGATTCCTCCATATCCATTTCTCCAAAAGGGTACAAATATAGGTTCAACTATGCAAGGTCGTCCACATTTTATTTATCTGAAATCAACCATCAAAACATGAGTTGGTTGGTTACACAAGACCATCTTAGATTAGTTAATTATAAAAAAACCATATACAAAGTAGCTATGAAAAGATAAGTTAGTCTCTCAATCATATAATTCCAATATAATCTCATGATCTAATAAATCACAATTCAAGCACATAAATACATTATATATCAAATGCAAACTAGATGTAGACACCACAATGCCACTACACTTTACAAATTACATGGGCAAGATAAAACAAACTCATATCTATGCATAAATAACAATTTCACATTTTATAATTCTACACCCATGTGTTATACAGTGGGGGAAATGAGACGTCATTCCTCGATACCTTTGCATGGGATTTACAATAACAATGTAACCTAGATCATTTATAGTTGTGTGGTTTAATTTTGGGAACAACATAGTGATTAAGAAAATATTAAATAAATAGATGTTAAATATAAATATATACCAACACAATGATATAAAATTAAATACATATTTGACCCAAATAAATAAGTAACTTAAATTTGTAACCCTAATTGTAAATGAAAATATAGAAGAACTTAGTTAATTGGCAATTAAATATGGACTATATCGAGATGATGAACTCATGAATAGGTGGAGGAAGTGTCGCACCGAAACCTAGAAAATTATAAGAGTGACAAAATTCCAGGATCAAGGTACCTATAGAGGGTCGGGGTGCTTGGAGCACCATAGACTGTTTTAGGTGCTTGTGGATCGCTCGAGAAGATGTGAAACTCGGTTTCACATGGTCACAAGATGTTCATTGTCCTTCACTTCCTATCGCACCAAGTTTGTAGATGTCATCTCGCAGCCTATAATAAATAAATGACCTGCAAAACCCCAAGAACATCAAATTCAAAAAATAAAATAATTCAAATGAGGGGTTAGATTGTCCTCAAATTTGTCAAAAAAGTGAACTTATGACCACACATTGCACTACATATCATACCCAATGTAGCTCTATGCGTGTTTGTTGAAATTGCACCCTAGGTGGCTCTTGTGTGTGTCTCACTTGATAGCGAACAAGTAGCTAGATGTAGAAAATGTAAATAGATGTGTGCATGAAATAATTAAATTCCCCTCCTATGAAGTGTATGCAGAAAAATGCAGTCCCTTGCCCTTGTGTGGGTGCTTGAATTCTCTTGATAATGCCTTTTGATGTAACCTTAGGTGGTGATAGCTAATGCTTAGTGTTTAGTCCTTTATTCTAGTCACATAACTTTATATTTATATGATTCCCTTTCTTTAATTGTGTAATTAAACCCGAAAATTCCGAGTAATAAGAAAATAAAATGCCCAAACAGCTAAACGGACCCAAAAGGTGTGAGCAAAATACAAAGAGGTCGAGGGCACCCAGAGGGGACGGGAGTACCTGTCGTTGGCATCCTAGCTAGGTGCTAGTGTCCAAAGTGAGAAATGTCAAAGTATGAAAATACAGACAGGGCTAGAAAGAACGTAAGATCAACAAAGGAAACATAAAGAAAGAAAATATGGCCAAAGATAGTGGTTAATTAGTACTTTTCTTGCTTAGGAATCATATGAATAGTAGTATGCAATCATGACTAGATAGATACCCAAAGTGCATGATTTAGTGTCTACATTTACCCCCACTTTATATTGTTGAGAAAATGCTCAATAACATAAAGTAGATAAGAGATGTGTACCTGATAACCATGTAGATCGATGGAAAAAAGTGTGTCGAGAGACAAGGAAAAGTGTGGAGTGATAAAAATGTGAAGTGTGGAAGCTAGAGAAGAGGAAGTAAAAAAATGATGATGATGATGACCCTAAGGTAAGAACATATGTGTACATGTCACAATTTTACCTGTTGTTAAGGTCATTGGATGGGTGTGATTGATGTAACTACCACTTCCATAAGGATAGACATGTAAAAGAGAAGAATGAACAAGTAGTAAAATATGTGTATATGATCAAAATGAGTAAAAAGTATGTAAGAAAACATGTACAAATGTGAAAAAGAACATCTACACTGATTTGTGATGAGTAAAAATGTAGAAAGGATCCTGAAAATGATGTAGAAGAATGAATTTTTGGGCGATGTTGTCTCCAAATCAATGCACCCCCTGAATGGATTGGGAATTAATCATGACATGTAGTGTGATTGGGACACATGGGATCAGCTCTCAAGCTGTGGTACTTGCGCTTGAGGTGAACCTCCGAAGAAGGCTGACTTCCTCTTCCTAAACTAAACACAACACTACTTCTGATGTAAGAAAGATGGCTAACTAGACTTATGCTAATATTTCATGGGATTAAGGAGAGAGAATGCAAAGAAATAAAATCTATTACTAGAAGTGGTGATGCACCAAGAAAAAGGGTGTTCAACTTCTAGGAAGGGTTAATGTGGGTATGATGCTTGCATCGTTAGCCACCTTCACCTATTGCAACTTGGAAAGGATATAAAATACCACAGACTAGAAGCACACGTTCCTTCACTAAACTTTAAACATACACAATATAAAGATCAACTTTGATTTGATACACAGATAATTTATCAAGATGATAATCACAAGCACATGTCAAGTATCCACTTGAGTGACAATAATAATGTAACTCTTAATCAACAGAAGGAAAATAGTTTCTCACAACTGATGAAAAGTAACCACACTATTCTTTTCACAATATGAAACAGATAATCTGAAATAAAGGTAAATTAATCAATAATGCCAAGGAATTGCATTCACAAAGCATACAATGACTAATCATTCAACACAATAAAACAAATCTTCAAGTGCAAGGAAACTCTGAATATAATTAAAAGGTTTCAACAAAACTCTGAAAGCACTCTTCCAAGCTTGAAGAGCAACTTCACCAAAATCTCTAAAAATATGTATATCAAATAATGGAAGCATTCCACTATTTATAAGTTCCTAGGTTGAGCCATTACAATGGGACTTTAACTAACCTTAACTAAAAATAGTAATGTCATTAATAAAAGGGAACATGCTCCCATAAAAATAGCAAATTTGTTACAAAATTTGACCAAGTCAACCCTGCAACTTTGACTGATTCTAGAGCTTGAACATGTCCTTTCATGGCCACTCAGCTTTGGCCTGATTCACCTACATCTCCTTTCTCTACAAGATTTTGTTGTCCTTCTTCCCATACAACCATTCAATGTCTATACTTGAAGAAGTGCTTGATAACACCCTAAGTTTCTTCATCTCCAGGTCCACATGCATAGTGATTCACTATGTCTATTGTCTCAATCTCTTTCGTGATCCTGGCTGGCAACCTTCAAAGTTTATTTGTGACTTTCTTTAGTCTCCCTATGAAATTATGACATAAGACCAGTCATCAATGGAGTCACTATTGAAATTCTTCATGACATCATCGTCCCGCTTCACCAAATATTTGAAATTTTCCTTAATCTGGTCCTCAGGAAGAGCATCAATATTTTCATTGAAGAACTTGCAGTTGGCGTTGTCAAAATCCTCCGAGATATCATTGAGGGAATCAGAATCTCCACTCGCTTCTCCTCCAATTTCTTAATCAGATATTGTAGCACCTGACACCGAGAATTCCATAGCCTTTTGATATTCAAACAATTTAGAGGCATCATCAATTACCTCTTCCTGAAGAAGTAAGTCAGAATCTTCCTCTCTAATGTCACTCCATGTTGCCAAAGTTAAATTTAAATTATTATTATCTTCAAAGAAATATTCGTCCATCTTAGCAATGGTGGTTTTTGTAACTTGTAAATCATTATAAATCTCAACAGCTTCCTTAATCAAAGGATTGGCTTCCTACAAGATTCTTTCCATCCATCCATTTACTGTTCTCCCTTTCTGGCCTAGCTTCTCGAGCTCATGATAGGAAATATCATCGATTGTAGATGAAATTTTCATAGCCGTAGTAGTTGAGATGTCAGTGGATGGAGTGGGTTGGGTTACTCTATGTAGCAGTGCAGTGAGCTACTCGACTTTGGCCTTAAGCTCATCCTTGGTGGCCTTGTCTTTGTCGTATTTCTCCAAAAGGGCCCCAAGAGCAGTGTGTACATCCTGCTTGGATCCTTCATGAGTAGCCTTCCCCAATGAGAACTTTGAGATCCGGTAATCTGCTACTATGATGGTTTCTTTAGTTTTCCCCTCAACAGGGGTAGCCACTTCTATCACACACTCTCCAGATGGATTAACCGTTAGACTTGATATGGTTCTCGGTCTCTTGGCCTATCTTTTGGGCATGGACTCCAATATACGAGATCTATCACATCTCCCAGAGGAACCTTTTTCTTTTGCTTAGGAGTCTATCTAAACAACCACTTTGGTATGGCTAGAGCCGATGAAGATGGAGTAGCATATCCGATACCTGAAGTATTAGTTAGAGAAAGATCACTAGAAATGCCAACTGATATCTGAGTAGAGGTAGCAATGATGGAAGGTGTGGGTGTGAGGACAGCCATAGGAATTGACAAAGCAATGTTGGGGGTTGAAATTGAAGAAAATGGGAGTGTCAAAGGAAGTGAAGAGGAAATGGGTGACCCAATATTTTCCCCAGCTGATAGAACTAGAAGTGACGAAAATACCTGGGCCATAGAAGGGGATGGGAAGGAAGAAATGATGATGGAAGTGGAAGGAACTGATATTGGAAGTGATAATGGAGGAAGGGGAAGATGTGATGGATCCTAAATGACACTAGGAGAGTCACTCACTTCAACTACTTCAGTAACTAGCACTGTAGATGTTGTAATCTTGGGAGCAACAGACCTAGAGAGAGATGAGCCACCAACCACAAATGAGATCTTCTTTGGAATGGTAGGAACCCTTTGAGTCGACCTCTTGCCTTTTGTGGGTGTTGGTTGGTTTATTGCTGATGTAGACCCTGTATTTATAGGTTGATTTTCCCCTTTGGGTGAGATTCCCAAGGTGGCCAACCAATGAAGATTCTCTTTAGAATGGGTCCCACCCTTTCTTTAGTATTGTTGCACTCTTCCACATACCAATCAACCCATGGCAGTGGTTGATTGGAAACATTATCATTCTTGTATGATGGATCTAGGACCTCATCATTATCCTGCAAGTCCTTTGGCACATCAACCAATCCAAACTGTCGCACTTCATCAAGAGTTAACCTTTCATAATCCATTTTCCACATGATGTACTCGTCCTAAAAATGAATCCATATATCTTCTAATTAGGGCACATGAGCACTGGACTTACCTATCTCCCCAAACTTACCCTAATAGTCAAAATTAGTTCGCAGATGGAAGGTCCATAGGGTTACCTCAGCATTTCTACATCAACATTTTTTTGCCTTGTGGATATTTGGGCAAGAATACCTACCAATCAAAATAGGGAAATGCATTCCCACCTTGTGACGCTTATTTTGGATTCGATGGTAATCCAACAACTGCTAAACTAATTCCAAAAGAACCCATTTTTAGTGGGGTACCTCAGCAACTTACTTGGGGTGCCTATGAAACCTAGAATCCAAATGTAGGTGAATGTGGGAAACTAAAAGTAGATTGCTCCCCATTCTCACACCTCTTAGAAAGCCTCATCGAAACCCTTCGATTATATAGCTCTTTGTCGAAATGATAGAGGACAACAACGAAGAAAGCATCATTGATTCTTTGGAAATGCTTTCTCCCCTCATCCAGAGTAAGTGGGGATAAAAATCATATATTTGGGAGGTGTTGCAAACACCCCTGGTATTCAATCCTACAAAATCCCCCATAGCAGCAGCCATGCATATACTAGAAAAGATGTCATGTAGAAAGTCTTATTTTCTGACACTTTTCCCAACTGATAGTGAATGTTGCTACTAATATGTTCACCCCATCAGATAAACTCATCATTCTTCTTGATAGTTGCTATGTACAAGAACATCCATTCTTGGAATTCCTTTACAGAAGGAAGACCTGAAACTCTTCTTAAAAGCACAATGAGATCGTTGACTTCCTGAATGAAATCTGATCGATGTATAGTTTTGGGAAACTTGGTGAAATTCTTAGTCAGGTAGGATTTCATCATAACCTTTGAGCATACTTCTTATTTTTATCCTAGTGTTCCACTACTATTTCAGGTGAAATTGTGGTGTAATCTTGAATGTCTGGAATTTTAAACAAGTCCTCAAAGAAATCTGGGTCCAAACGGATCACCACCTTATCATCACTATCCCTTATTGACATAGAGTCCTTGTCGTAGTGGGTTACTGTAGCTAAGAAAAACTTTGGGCATTGCATAGATGCGGGAAAACTAGTAGCAAGGGAAAGACCACTTTATCATAGATGGCCTACATCCATGGCTTCTTGTTCGGGGCCTTTAATATTTCCCAGAACTCGGGAAGATCAATTTGTCCTAGATCAGTGTCCCCGATATTTCCTAAGTCGAGGTCAAGCAGGATTGGGGAGCAACCCCAAGAAATGTGTACTTCATCTTCTCTTTTCCCTTTGAAGTGGAGGTAGACATCAAAACCTATGTTTTGGGAGTTGAATGTTGTAGAAATTCTAAAAACTCGAAAACAAGAAAACACTTTGAAATTCCAAACCAAAAATTCCAAAAGGAATCACCGAATCGAAATCCCCTAAATGAGTTTCCCAAACCAAAATTCTGAAATAAAAAAGTCTAAAACAAATCTACTCAAACAACAATTCTCCAAAAAAGTTTCCCAAAGCCATAAATCTCTGAAAACCCAAAAGCAATACTCTGAAAAAATAGTTCTCTCGAAATTCCAAAGCAATAAATTTCTAAAACCCGAAAGAAAGCAGATTAAAAAGTTTGAAAAACTATGAAGATTTTCGAAAGGAATTCTCCAAATAATTTTCCCGCCTTGTGATTTCCCGAATAATTCTTGAAATGAGTTTCCCAAATAAGTCTTTCCAAATGATTTCTGGAGGAAACTACAAAATAAATGTTAAAATGCTAAGTTGGAAATTGAGAAATGGGAGGAAGTACGAGGGACCTAAAAATATCCTTTGAACAACCTTGAAAACCTGGAGAAAACTCACAAAACAAAACATGGTGAACCAAGAATGACATCACAAGAAAACACAGAGGGAAAACAAAAGAAAACCCAAATGAGGAGAAAAAGGAGGAAAAAGACCTAAACCAAAAGAAAATAAAACAAAAAACATACCTTGAAAAAGATGTCACAAAGTACAAGAATGAAATGTCAGAGCAAAAGTGTCAGGTAAAAATGAAAAGTAAAAATCGAGTTTATATAGAAATCCCAATATTAATGGTAAAAATCCGATCCATACGGAGGTAGGTGGAAATTAATTACACACAGAATTTCCAAAGTTCCAAAACCCGAAAGCCCAAAATTCCAAAAATTCAGGATTTCGGACTTCGGAAAAAATGGGAAGCAAAAGATGAATTGGCGATTGAGAAACCCGAAAACCAAAAGTCCAAAAATTTGGACTTTCAAAAATTTAGACTTTGGAAAACTTCAAGTAAAAATCCTAAAAATGACTTGGAGAACTCTGAAAACCCGAAACCTAAAAGTCTGAAAATTCAGACTTTGAGAGTTTCAGACTTCGGAAGTTTGAGAGGGATTTAGACGAAATGAGCCAAAAAGTTCTAAAACCTGAAAACCTGAAAGTCTGAAAATTTGGACTTGGAAAACTTCAAAAGAAATTCTGAAAATTGAGCTTAAAAACTCCAAAAGAAAAAAAAATCCAAAGTCTAAAAATTGAAAAAAATTGGATTCTCGGCCTTAGCAAAATTCATTGTGTGAGGATTTCTTTAAAAACATAGTCTGACATATATCCTTCTTCTGGGTAGGTTAAATGGTTAACAGGGTGATATCATGTTAGTTGCACCGAATGTAAATTTTTTAGACGATCTCACACCAAGAAGGGAAGAAGTCTAGGGATAAAAGTCTGGTCTCATCCTCCAACCTTTAACGTCTTCTCGAAGTGTAGAACACCACTATAGATGGTGTGTAAAAATATGACCTGATTTGATCAAATGCGAAAGTATAAAAGAAAGTGTAGTGCATGCATGTTGAGTCTTGAAGGACTGTCTATCTTGTAAAATCCACTATGTAAACTGTTAAAAACTATGTTGATCTAAAAATTGTTATGTAAGCGCCCCGATCATAGGCATCTAGGAGAGGTCGGGGAACCCAAGCTACTCTACTCTGCGGTGTTGGGCACTAGTGTCTTGTTGTGATGAAGACCCAAGTCATATTCTGGGTCGTTGTTGAGACTAAAGATTGTGTTGGTTGTGTGTTGAACTGTATGCTAAACTATGACCGTAGAATATTGAATGGGGTGACTGATTTACACGATGATTCCCCCTCATTTTTGGTGCATGCGACACTACTAAGGAGTATGCGGCCCAAAGGAGGAACAACCACCGAACTAAAATGGATGCCCTATGGGGAGGGATTTTACTTGGTAGAAACAAAGGCACACGTAAACAAAGTGGCTAGAAAACAATTGTTAGTGTAAGCAAGATAAACATGCATGTAAAAGACAAGATGTGAGCTAACAAACAATGAGACAATGTGGAAGCTAACACATAAGAATAAAATACGAAAGAAGACAATGTGGACTACAAAAATGAGTTACAAACATGGAACATCACTCACAATGTTGCAAGATAATCGAGGACGATGTGGCCTAAAGCATATGGTAAGTACACAGAGATGGGAGACAAAAAGGGGGTCAAAAAGGGACACCTTTTTCTTGAAATCGTATAACCTTAACCTCATCGAATAATTCAACATGCCTATACTCAAAATTTGACAAAGTGATAAGAATAAGTACTGTAGATCTCGGAATATAGTTTCTAAACTACTAATTTTTTTAAAATGGTTGAGATTAAGAGGGTCAAATGTGGTGCGCACACAAAGTATGTCTATTTTTGTGTCAAAAAGACAAAAACCTATTGTGTGTGCACCCCCACCCATTTTTCCAGTTCTATATATATTTTTGAAATCTCTTTGGTAGAAAGTTAGCTAAGACCTTGTACAAGGTCCCATTAATTTTTCATAATTTTTGGATGAATGTATAATTTTTTATTAATTTTTAAAGTGCACATATCCCAAAAATGAAATATTTGTGTGTGCACCCCCATAACTTTGAGAAAAAAGTGATTTTTAGTTTTCTTTTTTTTGTGTGTAGAATAGAGTTTAGAAAACACCACTTTTTTAATTTAGATGCAAAATCGTAAATTTTGCACCAAAATGTATGCATAGGTTTTTGTAAGAAAACAAGGCACTAGTAAAAGAAAATATGGATGAAATCCTTAAACTAATCGGATTTTAGAAATAATTATATCGTCATCAAGGTAAAACCGAGCTTGACATCATAGTAGAATTTATTTTTGAATATTATGTTTTAATGCATGAGATATTGGGGTGCACACGTGAAATTTTGATGTTTTTTTGTCAAACATGGTTTTAAACACATAGAAACAATCCAAACCTTTGGTTTGGTAATCCAAGGCAAATCCAAGCCTATGGATTGGGAATTTCAAACCCAAAAAATTTGAAAACGCACTCGTGTTATAACATGCTTGCGTTTTAACGTGCTCACGTTTCAAAGTGTTATGGGGTATATGTGTTTGTGGCATGCTTTTATGTACAAAAATAAATGTTTAGGGCTCAGGGCTCAGGGTTTAGGGATCAAGGTTTAGGGTTAAGGGTTTAGGGTTTATGGTTGAGGGTTTAGGGTTTAGGGTTTAGGGTTTAGGATTTAGGGTTTAGTGTTTAGGGTTTATGGCTCAAGGTTTAGGGTTTAGGGCTCTAGGTTTAAGGTTTATGATTTAGGATTTAGGGTTTAGGGTTTAAGGTTAAGGGTTTAGGATTTAGGGTTTAAGGGTTAGGGTTTAGGGCTCAGGGTTTAATGATACCTTTCTAGGTGTAGCTCCCCTCTTGAGGATCATATTCATATTCAATGTATCATCATCGAAGAGGGAAGCTCCCTTGTCAAATTGGTTATTCAGTATGACATGGAAGATGAGTAAAGAAAATGAAAGCTGGAGAATTAGATTTCATTGGTAATTAGTACTAAGTATTAACAAGACTAATATGGCTTCCAACTACTCAACTAGGAGGCCATGACAATATTAGGACCATATTTCCTAGTCTCATGCCTAGAACCATCATTGAGTCTGCTTGTGCAAAATAAACATAGCGATAGGGGTATGGCTAAGAACAAAAAGGAGTTATCAATCACCTAGTAAATATTTCTTGTTTAGTTCTAAATAGGATTCAGTTGGCCTATGGCTTAGTGACCTTCCATTCATTGATAATTCCTTCTATGATAAACCCATGGATGCTTTCAAAAGTGCCTTCAAAAGATAGGGGTAGTCATCAAGCCTAATGAAGGTTGTGATGTGATGTGTCAAAACTATATATTCACAAGAACCTCTTCTTCCTTGAAAGTCCTTGGTTTGTCTTAGTAATGATGTCTCCTTGTATCCAAGGATCGAGGACTACTGGGTCTTGTGATAGGATTGGACATTTAGGAATCATCGAACGTCTGAATTAGAATGTTGTTGCATCTGGATAAACATTCTCAAACGTTGGAGTAATGCATCTTGGAAAATAAAATTGAACCTCAGAAATCCTCTCAAATTTCTAGTTTAGGTCATGTATCAACAAAAAAGAAAACAAATTTGACTAGAATTACTTACGAAATGCATTCCTTTGCTTCGAGATTATCTTTATAAATGCAATTCGACTTTCCAAGTTCTTCATATTTGCCAAATTTGGGATGAATTGACATTTTGGACCTCTAAAGGCATGAAGAAAATGGTGAGTTCATTTCCTCCAAAAACCCTTAACCCAGAGCCCTAAACCCTAAACCCTAAATTGTGAACCCTAAACCCTGAGCCCTAAATCTAAACCCTAAACCCTCAACCCTAAACACTAAAACCTAAACCCTAATTACCAAACTTTGAGCCCTAAACCCTGAACCATGAACCTTGAGACCTATACCCTAAACACTCAACCTTAAGCCCTAAGCCCTAAACCTTAAACCCTAAACCTAAGCCCTAAATCCTAAACTGTAAACCCTAAACCCTGAACCTTAAACCCTAAACCCTAAATTTTAAACCTTGAACACTAAAAATACTTGTTGGAAAGACTTCTAAAAAGATACTAATGAGAATTATTGAAATTGGTAAAAAAAATTGGAGGAAATTTCAGATATCCAAGAAAAATTTGGTACAACCCTTTTCTAAGCAACCCCTTCCCTACGGGAAGCTTGCACAAAGAAATGTTACCCAATAGAGCTATCTTATTTTTCACATCACATGAGAACTATGTTATCACCGAATCACAACACCCTATGGTTTTCACAAATGTATGTTCTTGAACTCACGCTTTAATTGGATAACGTGGGTACTATCTCCAAGTTATGGGACTTGCTACTTGAGATAGACCTTCAGAGAAAGTTGGTTCTTACTCCTAAGCTACTTGCCATAATCTACTCTAATACATGAAAAAATATCTAATCCTAGTCTAACTTTCCAAGGGACCAGGAGAGAGAGAGCATAAAAATAAAGCCTAAACTAAAGTGGTGATACACCAGAAAAGGAGAGTGTGAGAATAGTATTTCTAATGTGTGAAAGTAGAAGTAAAGTGCATACTAGAAGGGGTGATAACAGTTCTCCACAATCTAGAAAATGCATTCACAAAAATATTCCATACATGCACAATGATAATGAATCCTGCAAGAGCATAAGATAGACACAATATATATGCAATAAGATTGAAGGGGCAAGAGGAATGCAAACAAACACAACAGGGAAGATACATCCACAAACTTGTATCTATTGCTTCATAAGTATGCACAATCCAATCTATTACAAGATAAGGGCCTAGATCACCATGCAAGGAGTTCACTACAAGGGCATGTATTACATTGGCTTCACAAACAATTTTGACAGATTTTTGCTACTCAAAAACTATCTCTCTTTACAATGAGCCCAACACTCCAATTTATAGAAATCTTGAAGAGAGAGGGAGAGAGGGAAAATGAAAATCCTGAAATATGTCCTTCAACCACTTGTAAGGTGTCATAAATGGAGTGAAATGATGTTTTTTTTTCTTTCAAAAGGATTCCCATATTGTCCCATAACTTGCAGCAGTGAGAAATGTCATCCCATGCTTCATTGAATACATCCTAACTACCAAATAAAACCATTGTTCTAAACTAGGCACATTTTCTAAAAAATCACCATTTATTTCTCATCAAATTCTATATTTCTCAAATTTTTTACATTAGGATTGTAACCACAATTCCAATGGTACCAATTTTGTGCATTTTCGTTGAGAAATGCAAAATTTATGGCCTTTTGAGTGCGAGTAGCTATTTTAGGTTTGTTAGTGATTCTGGCATTTGACGGGAATGAGCATCTGATTGATTGGAGCTAAAGATGTTTCTTTTATTTTCATATATCTACCCTCATTAAAAATTATTATTTCTATGGCATAGAGGATGTCATGCTCGTTTTAGAAAGTCAAATTTCATGAAAATTAGAGCTCGGGTCAAAAGTTATGGCCATTTGAAGTTCGGGGGTCAGGCATTGAGTTTTCCTTGGTATGCGGGCATTTCGACAAAAATTGGGTCCTTGCGTCCCAGCTATCCCGGAAAAATTTCTTTTCTCCACCCACAAGCTTCCTTTTGCGGAATTTTGGAAAAATCGGGTCCTCGGTGAACTCGCGCCCCAAGAGCACTTGGACCATCCAGGCCTCCCTTCTCCACTTTTACCGATTTCCTCTTGGTGCGGCAATTTCGAGTTTAGATGTCCCATATGTCCCTTCTTGACTGAGATCTAAGGGCTTTTGACTCTTTGCTTCACCCGCATCACACTCAAATTGCTTTGAAAATCATACAACTCACTTTTCACCACTGTCTCGAACACATTCCTTCGCGCCACCCGCAATGCACCGTGATCGGCTCTTTCAAAGAAATCGAGCCCGCGCGTACTTGTGTCCTAGCTGTCCCACGGACCGTGTGGGAAAAAAAAATTGACATTTCCACACCCTTTACAAATCGGTGATTTTGTCCATGTGGATCCCACGCATCTCGGATGTCCCAGTGCGCACCTCGGATAAAAATATTCGATTTCACCGATTTGCACTACCCGTGGCCATTTCAGCGATGTGCGTCCCGGATGTCCCAATGTCCCACGGACCGTCTGGGACATATTTTTTCAAAATTTTCCACACAACAAAGGAATGCGGTCATTTCAGTGTTTCGGTCTCAATCGTCTGTGGGAGCTTGTGTACCATGGGACAAAAACTCCGCATTTTTCTGCACTACACTTTACACTAAGCCAATTTTTTTGGATTTTTCATTTTTTCTAACTCCTTGGATGGGTGGGTTAGAAAAGCGCCAAAAGGACCTCCAAAACTGGTTTTTTTCCTTTTACCATTTATGCCTACTCGAGTCCGAGAAATTATGCAAGTTATCCAAATTACCTCTAGGGGTAAATTTGGGATAACAAACTATTTCACTCACTGTAATGTTATGTGTCTTACCCATTCTTATTATTATTGATAAAGAGTATTCAACTGAAAAGGGTTCATCTGCTTCATAGGCATAACATTAAAAGAGAGTCATCATAATTTGATGCCTTTCATCTATTGATATTTTGAAGAAGGGAAATGCCATATATCTAAGATTATTTTGGTACAAAGAAATGTTACCCAATACAACTATCTCATTTTTTCTATAGCTTGTGAAATATTTGGAGCTCCAAGAGTGTTATAAATAGCACAATTATATGCAGAAGATCAAGAAACATTCAATAGTGCAAGTATATGTGGGGAGAAACATGTTTGGCAGAGATGTGTAATATTTAAATATTTAAGGTTTGTTGATCCTTATAGTGCAGAAGATCAAGAGCAATTTTCACTTTGTAATCACTATTGTAGACTGAAGATCAAGTGCAAGAAGATCAATACCATTAGAGTGTTTGTTCCCTAAACATTGAACCCTAAATCCTAAACCCTAACCCCTGAGCCCTAAACCCTAAATCATGGACCCTAAACCTTGAACCCTAAAACCTAAACCTTAAACCCTAGGCTCTAAACCCTAAACCCTAAACATTAATCCCTTAACCCTAAACCCTAAACCTAAACCTTAAACCCTAGGCTCTAAACCCTAAACCCTAATTATTGAGCCCTTAACCCTAAACCATGAACACTAAACACTAAACCCTAAACCCTAAACCCTAAAACCTAAACCCTAAACCATGAACATTGATCCCTAAGTTCCCTAAACCATAAAACTTAAACCCTAAACCCTCAACCCTTAACCCTAAACACTCAACCCTTAACTGTGCAACATTACCAATAAAGGAGTTTGTATTGGTATTATGGTTGGATGAGGGTCGACTCTTGAGGATCATATTCATATTCGGTGTATCGCCATCGAAGAGGGAAACTCCCCTATCAAATTGGTTATTCAGTATGACGTGGAAGATGAGAAAAGCAAATGAAATATGGAGAATTATATTTCATGGGTAATTAGTACTAAGTATCAACAAGACTAATATGGCTTCTAACTACTCGACTAGGAGGGCATGACAATGTTAGGACCATATTTCCTAGTCTCGTGCCTAGAACCATCATTGAGTTTGCTTGTACAAAATAAGCATAACAACATGGGAATGGCTAAGAACACACATGGGTTATCAATCACCTAGTAAATATTTCTTGTTTAGTTCTGAGTGGGAGTCAGCTAGCCTATGGCTTAGTGACCTTCTATTCATTGATAATTCCTTCTATGATAAACCCATGGATGCTTTCAAAAGTGCCTTCAAAAAGATAGGGGTAGTCATCAATCCTAGTGAAGGGAGTGATGTGATTTCCAAACAACTTGAAATGTAAATAGATTTAGAGGTCATAACACGAATTTACAAATATCTCTATCATTATAAATGGAAGCCAAGTAATGGTGTCTCCCTATATCCAAAGATCGAGGACTACTAGGGTCTGTGGCAGGATTGGACATTCAGGAATCATCGAGTGTCTGAATCAGAATGTCATTGCATCTGGAGAAACATTATCAAACATTGGATTAATGCATCTTGGAAAATAAAATTGAACCTCAGAAATCCTCTCAAATTTCCAGTCTAGGTCGTGTTCCTAGTCTTGTTTCTATTTCAAGTTCTGGTTCTAGTTGTGGTCATCAAATATGGAAGTTTCAGAAAATGAATCCACACTTGAATAATTATTCCCATTTAGATTATTGGAAATGCTAATGGCAATGGTAGTGCCTGTGGAATTCGGTTGGTGGAAGGTGGGGTTGTGCCCTTGTTGGTTTTTTCTCATGGCGTCATTGGTAGCCTTTCTAGTATTATCGGAGAGAACTCCCCATGCTTGTGTGATAAGTTTAAAATCTCCCTCGGCTCTTGGGAACTTGTTTTATCAGGATGCAATAACAAGGCTAGTTTTAGTATTAATAGAAAAAATAAAATAATTTTGATTGGAATTACTTACGAAATGCATTCCTTCGCTTTGAGCTTATCTTTATAAATGTAATTCAGCTTTCCAAGTTCTCCATATTTTCCAAATTTGGGTTGAATTGACATTATAGACCTCTAAAAGTGTGAAGAAAATGGTGAGTTCATTTCCCCCAACCTTTCTTGAAGTGAATTTAGGGTTTAAGGGTTAGGGTTTAGGGCTCAGGGTTTAATGATACCTTTCCAAGTGCATCTCCCCTCTTGAGGATCATATTCATATTCAATGTATTTCACGTCAAAGAGGGAAGCTCCCCTGTCAAATCGGTTATTCAGTATGACATGGAAGATGAGTAAAGCAAATGAAAGCTAGAGAATTAGATTTCATTGGTAATTAGTACTAAGTATTAACAAGACTAATATGGCTTCCGACTACTCAACTAGGAGGCCATGACAATATTAGGACCATATTTCCTAGTCTCATGCCTAGAACCATCATTGAGTCTGCTTGTGCAAAATAAACATAGAAATTGGGGTATGGATAAGAAAACAAAGGAGTTATCAATCACATAGTAAATCTTTATTTTTAGTTATGAATAGGATTCAGTTGGCCTATGGCTTAGTGACCTTCCATTCATTGATAATTCCTTCTATGATAAACCCATGGATGCTTTCAAAAGTTCCTTCAAAAGATAGGGGTAGTCATCAAGCCTAATGAAGGTTGTGATGTGATGTGTCAAAACTATATATTCACAAGAACCTCTTCTTCCTTGAAATTCCTTGGTTTGTCTTAGTAATGATGTCTCATTATATCCAAGGATTGAGGACTACTAGGGTCTGTGGTAGGATTAGACATTCAGGAATCATTGAGCGTCTGAATCAGAATGTCGTTGCATCTGGAGAAACATTCTCAAATGTTGGAGTAATGCATCTTGGAAAATAAAATTGAACCTCATAAATCCTCTCAAATTTCCAGTCTAGGTCATGTTCCTAGTCTTGTAGCGGGTATCAATAAAAAAAAAAAAAACAAATTTGACTAGAATTACTTACAAAATGCATTCCTTTGCTTCGAGCTTATCTTTATAAATGCAATTCGACTTTCCAAGTTCTCCATATTTGCCAAATTTGGGTTGAATTGACATTCTGGACCTCTAAAAGCGTGAAGAAAATGGCGAGTTCATTTCCCCCAACCTTTCTTGAAGCAAATTTAAACGAAATGAAATTTGGAATTTGGAGGTGGCACATGGTAGACATTGATTGTCCTACCATAGATTTACTTATTGATGATTAATTGTTATTAGTTGGATTTATTTTCCATTATTATGATAAGTGGGTTTTTGAGATTACCAAATCACTATCAGGTTTATTCATGAGAATACAATTATTATTGTGGCATGGTTGATGCAACTCCTTAAAGCCTCCCATAATTACGAATACCTCTCCTACGAAACCCCATACAAGTGGATATATGTTAACAAAACTTGTCATACCTCCTTGAGATTGAGAAGGGTGTTTAGGGATGCTTTTATCTTGCTTGAAGAGTTTGTAGTGTAGACAAACCAAGAAGTGACCAATGAACCTTGCTCTTGTGCAATGTAAGGGCAATTTTGGTAAAGGCAAGTGAGAGGAGTCTTTGGATGAATGTTGAGAAACTAGATGAGTGAAATAGGTGGTTTAGTTGTCTAAGAACATGATGGAATCCTAAAACTCCTACAAATATCAATAACACATCTAAAACTCCTACAAATATCAATAACCAATCCAAAAGGCCCCAAAACATTTATTTTTGTACATAGAAGCATGCCTCAACCACATATACTACATATCACACAAGAACATGAGCGTGCTTAACGCGCTCGTGTTATAACGTGAGCATGTTTTAGGCTTGGTAACAACCAAACCTAATAATTTAGAATGCATTCATGATTTAACCAAATGCACTTGTGTTTTGATTAAAATTGGATTTGTGTCTACTTTTTGGCCCCCCATCTTTGTGCATATGCCCCATACAAGTGCACACAAGACAAGGGGCAAAGCCTCAAAACAATGTTATATAATAGTAAGTAATGAAAAATAGTAGTAAGAAATGTAACAAATAAGCATGGTGGCAAATAGACTGCAAAACAAATTCCGCACATGAAGCCCCCATTAGCATGTTAGAAAGATAAAGAGTATGTCAAAACATGTATGATCCAATGTAACTTAGTGTGTTAGTATGAATAGGAAATAATATAAATCAAAACTATAGCACATGTGATGTGTATGAAAGTGGATGCCCTAGGGATTCTATTGTGGACTGGTAAGAGGGTTCCCCAAGAATTTATGTTATGTGTAACGATCTGTGAAAAGTTTTGATAAACAATAGAAGGCAAGTGAATGCGTATGTGTTTATAGAAAGATATAATGACATACAATGTATTTGTCTAGCATGTGTAAAAAGTGTATATGTAAGCATAAGTAAGCAAGTGTAAATGTGACCAAGATATGCAATATGTTGTGGATGAGATGCAATTAAATAAAAAGTGAGTTTTATAAGATCTGCATACCCCTCAAGTGAATGTGAGTGAGTATGCATGTGATGAGGTTCATTTATAAAAGACCCCTCGACAGTCAAGAATGAACAATAGAACATGAGTGCATCATCGGGAAATTGTTTGAATTGTGCACTAGAGAGATATATGATCGTTAAAGCGTAGAGCATAGAGAGTGAGTGAGTGAATGAGTGTGGTGGCATTAATATTAAATGTAAACCCTCAACATTCAAGTATGAACCATGGAACTAGAGTGTGTCATATGTAATGAGTGCAACATGTAAAAGTATAAGCAAGGATGATATATCATGAATGTGTAGAGTGAATAATGTGCATAGTGTGTGGTAGAAGCTATGAGAAAAATATGTCAAGCATGCACATGAAGTGTGAAATGTGTGTTATGTGAGGTTCATGTATGCGATTCCCTCAATAGTCAAGTGTGAACCAAATCACGAGAGTGCGTCATCGGGTAATGATGATAAAAATGTATCAAGTGGTTTGTATTGATTCTTAGGAGATATTAGACATTAAGTGCAGAGTGTTAAGTGCATGGGATGATAGAGACATTTTATAGCAATGCAAAGGGGGAATCTATGGTTCCCCATAAGTATGTAAGTGATGGATATATAGTTGATGATGCTAAGTGGATCAATGTAAGGAGTAGTTTCCTTGACAAAAGTAATTGGATGTTGAAGTGGTGATTGCTTAGGAGCCTTGAGCGGTGAAATTCAAAAGAGGATATCTAGAGTTTTTTTTGTCTTGAGTTACGAGTGGTCGTTTGTTTGGTAACACCATAGAAGACTTGAGAGGAGGAGATGTTGGTTGTTTTGTTTGACTTGGTAATGTTGCAGATGACTTAGTAGGAGGCGAGTGAGACTAATTTTGAGAGGTGGTTGCTTAGTTGGAGTGTATTGCATAGGTAGTGCTTGAGTGATGGAAGAAGAAGCATTAGAAGTGATGACATGATGCTCATTAGACATGGACGAATCAGATTTAGGAACCCATTGAGATGTAACAAGTGGAGAGGACCATGTAACAGAATGTTGTGCAGTGAATGAGATAAAACCTTGATGCTCAAGATGTTTGATTCTTCATTGTAAAGAATAGAAATCATTGTCATTGTGCCTATTTATTCAATGATAATTGTAATATGGACAACCTTGATATTTTGCAAGTTGATAAGGAGGATAGAAATGAGTAGATGGAAAGATAATTAATTGATGAGTTATGAGCTACAGAAGAATATCTTGTTGCTTAGCATTGAGTGAAAACTTGAGAGATGCGGGAAGCGGAAAGATTTGAGGTTCACTAATATGATCACATGTATAAGACATAGAATGAGGATCTAAAGAAGAACTAGCATGAGCCTAAGAAGCGTCCTTAAGTTGTTGGATTTCAGATTTAAGAGATGTAATTGTGGATTCCATAACTTGAAATTTGTCTTGAAATAACGAATGCAAATATTGAATTGACTCCACCATGTGTTGATTAGATGGATGATCATGAAGACTAGGGTCATTAGATGGGCGATTGAAAATAACACTCACTTGATGTGGCGACGTATCTCTAGGGAGATACATGGTGTATAGGGATTTTTCCAAAACAACTTGACAATTAGGATGCATTTTAATTAAACCATACAAAGAAATTTGAGGAACTTTAGGAGCCATGATAGAAAATATGATATACCAAAGAAGGATCCGAAAGACCGATCGCAAGTGGGGTTCACTAAATGATTAAGAAAATATTGAATAAATAGATGTTAAATCTAAATATGTATCATCACAATGATATAAATTATTAAATACAGATTTGACCCAAACAAATAAGCAACTTAAATTTGTAACCTTGATTGTAAATGAAAAGATAGAAGAACTTATCTTATTCATAATTAAATTTGGACCGTGTGTCAGTGACGAATTGATGAACATGTGGAGGGAAGTGTCACACTGAAACCCAAAAATTACAGGAGTGACGGAAATTCCAAGAACAAAGCGCCTATGCATGGTCGGGGACACTGGGGTGTCGAAGGCCTATTTTGGGTGCTGTGACTACTTAGAAGATGTGAAACTCGGTTTTGCATGGTCGCAAGATGTTCGGTTGTCCTTTGCTTCTTGTCGCTAGTATATCACACCAAGTTCACAAATGTTTCCTGTAACTCCGTAATATAGAAATGATCTACAAAACCCCAAAATATATCAAATCCCAAAAATAAAATAATGCAAATGAGGGATCGAACTATTCTCGGTTGTCAAACAAGTGAACTTACGACCGAAACACTTTTACTACATCTCGAGATCCAATGTACTTCTATGTGTGTGTGTGTGTGTGTGTGTGTGTGTCAAAATTGTTCCCTAGGTGGCTCTTGTGTGTGTCACACTTGATAGCGAACAAGTAGCTAGATGTAGAAAATGTAAATAGATGTGTGCATGAAAGAATGAACTTCCCATCCTATAAATTGTATGCAAAAAATGCAGGCCCTTTCCCTTGTGTGGATGCTAGATGGATGCTTGAATGCTCTTGATAATTCCTTTGGATGCAACCTTAGGTGGTGATAGCTAATGTTTAGTGCTTGGTCCTTTATTATTTTGGCCTTAAGTGTCAAAACCTTACATAGCTTCTCCTGGCATTGGAAGGTTTCCCTTCAAACCACCACCCTACTTTGGCCTTAAGGTCGGTGGCCCCCTTCTGGGCGGGGTTTACACCGCCCCCCAGTGGGCGTGGGTCCTGATCGATTTTTCCAGAATCTTCACGTGAGAAATTACATGCGACGATTCACTTAAGTTTATCTTTTGAACGCATCCGTGAGTCGAATTTGCTAAAAATAGCTTCGTTTTCTTGGTTCTCCTAGTTCCTTCTATTTTTAAATAGATTTAATGAGTGGAACTACCTCTTCAATTCCTTGTGCATGAAGTAACCTTCTATCCTCCATTCCTATATATTCCATGCTTGTATTCAAGCAAAGGGCCTGAGAATTTTGTGTATCTTGCATTGTTGTGCTGCAATAATCTTGCTAGGAATTACATAGCCAAGTTCAGATCTCTTGTGCTATCTTTCTTCTACCTACATTACACCCAGATTGCTTCCAAGCTGCCATCACTCAAGCACCATCCTCTTGTTGTTGTTCTTTGCATTCCCATCCTTGGACTCACATGAACACTCAGAGAAAGAAAGGAAAGAACTGAGGGGACAAATACTCATACTTCCGGATTTTCCAAAGCTCTTGCTCTTCCAGGTTGGAGTTGTGTATTTGTTTGCTTTGTTTTGTCAAATTGCATATCAAATAGAGTAGAGAAACAATTCATTTCAATTAATCAGATAGTTACAAGTAGATCAAGTCAATAGGAAGTTTTCTCTTCAATATTTCCAGGGAAATAGTGGGTGAATGATAGCTCATTAGAGTCATGATTTATTCTTCACTTTTGAGGTAGAGTTGGAGAGATTTTATTTGAATTAGAGTAGATCTTAGATTTAGATTCACACATCTACACAGATAGCTAGCTACATCCGGCCAGCTATTTGTTTTCTTTAAATTGTTGTTAGATTAGATGCATTGTCTAAAAAGTTAGAAAAGCACAAAAATATTTATTTCCATAGATTAGCTTGTTTATTGTTTTGTTCTTATATATTGAGAAAACACCAAAAATATAGTTTAGATTTCATTTGATAGATAGTTTATTCACCGAAAATGAATCAAATTCACTTTGTATGACCATCAACGGTCCACAACAGGAAAAGACCTACGGTTGTGATCCTCTGGTCCCACAACCCAATGGGCCAGAGTTAGTAACTGACATTGACACAAGTCTGCTTAACAATCTTACGCACACCCGCCACATACACAGAGAAAATAAGATAGTTAGAGACTTTAAACATAGTTACTAACAAGGCCTACGACTTTTGGACTGCTCCTGGGAATAGGATTTGACTGCATGTATGACCATTCCAGGGCCTCAGCCTCAACGAGTCTTTGGTTGTGACCCACAGTCCCCAAACCCAATGGACCTACTAGTCAGTTAGATATCGACACTAGCCTACGCACACAGTATTCATATCCTCACCGCTTCCACCTGATATCATCACACAACTTTCATTGTTAAACATAGTAGCCGATCAGGCTAAGACTTTCTGGACGAGACCAGAGAATCACCCTTAGTTCCTACAGCTCCACTACATCTCTTGTCTCAATTTCCATGACCTTGTCTGGAAACCCATACGAGGCACCTGCAGCTACTTTCCACGTATTCCACAACCCACCAATAGAATCTCGGCTGAGCTAGACATCGATTGGAGTCTCCGAGTAGCTATCATATCAGACCCCACCATTACACCCCTTCAAGTTAGGAGAGCATTCTTTTCCTTAGATTCACAGATTCCATTATTGCATGTCGAAGACATAAGGTTTCCCAATTAGCTTGGTCATCACCATCACTTTCACTCCCATTTCAAATTCCACACCGGTTGTCTCAGCATGACCTCGGGAGGTCAAGTGTGCAAAAGGTCACGTGTTGATTTTCTATCATATAAAATTGGTGAACCCGACGTGAAGAGCTAGTCTCTAAACATTTCCACTTTCATCCATCCTTTATTCTATGGGTATTCTTATACCCCCAAATATGTCGGGATATGATGAGTACGGTCGACCCATCCCGGTTTCAACATGTACCAACACCAATCAAACATACCACAATAATCACCTTCACTTTCAACATGGGCAGACAATCCTCATCCACTCAAAATCCTCTACTTTAGGGAACCAATGTTGGTTCTTCTCACACATCAAGAACTGGATCAAATCACTCAGACTTACCCCCTTGAACAATCAAGTTCAAATAACATGACATTTACTGGAGAAACTAGTTCATCTCCTCGGGTATTGTTTCGATAGCCCATCACCATGCAATCCAATCCACTCCCCCATCTTGATGAGGAGTATCTAGCATGATATGCTAGGAGTGAGCAGCAATTTCAACAAATGAACCAATCTTTTGATAGGTTGCAAGGGCAAGGTAGTGTCCCACTTCAAAACAATAATGCTACCCCGACCACCAACTGACAATACAACCAATGAGGGGTGGCAACATCATGAACAATTCATAGCGGGACACCATATTCCTCAACAACCTTCAAGGGTTCAACCAAAGGAGTCTAAGCAGGGCACCGCCCCATCAATGGTGATGTCATTTCAGCTTTGGTTGATAAGGTCAGGAGTTTAGAGCTTTCCCAGAATACACAAAATTCATATACAGGGGCAAGCATGGACTCCTTCTTACCCACAAAACCATGGGAAAATACCGACTTCCCAGAACCCGCCAGTCTACATGAATATTCCAACCATGTAGACTTGTTAACTGGGATGGGTACCTTGGGTATGCCTCCTCAAGCCACATATGGTCATCTACAACAAGGCACTAGCCAACTGAAGTGCATTCTCAAATGCTATACCAAAATGGAAATGTGACGTTCCCTGCTTCACGCCTTCAGCTCCATATCAAGGAAGTCAACCCCCATATATACACATGTATTCCAAATCTCCACAGGGGGACATGTACACCTACCCAGGTCCATATGGACAAATGCAAGGGATGTCATACGCCCCACCAAATATTTATGTTGTCCCATTTCAGCAGCCAACACAGCCCCCACCTCCCCAACAAGGGTCTTCAATGGTGGAAACATATGCAATGGGGACTTATTCTAATATCTCAAAGAACCCCTAGATTTCTCCATTCGGGTAGTCATGCTCCCGAGACCCTTTCCTGATCTCCCAAAGTTCAAGGGGGAGGGTGATCCAAATGCTCACATCAAAGCTTATGCAATGGCCATTCGAGAGCTACTCCCATGGGATGCAATCATTGCAAATATTTTCCCTAAGACACTTGAAGGTATTGCTCTCGATTGGTATTATAGGATACCGAGGCTTCGATACACTCGTTCAAGCAACTAGTGTCAGAGTTTATCAAAGCCTTTGATATGAACAAGCTTTTACGAATAGGAATCAGAGAATTTCTTCATATCAAACAAGAACATAACGAGTCTGTAGCTCACTTCATTCAGAGGTGGTGACATGTTCTCTACTCTTCCGCAAGTGCTCCAAACATGGACCAAATGGAACTTTGTGATTTGTTCCTCCACTCCCTCAACAGAGATGAAGGAAGAGGTTCAAAATTTCCCACTAAGGAGCTATGAAGAGGTGCTAGAGGGTGCTCTTCGATCGACCAAGCGGCCATCGACAAGTGGTCGTAAGACCTACGGAGAAAATGGGAAGTTAGTTACCCCTTCTCAAAACACTCCCAGCTACTCCAACAATACAAATAACAATCAAGGACCAAAGATCCTTAACAAGAATCATGGAGTCACGACCGATGGTGTAACTGACCAGCCCAAAAGCCTAATGTTGTTAGTCCCACCGGTATAGGTACAACAAATAACAACAACAATGGGAATAACAATGGCAACAATCAAAGGAGCAACAATTTCTCACCCTCAATAAATGTTGTGGATTTTAATCATCCCCAACAACAACAAAAACCTCAACCACAAAGACAAATGCCAACCCCAAGCCCTAGTCAATACCCCAACCAATTCCAAAACCAGGGGCAAGGGTTCCAAAGTGTTAACTATAATAATCAACAACCAAACAATAACCGTGGTTTTGGACCACAACAAGGAACCAACCAAAGGCCTCGGATTATGATCCTGACTTGTACTATGGTTTCCATAGGGTCCATGGGCATGACGCAAGAACTTTTCGCGATTGTAATAAGTTTTTGCAACATTTTCCAGAAGACCAAAGATAGTTGTTTGTTGACATGTTTCTAGCCAATCCAACTACGCCTAATCAAAACACCTATATGGGACCAGTGTCTCCACAAAACATGCCATTGGGAATCTTCAATGATCCTCTCCCCACGCATCCAAGGATGGAGACTAGATCCTAATGGTTTGAATAAAGGCATTGTAATAGGGACTCATGATCATGAAGCCTCAACTTCATCAAACCCACAGGTGGCACCTCCTTTGGATGGTCACCAAAAAATGAAGATCGTAGGTTTGGTTGAGTTGACGCTGAACTCCAGATTAACACTGCAACAAGAGCCAGAGACTATTCATCGCAGCCATCCCGATTTACCCAGTTGTCTCAAATAATGCTCATGACATGCTAAGCAAGCCAGTAGGGGCTTATGACTTGATCAATGATCTAACCAAGACCTTTTCACACATTTCCTTCTTAGATCTACTAAAGAATTCTCCCACTCATCGAGCCACTCTCTTGAAGTGCTTGGTCTCGGCCATTTGGCTAACATTACCCCCACCAGAGGCACAGATAAACCATATAGACTTTGACGTTTTCCCTCCAGACAGCCCGAAGGGATATTGGGTTTGTATTTGACATAAGCAAGATGCCTACAGATGCCGAAATAGCTCGTAGAGGTGATCCAACCCTATTTTTACAAGTCTTGGATCTATAACAACTATGTGAAGCATGCGATGATGATCGATGATGGGGCAACAGTTAACATCATCCCCTTCTCTTTTCTTCAGAAGTTAGGATATGGGGAGACTAATTGCTCCTCGATGCAAAACACATTAAGAGGCTATGATAGTCTCAAGGTGACCTCGATCGGGACCATAGTATTACCGGTCACTCTTGGACCCAAGACAATGCTTACTGAGTTTTATATTATAGATCGGGAAACCAACTATAATATGATTCTTGGTCACCCTTGGATACACCGCATGAAAGCAATCCCATCCACCCTGTTCCAAGAAGTTAGATTCCTACATTTAGGGAAAGTCTTTGTCACTCAGGGTGATCCAAAGCCCTTTGACATACACCTAGCCAACTTGAAGAAAAGGCCAGGGGTCCACTCAAATTCGAGCTTCCCACCAACCAGTTAAACAAACCAGTAAGCATGTTACTAGAAGAAAAGTTGGTTCCCACGATGGAATTAGAGGTTACAGGTTTGATCGAGGGTATTCCAGCCTTCAAGGATGAAAGCATTGTTGTAGAGATAGTTTCACTAGGAACTACAACAAAGATTGTTGAACTATTAGAAAAGGATTTTCCTATCCTTCTTCCCTTCGATTCCATGGGTATGGGACGTGCTTTGGGACCTGGTTCCCTTCCAACAGATGAGGTTTGCATGGTAGATGTAACCAAAATAAAAGAAGAACTTACAAAGGATGACTCAACATCTATCTTTCCGAGTGATTTCTGGACTCTCCACTTTGATGGGGCCAAGTGTCGCTTCGGTGTCGGGCAGTGCAATCCTTACCTCACCCAAAGGAAGGGTTTTACCTTTTGCTTTCAAATTGAATTTTGAATGCACAAACAATGGGGCTGAGTATGAAGCTCTTCTATTAGGTCTCATTATAGCCAAGAGAATGGGCATCCTCAATATTAGGGTGTTGGGTGATTCACAACTAGTCACAAATCAGGTATCCGAGGTATACGAGACTAGGGCTGAACACTTACAACTCTATAAAACTGTCATGTTGGACCTAACTAAGGGATTTGATTTCATATCAATCGAGGTAGTTCCACATGTGAATAGAACCTTCTGGCAGACTCTATAGTGACTTCCACCTCACGCTTCACCCCAAGTAATGATTTAGAGGACACCAACTTCACGGTTTCACTCCACATTGAATCCTTGATTCGCAAAGCGCCAGTGGCATGTCAATGTTGACATACGTGGAAGCTGAGGGCCAGTTTGACTCTTCGACCCTATCGATGGGGATGAGTCAACCTTAACTTATTTAAACACTTTGGCAATTGCATCTTACTTGTCAAGAGGTAGACTTTTCCTTAATTCCATGTTCCTCCTCTTATTTTGGGAATCCAATGATTGAGTCATCTCTCGGGAAGAGATCTTGAAATTTACGAGGTAGAAGAGGAAGGGGACTTGGAGTTTCCACCAGCCCCACCTAAGTTTGAGGAGGGTAATGCCTCCTTAATTGAGGGAACGATTGATATAAACATCGAAATGGAGGAGGAACCAAAAATCTTAAAACTAGGGTCCTCTTTAACTCCAGAGGAAGTAGAAATTCATACCCAAGTCCTTAAGGAACATCGAAGGCCTTCGCATTTAGTTATAAGGAAATGATGGGAATCACACCACACATCGCAGTTCACAATCTTGTTACTAAGCCGACGCCAAACCAATTAAGCAAAAATCAAGACCTATGAAGCCAAAGGTAGCCCTTATGGTAAAAGAAGAAGTAACGAAGCTTCTCCAAGTAGGATTTATCAAGCCAGTTGATTATTCACAATGGGTATCTAACATTGTCCCCATTCTCAAAAAAATGGAAAGATCCGTATTTGCATAGACTTCCGGGACATCAACAAGGCTTGTCCCAAGGATGATTTCCCACTACCATCCATTGATGTTATCATCGATGCAATGGCTGGATTTGAGTTGTTGTCCCTCATGGATGGGTTTTCGGATACAATCAAATCAAAATCTCCACCGAGGATCAAGCTAAAACTACATTTATAACTCCTTGGGGAACTTATTGTTATGTCGTCATGCCATTTGGTCTTAAGAATGTTGGTGCTACATACCAATGAGCAATGACCTACATATTCCATGATCTTATTCATAAGATTGTGGAATCCTACGTGGATGACCTGCTGGCCAAGGCCAGGAAGTGCTGCGATCACCCAGAGGTGCTTCGTATCATTCTCTCACGCTTGATTGAGTATGGAGTCACATTGAATCCAGAGAAATGTGTATTCGGTGTAATAGGTGAAAGCTCCTGGGCTACATTATATCTTCACGAGGAATTGATGTTGACCCAGCCAAAATCTGGGTTGTGTTAGAAATGGTTCCACCATCGATGAGTCTGGTATTAGATCTTTCCTTGGGAAACTCGGTGCAATCCAAGGTTCATCCTTGACTTGACCTTTTCCATTCATCCAATCAACAATTTGTTAAAGAAAGATTATAGCCTGATTGACAGAGGAATGTGATGAGGCCTTCAAGGTAGTTAAGTGATTTTTTTTATCCCCTCCCACGCTAATGCCACCAAGGTCAGATCACCCTTTGATCTTATATTCATGGGCTACAAACATTTCATTGGCCTATGTATGTTGGCACAAGAGGATGATGAAAAATGAGAATGGGTTGTTTATTTTATCAGTTAGATGTTACTCGATTACGAGACACACTACACGTAGGTAGAAAAGGAATGCCTTGCCATAGTTTTCACAACCAAGCACTTAAGACATTACATGCTTAATCAAGAGACAAGGGTCATCATCAAGTCAGACCACTTACGGACATTCCTCATGCAAGGATCCTTGTCTAAAAAGGTTGGGCATTTCATTACATTAATGGGTGAGTTCGAGCTAACGTTTGTAAATCAAAAATCAGTTAAGGGTCAAATCATCATAGATTGTTGATAATCCATTAGATGGGGTGATTTGGTAGATTTGGACTTTCCCGACGAGTGCGTATACTTCATTGAAACCAGGCCCCTATCTCTGTATGTCCTTGGTACACTGACATCATCAATTTCATCATGGACCACACGTACCCAGAAGGGGAAACATCACAACAAAGAAGGTGGTTATGCATAATTTCCACCAAGTACGTCATCCTGGAATAGGTGCTTTATCGCAGAGCCTTTGATGGAATGCTATTGAGATGTGTTGATTCTAAGAGTCTGAAAAGATTCTTTATGAGTCACATAGTGGGGTATGTGGTGGTCACTTCAGCGGCCACACTACTACCCAAAAGATACATCGATGGGCTATTTCTGCCCACCCTCGAACATGATGCGGTAGAGTTTGTGCGCAGATGCCACAAGTGTCAAGAGTTTTCCCATGAAATCCACATACCGGCACAAGCTTTACAACCGATCACAACTCCATGGCCCTTCTCCACGTGGGGCCTAGATCTGATAGGGAAATTCTCTCCCTCATCAATAGATGGCCATAATTTCATAATTACAGCCACGAGTACTTTACCAAGTGGGTAGAGGCCATGCCCCTTACCACTATCCCTAGCTCTATAATCACTAAGTTCATCTTGAACCAGATCATTTGTAGGTACGGGGTGCCACAGTCATTATTTCTGATAATGGCACATCTTTCAAAAATGATGAGGTGCGTGAGTTGTGTGCAAAGTTCAAAATAAGTCATCACACAACTTCTCTCTATTACCCTCAGGCTAATGGACAAGCCGAGGCTACCAATAAGACTTTAAAGTCCATTCTTCTAAAAATGTTAAGGAGAATAAACGAGATTGGCATCTAAGCTTTTTTCCAGCCTTGTGGGCCTACCAACATCGGTTAGAACACCAACGGGAGTGACTCCCTTTTCTTTAGTGTTCGGTGTTGAGGTAGTTCTACCACTAGAGGTCAACTACCCAACCTCCATTTCATTACATGGGATCCTAGGAGAAGAGGGTTATCGAGAAGCTCATCTCTCCCAATTAGAAAGCCTCGATGAAGTTAGATTGAATGTTGAGCAATGACACAAAGTATATACGCTGACCGCATGGCTCGGTCAATACAATAAAAAGGTATATGAACGTGAGATCTACGAAGGAGATTTGGTGTTAAGGCTCGATAGCCAAATTGACAAGAAGACCGACGAGGGAAGAAAGTTCAGACCTAGGTGGATAGGTCCATATCGAGTGGTGGAAGATTATAAAAATGGTGCATTCCATTTGTGTACTCTAGAAGGTGAGGAGTTTAGTGAATCCATGAACTCCCTTCACCTAAAGAGATACTACGCATGATCCATCAACATTCTCATATGTACATTATTGCATCTGCATTGCATTTTCATTTGTCCATTCATTTTGTAAAAGTGTGATCAAGGAGCTTATTCTTATAGAAATCCCCAAAAACTTCTGAAAATATTGGCAAAACATTCAAATCATGTCTCTTCAAATCTTCATTGTATCATTAACTATTTCTGCATCATTTCATCAGTTCCAAAGATAAGACAAAGTTTTGATAGTAACCATACCAAGGCCTGCATACTTGGTTCTACTTTTGGTTCTTCTTAGGATAGGTGTCTTTTGTTCATGGTCTATTCTAGAAGCTTCATGGTGTCACATCTATCCCACATACATCTCCTTGGAAATAAGAACATTCTAAACATTTTTCCCAAATAAGTAAGTCAAATGCAAATCAACAAAAAATTTTTATTTTACACATTTCTTTTCCCTACCAACCTTCGGTGTTGAGCTTGCAGTCTCTTACTAGTGACGTAGGGTTGGGAAAGGAAGGAAATGCCCTTACTCACCTATGCTTTTCCATGGTGATAAGCCCGTGCTTCCTACTGGTAGCATGGGGCAAGGTGTAGGGGGTCTCTTTGACAAACCTGAAAGTCATAAACAATTAAATCAATTACTATGAAATCTTAAGTCAAAACAAAGTGAATTAGATGTTCAAAATTCCAAGAAGAATTCAAAACCTTAAAACCATATTTTTCAACCAAGTGGCCATCTACGGATCCAAGTCTAGATAAACTATAGAGCAATTCACATTCTAAACTATGAGGTAGCATTAGTGGGGTAAGGTTGTAGCATCCCAATTTGGCTCTGTCAAACCTCTGTCTTCGTCTCACCATTACCATTCAACAAATTTCATGGCTTGTGCCCTTTCTAACTCTCGGTGTTGAGCCCTCGCATCTTACTAGTTGTGTGGGGTTAGGAGTGGGGCAAGCATATCTATTCATCATATCATTATGTCATCACGTTTTGTCAAGACAAATACGAAGTACCAAAGATTGCAAAAGAAACTAAGTTTAAGATCACATTGTGTTTGCATCATCATATATCAGCATTATGAAATACAAAAAGAAAGCATTCTTGTTATCATTCATATCCACTGCATACATTTTGAAAAGCATAGAAAATCAGAAATTCTAAACATCTAAGAGTACACACGTGAATCAAATCATCAATGTAAGACAACTCTATGCAAGGAATAACCAAGCCAAAAAGAGATATATGTACATATCATGGTGTGTCATAGTTTTGTACAATTCCATCACACACTAGGTGTGGTCAAAACGCTCGCAATGAGCACAAAATACCAAAACATCACATATGCCTCACAAAATGGAGACTAAGCAATAAAGGCACTCTACCTATCCACCCCTTTGAGGCCCCTTATGACCGCTCTAGTTACAATTTCTTAGGAGTTATTCTCAAAAGTATTCAAAAAGCAAAGGGGCAAGCCTAACGCAAATCCATTCCAATTCAACCATTCTTAAAAATGAAAAAAAAATGGTCACCATGGGCTCAGAGCTCAAAAATCACCAAGTCAGTATGCACAAATGAATTTGAAAATGAGTTTGTTTAGATATATATATATATATATATAACTTCATTTTGAGTGTATGTGTTCACAGGGCTGGAGCTGTTGGTGCGCATGTATATTTCTATATCCCCACACAGATGGTAAGTCCTCTTGTCATTTTAATTTAGTGTTTATTTTTCAATATTTTATCTATCTGCACTTGAGTCTTCTTTTTCTCTTGTAGGTAGTGGAGTTTGGATGGTGAGATTTCACACACGGCATGTCAGGTATAGCTTCTAACTCCCCATTTCAGGAATGCCATACTCGACTCTATGTTTTACACCTCTTCATGGCTAAGACGCTTCTCCGAGGGGGCAATATGTACGCACCCAAAATTACATGTGCTACATTTTCAGGAAAATGGTTACAAAAGTCCCTAGTGATGATTCAAAATCCTTTTGAGAAGGTGTTCGAGCTCCAAAACCCATTTGCAGTATATATTTGTAGCCTAAATAGCCTTACATAGCTTCTCCTTGCATTTTTCCCTTTTCCCCTTTCATTATGTGCTTGCTTTTGGCCTTAAGTGTCAAAACCGCCCCTGCTTGGGTGGCGGTTTGCAAACCGCCACCACTAGTAGTGCGGTGGTCCAAACCACCACCCCCACGCAGGTGGCGGTCCTGATTGATTTTTCCAGAATCTTCACGTGAGAAATTACATGCGACGATTCACTTAAGTTTATCTTTTGAACGCGTCCGTGAGTCAATTTGCTAAAAATAGCTTCGTTTTTGCTTGGTTCTCCTAGTTCCTTCTATTTTTAAATAGATTTAATGAGTGGAACTGCCTCTTCAATTCCTTGTGCATGAAGTAACCTTCTATCCTCCATTCCTATATATTCCATGCTTGTATTCAAGCAAAGGGCCTGAGAATTTTGTGTATCTTGCATTGTTGTGCTGCAATAATCTTGCTAGGAATTGCATAGCCAAGTTCAGATCTCTTGTGCTATCTTTCTTCTACCTGCATTACGCCCAGATTGCTTCCAAGCTGCCATCACTCAAGCGCCATCCTCTTGTTGTTGTTCTTTGCATTCCCATCCTTGGACTCACATGAACACTCAAAGAAAGAAAGGAAAGAACTGAGAGGACATATATACTCATACTTCTGGATTTTCCAAAGCTCTTGCTCTTCCAGGTTGGAGTTGTGTATTTGTTTGCTTTGTTTTGTCAAATTACATATCAAATAGAGTAGAGAAACAATTCATTTCAATTAATCAGATAGTTACAAGTAGATCAAGTCAATAGGAAGTTTTCTCTTCAATATTGCCAGGGAAATAGTGGGTGAATGATAGCTCTGTTAGAGTCATGATTTATTCTTCACTTTTGAGGTAGAGTTGGAGAGATTTTATTTGAATTAGAGTAGATCTTAGATTTAGATTCACACATCTACACAGATAGCTAGCTACATCCGGCCAACTATTTGTTTTCTTTAAATTGTTTGTTAGATTAGATGCATTGTCTGAAAAGTTAGAAAAGCACAAAAATATTTATTTCCATAGATTAGCTTGTTTATTGTTTTGTTCTTATATATTGAGAAAACACCAAAAATATAGTTTAGATTTCATTTGATAGATAGTTTATTCACCGAAATGAATCAAATTCACTTTGTATGACCATCAACGGTCCACAGTAGGAAAAAGACCTACGGTTGTGATCCTCTGGTCCCACAACCCAATGGGCCAGAGTTAGTAACTGACATTGACACAAGTCTACTTAACAATCTTACACACCCACCACATACACAGAGAAAATAAGATAGTTAGAGACTTTAAACATAGCTACTAACAAGGCCTACGACTTTTGGACTACTCTTGGGAATAGGATTTGACTGCATGTATGACCATTCCAGGGCCTCAACCTCAACGAGTCTTTGGTTGTGACCCACAGGTCCCGCAACCCAACGGACCTACTAGTCAGTTAGATATCGACACTAGCCTACACACACAGTATTCATATCCTCACCGCTTCCACCTTGATATCATCACACAACTTTCATTGTTAAACATAGCAGCCGATCAAGCTAAGACTTTCTAGATGAGACCAGAGAATCACCCTTAGTTCCTCAGCTCCACTACATCTCTTGTCTCAATTTCCATGACCTTGTCTTCGAAACCCATACGAGGCTCACTACTTTCCATGTATTCCACAACCCACCAATAGAATCTCAATACGAGCTAGACATCGATTGAGTCTCCGAGTAGCTATCATAGACCCCCCCCCCATTACACCCCTTCAATTAGTTAGAGAGCATTTCTTTTTAGCCTTAGATTCGTGATTTTCCAAAAGTTATTGCGTGTCAAGACATAAGGTTGCCCAATTAGCTTGGTCATCATCACTTTCACTCCATCATTATTACATCATGCTTTTGTTAGAATTGTATGTACATGAGTTCAAAACCTTGAAACTAAATCTTAGTGGCATAACCTACTCTCTTTCATTTTCATTGCTTAATTTGATCTCTTCTAGTGATTACTTTGCTATGATTTTGTGATTTTATGTCGTGTCACGAGGCCTATGTATCTTTTCATTTCTCGACTTTCTTCGCATCTAGTGTCGGTCAAAAACCGTACATGGTCCCGCACCTTTCGTACATTATTTGACCCTCTTTTCTTTTGCTTAAGTTTGATTTATGGGTCTCTTCATTATTCTCCTTTATGAGATTTGATATGTTTGGGTTGGCCTTTCCCATCAGCAAGGTTTGAAAAATCAAGAGAATGAATTCATAAGTATATAAGCTCTAATGCAAGCATTTACTATCTAGCAATCACCTATCTATCTATCACATACTAAACTGAAAGATAAAGAATTATTGTTGAGGGCATAACTCTAATTTCTTTCATCAACACACAAGGGTTTGAATGGGATGAAGTAGCTTATCTCGTTATCGGTTTGAAAACACAAGGTAAACACTAGGAAAAGGGATAGTTGCATGCACAATAGTACAAAGCACTAAGAGAGCTACATGAAGTCTGAAAAATAGTGTAGAGCTTGGTGACTCACATATAGGGTGACCATTGAGGTCAATCCGACTCAAACATTTGCATTTATTTTTCATCTAATGTGTGTTTGAGTGTGTTACAAGGTAGTTATGGTTAATTTTTAAGTACATGTGTGAAATCTAGGGTTTGATGTGACATTGAATATTTCAAAAGGCGACAAAGAGTGATACAGAGTGGCACCGACATTTGTAGATCCATGTTATGTACATAGTCAAACCGTATACAGAGAGCAAGTTGTATTATACGGTTTTTCCCGTGAGGCCTCGAAAGGTGAAGATTTCTCCAAATCATAGGCTTTGTTTCATTACAAATTACTCATCGACACAATATGAAGCTTATTTGAACCAGCTAAAGTGACTCCTTTTACCCAATTCCCACCATTGATTGCTTGCATCTCTTCCATAGAGTGATTGGTATGTTTGTATATATGTACTTTTGATCTCGAAATATCATTTTACACATTATTATTGCTTAATTTCAGTATTATCAATCATCATATTAATTAATCTTAATTAAGGTTGATACGATTACACATTCCACTAAAAATTGATACTTTTGTATGTTTTTGAGTTTTGAAACCTTGGTTTTGTTTTTATTTTTAGAGTTTTACTTTTCATTAGTCTTATGACCACTTTTTATTCTCTAGAGACTTTTTGTAGGTGTACCCGGCATTAAATACTCGATTCCCTACACCAATTTTTCTTATAATTAATATTCTAAGTTATTATAATTTATTAATAAAATTGTACTTTTAAAAAAGAAAAAAAAAAATATTATATGATAAAAATCATATCCAAAATAAACTAGTTCCCAACACTTTTTCATGAACTTTTGTGAGGTTTGGAAAATTATACTATATCCTTGATGTGGTGCCCTAATTATTGGTTTTTTATTACTAGCAATCGTACATTAAAAATGTACGATGTGAACGCAGAAAGGGATATAGTGAAGAAGGGAAACTAGTTGAAGAGAAATGAAGGAAAATGAAGAGGGGTTTAGAAAATGGCATGTGAGGGTGGCGAAGTGGATGGGAAAGTAAAGAAGAATGGAGGAAACAATGTGAAAGTATATGAAATACAAAGAGCACGACATGTTTGTTAATCGAAAAAGGATTAAAGTTCTGTTGTGCTAGACGTCGACAAAATTGTAGAGGAATATATATGAAAATGCAAGAAGCTGATGGAAATTGTTGTTGAGGTGAATACTTGATTAAATTTGTAAATCTTGACTCTATTGGGTAGTTAGAGAAAATGTAAAAGGGGAGTAAAGTTTCAAGTTGGGACGATGCTCTTCGCTTTGAACAAAGGCAAAATCGATCATGTCACCTTTTCTATTTTGGATCGCCTCCAGTTCCACCCCATTGTTATTTATGGTTTGCTCCTGGTTTTGTTTTCATTTTTCGTTTGTAAGCCTAATACAGGGGGATGGATCTATATCTTAGGTTTTAAATACATTGAACTTAAACAAGTTGTTATTACTTCCTCCACTAAATTCTATGTTTAGACTTTTCATCGTCTCTGAAACATATTAATATGTAAAAGATGACACTTGCAGTAAAAGTATTAAATATTGGGGTTGGAGGGAGGAGAAGCAATCGAGAGAGGAATGATTTTGTGGAAGTCATTTGTCTTTACGATGAGGGACATATGTAACATGTGTATTTGTTGTCGAATGTGTGATTGAAAAGGGGGTAAATTGTGGAGGGCATGTTGGCAATATAGTTCGGAGATATCTTGAAAAGCAAGGATCGCGAGGGACGTGATCCTAAACTTAGGTAGGTTCATATTCATTTCTTTGTAAAGGCATTGAATATTGGGGTTGGAGGGAGGAGATGCACGATCGAGAGAGGAATGATTTTGTGGAAGTCACTTGTCTTTATGATGAAGGACATATGTAACATGTGTATATGTTTTCAAATGTGTGATTGAAAAGAGGGTAAATTATGGAGGGCATGTTGGCAATATAGTTCGGAGATATCTTGAAAAGCAAGGATCATGAGGGACACGATCCTAAACTTAGGTAGGTTCATATTCATTTTCATTGAAAAAAATAGTATGTGGTTCGTATTTCTTCTTGGAAGAAAGAAGAGTTTCACATACATTCCCCAAATGTTTTACCCACTCTTGGATGACTCATCCCTCACTCCCCTTCTTCACCACTCCTAGATGACTCATCCCTGAATCCCCTTCTTCACCACTCCTCTCCCTTCTATAATATTTCACTGATTCAACTTTAATTTTTGGGCACATCCCTATTGACATCTCCATTACATTGCTCATAAACGATTGCTAGTAAATAATTTTGACATTTAATGTGGGCTTTCTTAATCTCAATGGTTGGGGGACTTTTTGCATTGCTCTTTACCGTTAGTTCATAGCAGTAGTATCTCATTTGATGATACACTCTCCTATTTGATGGGTGTAATGATATCATTGACTTAAGATAACAAATTTGATACGTGTAAAAATATGATGCTTTCCCTAGAATATCATGCATGCACCTAATGGGTGCTCTTGGGAGGTGGCAGATTATTGAAATAACAAGTGTAAGTTTATAAATTCCTATCCCACCCCTCCATGTATTTGATAACACACATATCGAATGGCTTTGGGTTCTTTGGTTGTCATATGACAATATCATGCATGTCTCCATGTGATTTTAATTCTCCTGAGTGACAGGTCTTCCTCCAATGTTTTTAAGAAAAAGCAAGTCGCGAGTGGAACTAACATATGCCATCTTGGTCTCCGTGTCATTGATTTATTGGCTACTAAACAACTCGACTTAAGGACTACGATAAATACAACTCTCTATAAAGTCATCAAATTTTGAAATTAAAAATACATGAAATGTGTTGAAGGTATATGACAATGCGTAAAACCACCCGCCTAGCCAAAACTGTGCCAAACATAAGAAGATTTTTTCGTATTGAGATGTCCACATTTAGTGTGTGATGATCTTCCATCGATTGAGCAATCATTTTCCAAGCTCTCTTGTGAACGATTTTAGAGAGTTTGTCATTAAGGACAGGAGGTCCCCTTAAAGGGTCATGCATTCCCCTTCCCCTTGGTAGTTCACCTTTTATTATCTTTCCTAGCATTTCCCGTACTTCACTTGGCTTCACTTGGCTTGCGGTTAGGATTGAAGATTGCACCTTTACCAAGCTTGACGTGATCCGTCAAATTTTGTTTGTGATGGAGTTACATTTGGATTTTAGATTAACAGACATCGGTCTTTGCATCGGTATTAAGTATCACGATTCAAACTTGTTCCTTTTCAATGTTTCCATCACATATTTCACTCATGTCTTGCGCACATGGGGGCAAAAAGCACGCTTTAGCGCACTTCAGACCCTCCACAATGCAGCCGTACAGGGCTCTGCGGCAGCAAGGAGTGCAGCCTAGGCCCCTTCCATTCACTCTACAGTGACTGTCAAAATCAATCAATTCGCTAGTCAATTTTTTAAAATTAACTTTTGTTTTTTCCTCTCTTCTCTGATGTGACATAGAATAGTACCAAGCTCGGCTAGGGCTGCTGTATTCTCATGTGCGCAAAGCAAGGGTTTAGGGCTCTCTGACGTCATCAAATGAAGCTGGACTCTGGGCTTCGCCCTTCCCCATGTGTGCAGAACTTTAGTCGCTAGTTATTATATTAATAAAATATATTGACTTTGACATGATTCACCACATTATGGCTTTGTTTTAGATAGGTTCCCGATTACAATAGTTTATGAAATAGCCACATGTTTGTCCAATCAATTAAAATGGTTGTACCTATCTCCTTAAAAATAAATTGAAAGGGGCGGGGGCGAGGAGGCGGAATTTGTGATTTGCAATCCTACGGAGCGGGGCAACATTACAAGTGGTATAAAATATCAGTACTTAAGTAGATGACAGAAGTCAACTTTTCCATTAGTTATAAATATTTTCCAGTCTCCGTTCTGCAATTTCCCGTACTGATACACACAGTTCCCGCTCAGCTCGCGTTATTATTACATGTATTATTCCATAGAGGCCGACAGACGTATACGGGAAGCCACGCGAAACCTCCTCAACCCTACTCTCAACCGCTGCGAATGCGTTTCTACTTAAATAAATCGAACCTAATGTTAATCGTCTGATTTCAAATTTCAATCTGTGCCGTCCACGCGTAAAAATCTGTGAGAAGCCCCAGGTCTCACTCCACACAAGGAGAGGATTCAAAACCTAAGTGGGTCAATCCCAATAACCACCCCTACGAGTAGGTGCAAGAATACAAACAATTCACCAAACAACATAAAAATAAATTATCCACACCTGTATAGGAAATCTCCATCTAACTTTCGTTTTAGGAGAGAAGTTGGCAAGTTGCTCACATTAAGACACACGTCCCCACATGATTTTACTTTTTGCCCTGAAAGAGAAGACCACTAATAAAAAAAATGAATAGATAAATAAATAGGGGGATTAATGGTCCCCGTACGAAATGACAATTAATCGCCGCTCACTCCCCTGTTATATATCAATCGCAACGTCCGTTCCAACATTACCAAGCTGTTCACCACTGTTTGATTGGCTCTTCGCAACATGGGTCAAGTAGTTTCTCTCTCCGAAAAGAGAGGCATTTTCTCGTATACAGACCAGTCGGGAGAAAGCTCAGTTCGAAGCTGGGAGACCTCGGTTCGAGCCTCAACCTCCTCCTTATCTTCTTCTTCGAGTGTCATGGACTGCACAGGAGGAGTCTTGGATTTGGAGAAGAAGTTTTTGTTTGCAGGACTGTGAGAGAAGATCCGAATGGGTACTCCTCTCGAAGATACTACAGATCGAGTGCGAATGTTGGGGAAGGAGTTCCATTCCAATGGGAAGCTCAGCCAGGGAAGCCTAAGAGTAGCATTGTGCAGGATGCTCTCTGCGCAGTGCCTCTCAGTCCTCCCCCTCTCTTGAGAGTCAGAAAATGTTGAGAGCCAAGCATAGAAGAAGGAAGTCGAGGAAAAACCATGGCCCTTGTGTGGCTGTGGGTTGTACTTCTTTCAGTCTCAAGAACATTTTGTCTTAAAAATTTATATTTTCAGCATTCTTGCATGTAAATATATGGTAACCCGTGGAAGGGAATTGTACCAAGTTTCAGATTAATGGCATTTTCTTGGAGAAATTAGTCTAAAAATTGGTTTTTTATTTTTTTAATGAAAAGATCTTATATTACATTAATCTTGTAAAATGATACGAGGTAATTTAAAAAAACAAATAGGTGGGTAGGAAAGGAGGTTCCAAAACCACAAATTAAAGTAGGCAACAACAAAGCTTAGGAATATGAGCAAACACCAAAATAGAAAAATTAAGTCTTTATTGTCAAAAATTAGTCTATAAATTGTAATACCTTGACTATATTGAAGTCTTCACAAATATTTGTAGAACGTTACATTACTTATTACTATTAAACAATATAATTATACCGAAGGCGTTACCCCTATGGGAAAAGGCTTTGTAGACATTCATGGGACTATGTCAAATTTGACGGCTTAAATGACAATTTTGCTATTTTTAACAATTTTGCTTTTGCTATTTTTAACAATTTTACTTTTCTGATTTTGCATGTTGCTTTGGCTTTACTATTTTTAAATTTTATTTTATAGCTTTTGCATGCATTAACCTTTAAATATTGGTCACTAACACTATAATTTCATTCTTCAGGGTCTCCAAGTTCCAGTCAATCCCCTGCGTTAAATTGAATTCTGTAGGTATGCATTTAAATTTTGTTTATACTTGTATGTAGCAGTAGAACTATATTTCTTAGCCTCCTCTTATGACCAATTCTACAACATATACATTGGTTGAGTTTTTTATTCTTATTCCATGATGATTAATTTAAGGGAATTCCAACAAAGTTATCTGCTTGATTAGGTGGTAGGTTTTGCAAAATTTTCTAGCTATTACAGCAGGTACACACAAGCTTTGTGTGTAGTGTCTGTACAGACTCTTTACAACAATTGGCTTAGAATTCTGTAGAACACTTTTATAAACAACCTACATAGGCTTACAATTCTTTAGAACACTTTTATAAACACTAGGCAACAAACCTTAAGATTACCCTTTGGCCTCTGTTTTGGCAAAGTTGCTGCTTAATTTGATTGCAAGCCTAATTTCTTTTTTGCAAAAGAAATAGCTTCTTTCTTTATTTTGGCTGATAAGAAATGTTTGCAGATAACCTGTTTGACAAGATTCAACAGTCCCACTTTTATGTAAAATAAAGACATGAACAAATGGCCTAAAGAGGGTGTTTATTAAATTATCTGATTAGTATATAATATCACAATTTAAGTAATGAGCAATTGGTGGATACCAATGCGTCAACATAAATATAGAGATTGACAACAGATATCATGTTTCACAAGGTTGCATAGTACACTTTCAAAATTAATAGTTCTACTTTTCTGTAAAATAAGACAGTGAATAGAAGAAGACTCTTATTAGTTACAACAGAGCACAGGTCAGAAGTTGAATCGACAAAAATTAATACAGCTCCAAAAGAAGAAATTCTTTAAGAAATTTCTCTAAGCTACAACTTATTGTAATATTCTTCTAGTACTCAACATTGAATATTTACCTATGATGAATATCATTTCACGACTACTTTAATAAATGAAAGTCATGCCATGCATGCATCGTCATGGTTGTACAGACTTAGTATTGGAATTGAGGCAATGGTTGAAGACGATATTATTTTAGCTATTTTCTCTTGGTTTGTTACTTGAGAATAGTTGTCACAAAAGTGGATGTTGATAGTCACTATGGCCTCAGGTTGCTTCAAGATGTATGCTACTTGGGACTTGTTCCACTATAAAGAGTTGAGTCAAGGACATAACCAGACAACCATGAAAGGTGGCAATAATAAACACTGACACACAAGATCCCTATTGCTGTGATTCTTCCCTGACTAAGGCTATCATGATCGTCTTAATCTCACACAAAACTTAGACCAGAAGCCAATTATGACATTGGATTACATGAGCTTACATGAAGGAAGAAATATAGGCACTCACATTGATTGCAATGGTATCAATTATGGATCAATTCCTAAGATGGCAACAAAATATGATTTCATTAGTGTATAGGGGATAAAATTCCATGGTAAGTCCTGTGATTTTTCAGAATACCAGAATTTAATTATGCAATTTTGTAATATATATTTCTCATTTAGATTTTCTGTGATTCTCATTGTGTCATCGTACATGTCAAGAGCCATGTCCATGTGCAATATGACCAACCTTGGAGAACCTAAATGTAAGAAATAGATGTGTCAATAAAGTAATTTTTATACGATGTTGCTTTCTAATTTTGTTATTCATCTGTGTCATTTTTGTAGTTGGTTGCATGCTAAATTTAGGGGACTATGCAAACCTGCAGACCTGTAGGTGTGCATTTTGATTTTGTAGAGTTTCTTTCAAAAATTAACAAGGCTGAAATATGTGAAAATCATATCATATTAGCATCATACCTTGGTTGAAAGACTGTTCAAATCGGTACCCCAAGAATTATAAATTCCCGCCTAGGTTCTTCCCCTTTGCATTGTTAGGCTTTTCAGTCTTGCAAGCACACCAAGACCTTAATTGTTCAATTGTGTGGTCACATGGGGAGAGAGATGTGACATAGCATGCTGCTCTGAACCATATTGGTTCATTCCCTGCAGTTGAAGATAGAGAGGGAATGGGTAATCGAGGGTTATAAGTCCTCGTGAAGGCAGTGAGGAGAATAAGAATGTTGGAGATAGCCTTATAATTTTTTTATGAGTTTCATAATTAATGAATATTTTTTTCCTTTCAATTGTAGCTTTTAATTGGTTTGATGTGTTGCTCAAATAATTAGTGTATTGTTCCTTGTTGCCGAAATATTGTTTGCAAATCTGCATTTCACCTCCTTTTTCATTCAAAAATGGCGCACGCACCAACACTTGGAGCAAAGAAGAAAGGAGGAGTCAAGACTACTATCCCTCAACCCTTCGTAAATACTACCCTCTACTTTAATAGCACCTCCACTACTACTTTACTCAACATTTCTTGTATCCAAAGTGGCATTGTCATTCAAGGGGTATCAAATGTATTCATGTTTACTAGAAATAAAATTGCCCACAAAAGGCTACCATTCATGATATAAATTTTGCAAATGTACGGTCTTTATGTATACATGTTTAGTTCAGATGTCACGATATAAGATTTACAACTGAGTATGTACGAATCTGTAGCAAATTTAAATGTACACATACAACATTTCAATGTAATGTTTCATCTATATTCCTACACTACCACTGTCAAAACCACGCCTTATTGAGTGTACGAAGACTTCATGTATTCATGTTTAGTTCAAATAAACTACTCCACATAATGCAACCACTCATGATATAAGATTTGCAAATGTATATGTACGAATTTGTAACAAGTTTGAAATGTAGAGATGGAACCTTTAAATGAAGTGATATCTACACTTACAAAATCAATCAAACCCCTTATCAACATCAACTACAAAAGTAATGATTATCCCTCTAAATCAAATAACATATACCATTCGGCATTCACATTGCATTGTACACATGTGATTGCTAGTTTTTAACTAATAAAATTATTAATGAACATAATGCATTAAAAATGCAAGATAAGGGTCTTAATGTTGATCTCTCAATATTTTAAAAATAAAAAAATAAAAAAATCTTCAATTTTATTGGCTATTCTTAACCTCATGAATATAATTGAAATATTACTTTTCTATTAGTAGTGAGATTTTATCCACAATAAAATTGAATTGGAGATGGGCGCGTATTTAAGGTTTCGACGCCCACAAATCACCCCGAAATAAACATCGCGAACATTGGTTCATGTAACGAGTCTCGCTCTTGCCGCCGCTTACGGGTAATTCTAGGGGAGTTTAAGTTAACTTAGATGATAGGCTATGTGCTCCACAAATACCCTAGAATTTTTGTTGATTTATTTGTAAAGTTTCTTTACCAAAAATAATAAATTTGTAGAGTTCAATTTCATTCGATGTACTTGATTAGAGTGACTAAAAATTGATACTCTTGTATGTTTTTGAATTTTCGAACCTTTGTTTTGTTTTTGTTTTTAGAGCTTTACTTTTTGTTAGTCTTATGACCATGAAGACTTTCTTTTAAGGTGTAGCTGACATTAAATGTGTGATTCCCTACACCAATTTTTCTTATAATTAATATTCTAAGTTATTATAATTTATTAATGTATGTACTTTTCAAAAAAAAAAGGGAAAATATTCTATAATAAAATAATCATATCCAAAATAAGCAAGTTCCGAACACTTTTTCATGAACTTTTGTGAGGTTGGGAAAATTATACTATATCATTGATGTGGTACTCTAAATATTGGATTTTTATTACAAGGAAAGGATTCAAAACCTAAGTGGGTCAATCCCAATAACTACCCTACGAGTAGGTGTAAGAATACAAACAATTCACCAAACAAAATAAAAATAAATTATCCACACCTGTATAGGAAATCTCCAACTAACTTTCGTTTTAAGAGAGAAGTTGGCACGTTGCTCACATTAAGACACGTGTCCCCACAGATTTTATTTTTTGCCCTAAAAGAGAAGACGACTAAAGATTAATGGTCCCCGTACGAAATGACAATTAATCGCCGCTCACTCCCCTGTTATATATCAATCGCAACGTCCGTTCCAACATTACCAAGCTGTTCACCACTGTTTGATCGGCTCTTCGCACCATGGGTCAACTAGTTTCTCTCTCCGAAAAGAGAGGCGTTTTCTCGTATACAGACCGGTCGGGAGAAAGCTCAGTTCGAAGCTGGGAGACCTCGGTTCGAGCCTCAACCTCCTCCTTATCTTCTTCTTCGAGTGTCATGGACTGCACAGGAGGAGGCTTGGATTTGGAGAAGAAGTTTTTTGTTTGCAGGACTGTGAGAGAAGATCCGAATGGGTACTCCTCTCGAAGATACTACAGATCGAATGCGAATGGAGGGGAAGGAGTTCCATTCCAATGGGAAGCTCAGCCAGGGAAGCCTAAGAGTAGCATTGTGCAGGATGCTCTCCGCGCAGTGCCTCTCAGTCCTCCTCCCTCTCTTGAGAGTCAGAAAATGTTGAGAGCCAAGCATAGAAGAAGGAGGAAGTCCAGGAAAACCATGGCCCTTGTGTGGCTGTGGGTTGTATTTATTTCAGTCTGAAGAACATTTTGTCTTAAAAAATTGCATTTTTAGCATTTTGCATGTAAATATATGGTAACCCGTGGACGGAAATTATACCAAGTTTCAGATTAATGGCATTTTCTTGGAGAAATTAGTCTAAAATTGTTTTTTTTTTTCATGAAAAAATCTTATATTACGTTAATCTTGTAAAATGATACAATATAATTTAAAAAAAAAAAACAAATGGGTGGGTGGGGAAGTACCTTCCAAAACCACAAATTAAACTAAGTAACAACAAAGCTTAGGAATATGAGCAAATATTAAAATAGAAAAATTAAGTCTTTATTGTCAAAAAATTAGTTTATAAATAGTAATATCTTGATTATATTAAAGTCTTCAGAAATATTTCCAAAAAGTTACATTATTTATTACTATTAAACAATTTAATTTTTTAACTAATAAAATTATTAATAAACATACTACGTTAAAAATATAAGATAAGGGTCTTAATGTTGATCTCTCAATATTTTTTTACAAAAATAAAAATAAATAAAAAAATCTTCAATTTTATTGGCGATTAGCAAAGAGATTTTATCCACTACAACTAAGAGTATTTAAGGTGTTTGAGTCCCACAAATAAACGACATGCCTAACATTGGTTCTTGCTCCTCGCTGCTTACGATAGGGTAATTCTCATAGGGGAGTTTGAAGAAGAACGCACATGGAGGCCTAAAAGGTGGGAATGAATTTACACCATTGCGTAGGTTTATGTTTTTGGACAAATATATAAATTATTTTTATAAGAGATACTATTCCATGGTCGTAGGTTAGAATTCAAAAACGCTTCCCAAAAATGTGTAAGACATTTTGTTAAATTAAAAGGCAATTGTAGTTTAATAGTGGGTATGATCATGTAAATTAAGGTTAATAATTTTATACACTCAATCAAGTGCGCCTCACGATGATGTCAAAGGGGCATTTTACCCTAGGTTGAGCACATGCATATTTTGACAAGATTGCAATGTTGTGACAAGTCCAAGTTCATGTGCACTGTTGAAGTTGAGTTAATGTGAGGTGTCATGATTTTATTGGTCATATTTTTAAAAAATACTTGAAAACTAATAGATTTGGCAAATTTATCGATAAAAGATAGAGCGCAATGTAAAGCCTCGACAACAAGGGAGCTCGTGGAAAGCGCGACGGACGGGCCAAGGGCACCCTCGAGTGCGCTCGTAACTCCGATTTTTGACCTCATGTGCGAGGTCTATGAGTTTTACCCTAGACGGTAGGCTATGTGCTCCACAAATACCCTAGAATTTTTTTGTTGATTTATTTGTAAAGTGTCTTTACCAACAAATAATAAATTTGTGCAGCTTCAATTTCAGTCACATAAATTATGAAATCATAATAGAAGTTCCATGTACTTGATTAGAGTGACTTAAATTGCAAAAATATTGTTTTTGCTTTGAACCCTTAATCATCTCTAAAAAATGAAGGGATGTTTTCATTCCTTTTTAATAAAAAGAGAGAGAAAACATATAGTTTTATGATAACATAAATATAATAATTATTCGCTCATTGTTGAAGTTGTTACGTTCACAAAGAGTCTACCACAATAAATCCTTGCTAAGTGCAAAGACTAAGACATCAATAAAAGAATGAGTTTAGGATTGTACATTGTCAACTTTAGCAAAATGGATACCCCTTAGACCTTGACATTAATACAAAAAGGCCAACATAATAGATACTCCTCGCACCTTCACACTAAGCCTATGAATGCCCATAAAAATTCCAATCTTCAACCCAAAAGGAAAATGTTTTACTCAAAATAAATTCAAAACATGAGTCCTCCATTATAGAGTTGTAATTCAATGGATGATCTAAAATTTTGGAATATATTTATATATATTAGTAGAGTTATGAAATTCTTATAGAAGTAGGTTATAAGTGAAAACTAAGCGATTGTGTTGTCTCGTGTGTTTGGAAAGGTTTCACTTATAGTTTTAATAAATTTTCTTAATATTTGTAGTCTAGTCAAGTGTAGCTAGCATTTGCACGAGTTGTAAAGCACGTCAAAAGTATTTCTATGTGAAGTTGGAAATTAAATGTATTTTTGATTTTTTATCAAAAAGTGCAATGGCAAGGATGTAGAATGAAAAATCTGAAATTGAGTTTGAAAAAGAACATTAAAAATATGTAAAGTTTTAAATGTAGCTACAATGGATAGGATGTTGTATGGAGCTAGATTTTGCATATACGTTTATACAATTGTTCATCCTCTCACAATGCTCAAAGGAAAATGTGAGCGAGATATATGTCTTCCAATGAGAAAACTCTTGAGAGTGCGGTAAATGCTAGACCTTGCCAATAAACCTTACTAGTATCTATTGTTGCCTTACTAATGTCATGCCTTGTGATTTATGTATGGTAAGCCCCATGATATTTTAATTGGTGGTTGCTATGATTTTCCCATTTTATGGGAGGAATTGGAAAATGTGTGGGATTGGTGATGTCCCATGGAGGGCCAAGGTATTTTGTGAAGTCAAAACCACAAAGGATGGCAAGTCAAGGGTTGCGATTTTGGATTTTAGACAAAGTGCAAAAATCACCAAGGGTTACATTAACTAACCTTATTTCAACTCATAAACTAGATGTCAACATAACTTCTTGTGCTCTCCATAAAATGATTATTGTCTCTAGTTGAGTGTCATTGAGGTTTGACAAAGGCATCATGCCTACTATATTCTAGTTTACTTATTGCAATTGAACGTGTAATGATTTTAACATTTGCATATTATGAAATGTAGTGAAATCATTTTTGTGTAAATATGTGTTATGCCTATAAAGGTGACTTGTTCTTCTAGAGACATGAGTGAGCTTGTGTGTGACAAGAGAAGATGTCAATCCTCTATAGTTGGATTTGAGTTCCCGATGTTGGTCAACAAATTCTTAAATTCCAATTGTTGTGTGTTGCATCCTTGTTAGTGGAAATTATTATCTAAGGTTAAGATCATGTGAAATGTGCACCAAAGCACGTGACCAAATGAAATTCTTGCGTCATATGGTATCCCATTAACCGGGGTAGTTGCCCCAAACCACCTACCAAAGATAAATGACAACAAACAAAATATTTTTTCATTATAGTAAGGAAATTCCTCACGTAATTTGTATTTTATATTGCTCAACATTTTAGGCCCTATGAATCTCATCTCGTCTGTGAGAATGTATTAGGTATGCCTCATATGTTCTTGAAAACCACCAATCAGAAGTTACCCCTCGGTTCATGTAGAAAAATTTATTGCTTCGGTCATTACGGTTTACTAGGAATTTTGAAAAGTTCTTGTGTTGTTTCAAGTCCCCATGTGCCATGGAGATTAGGATAAATCTCTCGCGGTTATAGATTGAATGAGTTTAAAATCCTTGCCATTGGACCACAAATGGTTGTTAAATTTTGGGCTCATTTCGGTTGTCGTTTAGGCCGCGTCGAGTGATCGTCAAATGTTCTCCAAATTTTAAATGCTCTATGGAGGAAGAGCCTTCCATTCTTCGCGTTATCATTTCCATCTTGGAGGATGGCGTGACGGTCATCCGAAGTTTCCTTTCGTGATCGTAATGTAATAATAACAATTACCTAAATAAAATATCGATATAATGAATTGAAATAGTCTTTTGATATTAAAATGTAAATAACAAAAGTAAACTTAAAATAATTAAATAATTGTAATAGTCCTAAATTCTTCCAAATTCTTGGGGTGTGGAAAACCTCATTTCAAGAAAATAATTAATGAAATTTATGGTATTGTGAGCTTGCACGCACGAGATGATTTCGAGAATTTCGATTTTGGGGATTTTTTAGAGTATGTTTTTGCATTTCAAAGTATGAATTTCCATCGAAGCATAAGGGAAGGGGAATGTTTGTCTTTCTTTATCTTTTGTTCATTTGTTGGTGCCCTACTAGATTAATAAAGCTCCAAATTTACCTTCTTCTTTCTAGTAAACCCGTGATGGTTGTGTGAATAGTCTACTTGGTGTTCCCTAAACGTGTGCAACCGGGAGTTTTGGAGCAAGGTATTGGCACTCTTCAGAAACAACGTTGTTGTTTCACCAAATGCAACAAACCAGCTTTCCAATCTTTCCATGTCTACATTTCCCTTATTAGAAATAACAAAGTATTGAGAGGGGGTGACAGACATCCCGTGATAAAAAAATTTCTTTTCTACTTCAAACAATGAACATACAACCTTATGAATCACATACACTAGTGCTTGATCATAATTTGATATAGTCTATCACGATGTACACACATGACAGAACACACAACCAACTTAGATCCTTTGTTTATTGATGTTCATAACAGAGCATACTGATTTGATCCACATCAATAGTCTACAATATGCATTCAAAATCACAACAAGATTTATCAATATGCTTTTGACAAATAAAATTTCAAATGTAGACCAACTAAACTTATCTCCTTCATCAACCTGTCAGTACAAGAACTTCATCATCTTCATTCCACAAGAACTAACTATTGTCCCAAAATAGACCTCCGTGGGGGTTTTTTGCAACAAGGTTTCTTCCATTAAAGAGAAAGGGGTTTTCATCATTCACCCGCAAGACTAACTCACCTTACTTTTATACATCATCCTCTTGAATTTTCATCTTACACAAACTTTTCAACTACTTTGATAGCTTCATTATTTTCACACATTCATCTTTCATAGTTCACCCTTTCAAACTTATTTCTCAACTCATTCAACCTTTTGCATCCTCTATTTTTGACTCTACAACTTTCAACTTCACTTGAGCATGTACAAGACCTTTCATATGCCAATCCCCCTAATTTTGCATGCTACTTTTTACCTTCTTCAAGCAGTTCAAAATCTTTACCTTCTCCTTCATGAGATTGAGGAAGACAAGACAAATCAACTCACATTTTTGACTTCTAACTCTTGTTTGCATGTGTTATCATTTTTAGGCACGAAACACATAATTTCCAATTTTGCATTCACTAACACAGTGACATATTATGAGATATTCGTTTCGAGCACTTTTCCTTAGATCATAAGAGTATTCTCTCCCATCTAAGAAAGCTTTGGAGTTTAAATCACTTTTAGATTGTTCCATATACCTTCAATAAAGAGATTCCATTCAAAGCTAACAAATGAACCTCTCGCATTTTTCAATTTGCACTCACAGCTTACCTCTCTTTGTTCAATCTCCTCATTAATTTTGAACTTTATTCTCAATCATTTAGTCATGCAATGAATCAGTAGGTAACCTTTAAAATATTTTTCATGCATTTGACAAAATAATATGCATTTAGAAGCAATAACCTAGCTTTGTACCATTTCTTCATTATGCTAGAAATTTCTTATAAAAGAATCCTCACTTCGCTCAAAGAAAACATAAAATTATTTTTGCATTCGTTTGAGATTCAAATCAAAGATATTTGCATGAAGTTTTTGATTTTTTTGTTGCTTTTTGAGTTACATGCTAATCTTTCCTAGAAAACCCTAGAATAGGGTTTCTTCCATCATAGATACCCAATAACAATGAAAAAATGAATTCTTGCTCAATTAAAGATAACTTTGGAGAATTCCAACTTATGAAGGTTTGTTGAAAGCACCTCCACCTTTTCAAATCACATAGACACCATGAACACCTCATATTTGCACCCAACACTAAAAAGTTACAAGAGTGTATAGTGACATGAAACCATAACATTACAGTGACTTTTGGATAAGAGTCAAGCTTTGAAGACTTAGGCCAATGTTCACATGTTGTGATGAGATCAAGGATGAATAGAACACCTTGAAGATAATACTCAAGCATCATCTTTAGACCAAGAAACCACATTTATAGTTTTGTTCATGCTTGCTTGTTGGATATCAGTCTTCTTCTTGACTGATAAAACCATCCTCAACACTCTGGATCTCTATCCTCACGAAGCTTACAATGTCGGAGAAAACCAAAAACACTTCTTTGAGATACGTATTCCCTTATGAAGCTTGCAATATCAGGAGCACTCATCAATTTTTTTTTTTTTTTATCATGGAACACACCCATTCTCGAGGACTTTGTGCATAACTTACTTAGCGAAGCAACTTAAGCATAATCTATTTTGGAGATACTTCACCCTTCACCATTCCACATGGAGGGTTTCAATATCACATTTTTCTCCTATAGAAGAGAAACACACCTCATGCCTCCCGACATGGCCATTTCACCACCACTTACTGAAAAAAAAGCATGGAAGCTTGAAAACACGACTATCCTAGACTAGCTCTGCACAATATAAGCATCCTGTTTAGCGGATCACCTTGAAAGAAATGAGATCTTCAATTTGTCTTGTATGGTGTATCTTATGCCTATGAGAGATATTTCTAGCATGCACTAAGGGTTTAGAGTTGATAGACTCAAATTTGAATACTCAGCTCAAGAAGATGCCTTGAAGAGGGAACAAACACCAACATAAGAATGCTCATAACTTTCTTAATACTTGTCCGATTAACCTAATTTTTTTTGCACCATATCAATCTTGGCTTCCTCTATAAAAATTAATTTAATTATTTATCCGAAGGATGCACTATAATTATTCTTGAGTGTTAAGAAGTTAGACACCTTATTATGTAATTCCCAAAAATCATGTGTTAGAAAAACTAGCACAACTTTCACAAATGCTCTCATAAATTGATGATTTTTTTCCTAGAGCACCACAACTCACCCTAATACATGATCCATAAGCCCATTTTCCATAAATATTTCTATACTCATCTATCCCATCTCATTTACCTCAGTTTGCATTGTTGGTTCTCAAGGCCGTTTTTGTACTCTTTTGAATTTTGACTCCAAGAGCTAAATTGAGTCTAGTTTTTACTCACACATATTATATACACTATTCCTAGGCTTCTCCCATGATCATAAGACCATACCATGACCTGTAGCAACTTATCACACCTCATCAGGCACCAGAAACAAGCCTGGATGGGTTAGTTTCAATTGTCACTTCCACCAGATGACTTGATACACCCTGTGAGACATATTTCTCATGATCGCAACATCACTTTGCTGACCTATAGATCATTTAGAACAAGAAATATAACATGTACTCCGCCTATAGGGATCAAAACTTTCTTCCATATTTTGGTTTGATAGGATTCTTAGCTTAGATTGACTTGACTTGACCCATACAATTCATGAATGAAGTAAGTGGACATGTTATAGAATAATTTACACCTCTCACTCACTTCATTAACTGGTTTGACCTTCATACCACCTTTGAGAGAATCAAGCCACACATATGCACCTTTGGAGACCCCTATATCACCTAGCCAACATACCTAGATCACATAGCCAACATACCTAGATCACCTAGACCATTGTGACATAAATGAACTTGACATCAATGACAACACATGTGACACAAAATTCCAAAAACTCCCCTTTTTCATTGATGTCAACCATCCTAGAAACATTAATGGTAAGCACACTTAGATGACCTCATTTGTATGTTTTTTGTCACACTTCTCCCCTTTTGACATCTATGAAAAAGGTATGTATGGACTTGACATTGAAACAAATGAATCACAATGACAACCAAGCTCATCAATACAAGAAAAGGAAAAATTAGATGAACATTGCTCCCCTTGACTGAGATCTCTCCTTTGACTTGTAGTTTGTAGCTTAGACTTGTAAGATATTATTTTAGAACTTTGAAAATTTCCATCATCTTGTGATCTCTATTCAAGTCAATATTTCATTCTACTCAAGTTGCTATTTATAGTCATGACAGACTTTACTTTTCCTTGTAGTACCTTTCTTGACCATGATATTTTTGTGTGCTACCTTCACTTCAAGATTACTATCTTTATCTACACAACTTCATCATATATCCTTCTTGAACTCAACACCTGGTTTAAACACACGTCAAGATCTTATATCAAGATTAGATCCCCTCGGGAGTATAATCCTACAAATGTTTGGGTGTTATGCAAATTGTAGCTTTTTCTTTTGAACACTCAACTTGATTCTTATGCACATTCATGATTAGATCATGTTCCCTATGTTGATGAGGTCCTCACTTCCTCATACCTCTTTAATATTTCTATAAACATGTATCAACATTTCATGACTTTAGAAGCTCTTAAAAGTTCTTTTACATTTTGTCATGGAGAGATCCTGAATCCTTTGACTATGAGAGACCTTAGGGGTCAACTCACTCACCTCAATATGGTCTGAAATAATTTTATTAAGCTATTAATGTATCCCCTTGACTTTAATATCACCTACATACTCGAAGAGTATCATTTTGGACTTCATTTATCAGGGTAACATCATAAGTTTACCTTTATCCTTCTTTTCCATCTCTTGTCCTCCTCTGAGCATATTTACAATTTATAAACTATCTAAGATCCTCAATACTTCATAAAATAACTTATTAACAACTTTTTATCCATGTAGATATTCATGTCATACATCATGAGCATAATGTAGAAACTCGTATCAAGCCACCGCACATGAATTTCTTTGAAATCTTTCTTCTTGCATCCATCTTTACCAATTACACTACTTCAACCAACTTGGTGACGAAGAAGACATTCGTGTTAGAAATGAAACAACCATTAACCGACACAACCACTAACTATCACTTTAACACATCTCATCACCTAGGTAAGTGCTTCACTAGGTCCTTCATATACTTGTCATGATTTATGAAACATGTCTTGAACAAACCTTGTTCTTCTCATTAGTGATTCCATTCCTTTATTCATCATCAGATCATCCATCTGCTAGTTTACTTAGAGAGGTTTTCTACTTCATAATAATGGATTCAAAAACCTGGTTGTCTTAGTCATGTGAGGGTACAATACTTCAATTTATTTTAATTATCCTTGGTCATTTCTAAGAAGTGTTTCACCTTGTTAAAACCTTCACAGAACATGAATCAGTCCATTGGTCTTTTCATGCTACACACAGACCAATGCTTAGACTTAGAAATTGATGATCTTTGTGCATGGGCTTCAAATGCTCGACTTATGAGACACTTATATCCTTTTGATATATCGTCCTTGAATAGAATGCAAGAACCTTCTACTCTCTCTGAATCACAACTTATGACATAACCAAGAGGTATTGAGAGCTTAGACACAACCTTTGCAAACCATCCCTACCTATAGGTTATATTTTTGAGACTTTGTACAAGCCTTCTTAAACTCTGTACACCACTGTGCCCGTAGTTTTCACTTATACATGGAATTCATATTGTATTAAAACTCAGGGAGCTTTGAAAGTTCAATGGAATTCCTTAATAGCTCTATCACACCATGAGATACACCAAACTTGTACATGTCCTTCATGACTAAGATTTTGATTCTCAAGGCTTGAATTCAAAATTTAAGCTCTGTCATGGATTCTATGATGTCTCGAATGCATGAAACGTATCCTTTAATGACTCCCCTATTCTTATTTGTTCTTATCAACCTTGTAGATCACAAGTAGACTCTCGTAACTTGTACACAATTATGATTTTATGAACTCTTTCTCACACTTTTCAAAATATATACTCCCAAGTCTTTGACATGATGAACTTTTACTACTCAAGCTTATATTTAAGACCCACTCTAACATTGTAGACACAATCTGGGCATAACCACCAACACTTTGAACAATAATAAAATACTTTCCATATTTACTCTATCTTGACTTTGACTATGACTACAATATCATCATCCCTAGTTCACATCATGATGATCCTCATAAGAACTTTGCATTCATGAAACAATTGTAACTTCTTGTCGACCTTGATGACATCTCTGTCTTGAGACCTTGATACAAGATACATAATCTTATTTCATGACATAGAAACACAGAGATAAATTCAACATTTTCTTCTTGATGCACCTGTAGAAGCTTATCTCTTACTTGACATACCTTATTCACAACTCCAAGCCCTTGACTATGAATTTCATAGTCAATATGAGCTCATTCATGATCATGGAAAACTTGATATGTGGCCATCACTCCTTTTGAGACACATACCGAGCAAAAAATATTTTTGAACAACACTTAGTAGAATGAGACCATGCAACCAACACTCTTGATTGATAAGACTTGAAGTAAGCTCATAGACTAGGGAAAATCAATTATTTTGAGACCAAATGATTATATTATTCTTCAATGACTTAATTTTTAGGTCTTATTGATCCTTCAAATATACTATATTTCACTTTTAGTGGTTCAGGGAGCATGAATACCCAAAGACAAACCTAAAACTCTCTTGAATTTGCCTTGATCACATCAAGAAATATTACACGCTTTTATGTTTTCATGCTTTGAGTGATCAATTCATCACACATGACAACATTTAGGGAACCTCTAAAAAACATTTCAGAGTCATTCACACTATTAGGAAGTCATGACACAATGCCCAATGAAATTTTAAACTCATACTCGATGCATAAGACCCTTGAGGTGACAAATCTATGTCTCCTAATATGGTTGAGTGCACAGAGACAATTGATGACCTTTTACAACTCTTTAGAAAAATTAATAGCTTTATCCATACTATAAATATACCCAATACATGACACCACATCCCATGGTTGCTACTAAGACATCACCAAGACACAATTTTTGTTTTTCAAGACAACACAGATCGCATATTCCTTCATAATTACAAGAAATAGACTTCAAAGACTATGACGACATATTTCATGAGATCAATACACTTACACACCTATTATGTCATGGAAAAGATACTTATGAATCATACACAACCAACTCAAATCATCCACATACCATGATGATGCAAACACAGATCATAAGAAATTCTACATGAGCTAGTTATGACCACATAGCTGCGATAAAAAAATTTCACATAGGAATACCCAGATAGAACCTTGACAACACACTTAACAACCTAAGATGACATACCTTATGCACCATAGAATATACTCATACTGACTTAGACAGCTTTCCATCACTCCAAAGCTTCATTTGCACTTATATACCATGGAGGAGCTTGATGAGAGACCTAACAAGGTCTCAAGATCTCTTTTTGCACCTTGACTGATTCTTATTTTTTTGATTCTACTTTTGTCATAGTAGATCCCTCCTTTTGATCAGACACCTTCTTGGGATCCTTTTGAGCACATTGACTAGCTTCTTCCTTATTTTTGAACTTCTGAACTTATAGCTTGGGTCTTGAACCTTTGAATCTTTCTTCACTTGACTTACATCACATAACCTTGCAATGTGGCCTGCCTTGTGAAACCTAAAGCATTCAAATTTCCTTCCTTTGCACTCAAAATCTCTATGTCCATGTTCATTACAAGCATAGAAATAACCATTGAAATTTCTTACATACCTCCTTGTGTTTGATGGCTCATTTTTGCAATACTTTTATAGATGTCCTTTCTCATGACAGTGATAACATTCAGATCCATATCCTTTTCTAACTTTTTTTTTCTTCCTTCTTCCTTCAGTGATGTTCTTGAGTTTCTTCTTTAGAATCTTCTTTCTTTTCCACATTAGGATTACACATACTAGTCATGTGTCCATAAGCACCACACTTGTAGAAATTACATGAAAAGAAACATGCCTAAAATAATTTGGTTTCCTGATAGATTATCTTCCATGAGATGTAAGCTTTAAACTATTTCCCTTGCTTGAATGCATTTTGTCATTTGATCCTTGACTTGATTCACCTTCATTTTTCTCTATACTGCATGAATTTTCTATGAAACCTAGACCTGTTCTATCACCATATACCTTTTTTTTTCCTAACATCTTATTCATTTTTTCTAAGCTCTCTTGAAAATATGATACCTTACTTGTCATGATGCTTAAATCTTTCTTTAGTTCTTCATTTTCTTTCTTCAGTTCTTATTTCTCTTTCTTTAGTTTTTCTTTCTCAGCTAGAGCTTCCTTGAGTTGAGTTTGTACACACTTGAGAAATTCCTCTTGTGATTGAATCAATTTGTCCGATTCTCTTTACATATCTCTACTCCCCATCTTATGTGATAAATATCTCCCATCCTTATCACCAAAGATCTCCCTCTAGCTTATTAAATATTTTTCTAAGGTCTTGCTATGATACCAATTGTTAGAAATGACAAAGGAATGAGAGGGGGGTGAATTATTTCGTAGTAAAATTTTTCTTTTTCATACTTCAAATAATGAACATACAACCTTATGAATCACATACATTAGTTCTTGATCACAATTTGATATATTCTATCATGATGTACACACATGGAAAGAACACACAACAAACTTAGAGCCTTTCTTTATTGATGTTCAAAATAGAGCACACTGATTTGATCCACATCAATAATCTACAATATACAATTAAAATCTCAACAATACTATCAATATGATTTTGACAAAAACTTTCAACTATAGACCAACTAGACTTCTCTCCTTCATCAACCTATCAGTATAAGCACTTCATCATCTTTATTCCACAAGAACCAACTACTATCCTAAAATATACCTCCATGGGTTTTGTTTTAGCAGCGAGGATTTCTTCAATTGAAGAGAAAGGGGTTTTCATCAATCACCTGCAAGACTAACTCACCTTCCTTTTGTAAATCATCCTCTTGAATTTTCATCTTACAAATTTTTTTCAACTACTTTGACAACTCATTGTTTTCTACACATTAATTTTTCATAGTTCATCCTTTCAAACTTATTTCTCAACTCATTCAACCTTTTTCATCCTCTATATTTTGAATCTACAACTTCCAAATTCACTTGAGCATGTACAAGACCTTTCATATACCAATCCAGGGTCTAATTTTTCATGCTACTTTTTACCTTCTCATGATTCAAAATATTCACCTTCTCCTTCATGAGATCGAGGAATACAAGACAAATCAACTCATATTTTGGACTTCTAACTCTTATTTGCATGTGTTATCATTTTTCGACCCGAAACATGTAATTCCCAATCTTACATTCACTAACACATTAACCAATTATGAGGTCTTTGTTATGAGAATGTTTCCTTAGATCATAGGAGTATTCTCTCCCATCTAAAAAAGATTTGGAGTTTAAGTAACTTTCGATTGTTCCATATACCTTTGACAAATAGATTTAATTCAAAACTAACAAATGAACCTCTGCATTTTTCAATTTGCACTCACAATTACCTGTACTATTTTGATCTCTCCTCATTAATTCAGATATTTCTTATCAATCATTAAATCATGCAATGAATTGTAGGGAACCTTCAAAATATTTCTCATACCTTTGACAAAATATTATGCGTTTGGAAGAAATAACTCAACTCGCACTATTTCTTCATTATGCTAGAAGTTTCGCTAAAAGAATCCCTTAGCTCACTCAAAGAAAACATAAAATTCTTTATGCATTCATTTGATACTAAGCTCATAGAGATTTGCATGATGTTTTTCAAAATTTTTTTGGTTGTTTTCCGAGTTAGATGCAAATATTTTCTGTGAAACCCTAGAATAAGGTTTCTTCCACTTTGTAGATACCTAATAAAAATGACAAATGAATTCTTGCTCAATTCAAGATAAATTTGGAGAATTACAACTTATGAAGGTATGTTGAAATCACATCCACCTTTTAAAATCACCTAGACACCATGAACAACTCCTATTTGCACCCAACAAGAAAAGGTTGTACTATATAGTGACATGAAACCATAACTTTAAAGTGAATTTTGGGCAAGAGAAAAGCTTTGAAGACTTAGGACAATGTACACATGTTGTGATGAGATCAAGCATGAGTGGAACACCTTGAAGATAGTACTCAAGCATCACCTTTAGACCAAGAAACCACATTTACGCTTTTTTTCATGCTTACTTGTTGGATATTAGTCTTCTTCTTGACTAATAAAACCATCAACACTCTAGATGTCCATCCTCATGAATCTTGCAATGTCGGAGAAAACCAAAACACTTCTCTAAGATAACTCTACCACTATAAAAATTTCAATATCAGGATCACTCATCATTTTAATTTTTTTATCATGGAATATAGTCCATTATGAGGACTTTGTGCATAATTTACTTGACAAAGCAACTCAACATAAGCCCTTTTGGAGATACTTCACCCTTCACCATTCCACTTGGAGGGTCTCAACATCACATTTTTATCACGTAGAAGAGAAAAAAACCTCAATCCTCACGATATGGCCATTTCACCACCTCTTACTGACAAAACAATCTTGGAATCTTAAAAACATGACTATCCCAGACTAGCTCTGCACAGTACAAGCATGCATGTTTAACATGGATCACCTTGAAAGCAATGGGATCATCAAATTGTCTTTTATGAGGTTTATTATGACTTTGAGAGATGTTTCTAGCATGCACCAAGGGTTTAGAGTTGTCAGACTCAAATTTGACTTCTCAGCTCAAGAAGATGCCTTAAAGAGAGAACAAACACCGACATAATAATGGTCATTACTTTTTTAATACTTGTCTAAATCACCTAAATTTTTTTACAATATCTCAATATTGGATTCCTATATAAAAATTTAATATATGATTTATCCAAAGGATGCACTATAATTTTTCTTGAGTGTTAAGAAGTTAGGAACCTTATTATGTAATTCCCAAAAAGCATGTTTTAGAAAAACTAGCACAATTTTCACAAATGATCTCAAAACTTCATGAAATTTTTCTTGGAGCACCAAAATAACCCTAATATATGATACATAATCCCATTTTCCATAAATATTCCTATACTTATCTATACCATCTTATTTAACTCAGCTTGCCCTACTGGTTTTCAAGGCCACTTTATGTGCTCTTTTGAATTTTGACTCCAGAAGCTCAAATGAGCCTAGTTTTTGCTCACACATGTTGTATACACTATTTCGAGGTTGATACTATGCTCATAAGACCATACCATGACCTATACCAAGTTCTCACACCTCATCGAGCACCTAAAAACAACCATGGATGGGCCGCTTTAATTGTCACTTCCACCGATGACTTGATACACCCTGTGAGACATATTTCTCATGCTTGCAACAGCATTGTTAAATTATGGATCATATAGAACAAGAAATATAACCTATAATCCACCTATAGGGATCAAAACTTACGTCCCTGCTTTGGTTTGAGAGGATTCTTAGCCTAGAATGACTTGACTTGACCCATACAATTCATGATTGAACTATGTGGACATGTTACAAACTCATTGACATCTATGACTCTCTTCATGAACCTATTTTGACCTTTGTACCACCTTTGAGAGACACAAGCCACACATGTTAACCTTTGGAGACCCCTAGATCACCTAGCCAACATACCTAGATCACCTAGCCAACATACCTAGATCACCGAGCCACCGTGACATCAATCAACTTGACATCAATGAAAACAAAAGTGAAAAAAATTCCAAAATCCTCTTATCTATGCGATAACAAGAGCTCAAACTAGGTATGGGTGTGTGCAAGGAATTTGAAGGAGATATTTTTCACGAGATGTGGTTAATTGTTGCTTACCCGATGGCCGTGGAGGTAAAGGTGGAATCTTGGACAAGGCACATAATTTTTTTATAAAATTCCTTGTAGTTATACACCTCACATGCCCACAATGGTGTCTGTGTATGCACAAAAAGGTTTACTTAATAATTCTATAAAAACATTAAAGCAAATGGAAATTGACAGTGTAAATCCACACACCACAACCTACGACAACACCTTATTTTCTCCCACCGCCGCATTTTGTTAGGTTGTGAGGTAAGATGGTAGTGGATAACATTGTCATTTTTTATTTTTATTTTTATTTTTTTGTGTGTTTGCAGGTGGGGAAGCATGTGCACGCCACATTGACTATTCAAAAATTAATTGGTATGCCAAAATAAAGATTAGCATGGTCCTACATAAGGCATGTAAATTGTTTGATATAATTCCAGGAAGAAATGCGGTTCCATATGCTGAAATGTATGTGGATAGGCGAAAAATGGTTTTGTTGAAACTACGTGAAACCTTCAAGAAAAATAAGGTTGGAAGGTTTAAAATAAAACCCCACAACCTTTATTGCTATCTTCCTATACTTTGTGTCAAGATGGGAAAATTACAACAACACATGAATTTACATCAAAACATCATGGGAAGGTAAAAATTCTTAATGTGTTGTTAGGTTCCTAGATAGTCATGTATGTAAAATGTGGAGGCATACGTAATGCACGTGAACTATTTGTTACGATTCCCGAAGGAAAGGTGGTTCCTTACACAACATTGACATTGTATTATTGAATGAAGTGTTAGAAATGCACTTGTTATTCAATCTACTTCTACCAGGGGTAGTAGCATTATTCCTCCTTTTTTATGCCATACCTACCAAAGATGCACCAAAATAGGAGTTTTACTTGGTGTATGGTCATCCACCCAAGCATTGATGAGAGCGAGGTTTTATGATAGTTGTTGTGTGCCGATAAGCTACTTGCAATTCAAGCATGCACGTGTCACATGAGATTTTCAACAAATGTCTCAAAGAGAAGTGTTGTCATGGATTGCTATGATTGCATGATATATGAAAAATGCATCCGTTGAAAATGCCTTTATGAATTTCAAGAAAATTCTTTGGTGGGTGTATGCATAGACTCTAAAAACTTGGTCACTACACTCCTATCTCGTTTTCAACCATACCATGACATGCCATGTGTTCCTCGCCAACTCGATCCGTATGGTCATCTTACCCTTGCTTGCATGATTTTAACGCTTTCTATTTTCCTAATTTTAATGGATTTGTAAATCAAAATAAACAAGAATAATTTTTAGGTGAATCAAACGAGACGTGTTATCTATTAGAAAATTTTGCCAATATTTTGTATGCTGAACTAGAAAAGTAACCATGAATGTAAAAACTAATCTCAATTACCTCATGAGATGGTTGGAAAAATTACGATATTAGTTTTGGATACGTAAACCATATGCTTTGCGAGTTAAACTCGAAACTTAGTAAAAACTACTCCTTGGTGACCTTGTAAAATCTTAATAAACTTGTTTTCAATTAGGCACAAAATATCTCTATAAACCCCGAAATGAGAAAATTTAACTTGGATCGTGCTCCTTTCCACATGGAGTGTTTTAATGAACCTAGGTTTGTTCTAGAATGTTCATTTGACCCTTTTTTCATGCATTTAGGAGACCCGTGGAGTTGTTCGCATCCTTGGACAACTACCGAAAGTTAAAAATGCGCTTTGTTTTTGACTCGCAATTTTGGCCTTGGGTGTAGAAATGGAATTTGGCTTCCACGTAACTCTAATTTTTCTTTCGAAATCACTACCAACCCTTAGTTTGGAGGAAATAACCTTGTAAGTTATTTTTCCAAGTGGGTTTATTAGGCCTCTAGTCGTTGGTCGAAAAAGGTCATTCAAGTGCATTTACAATCGATATCTCGGAAAGACGGGCACAAATTGAACCCATTCAATGGTTTGGGGTTTAGTCAACTTCACGTGTTTACCTATATATAGTGGAGTAGGTAGGGATTATTTTACTTGTGTGTTAAGTCTCAGAGATTGTTTTTGAATGCAGATTGTTGAGCTACTTGGCTAAATTTGACCTTTTTTGGAAACTTGTAACTAAATGGTGAAAACTATCGTATGACCTTATACAAGAAAAATTTTGATCACGAAACCCTATAAACACTGATACATGACTATAGGAAACCTTATTTTGATGATTTATTGAAAATAAATTGATTGTGGATAAATGGTGTTTTCTCTCTCCTCTCTATATCTCTCTCTTTGAATTTGAAAAGGAAATGAAATGACATTGTATTTCTTACTCTCCCTAGAAGTGTGTTAGTAATTGTATCATTACAATTAGATAAATATGAACTCGTAAATTATGATAGATTGTAGGTAGATTTTATGCCAACAATTTTGCTAACCATATAGTGGATATAGTCACAAAATAAAGCACATTAGACACTATTTAGTCCCAGTATTACATACTACTATTTATAAGGTCTTTGAGTGAAGAAAGTACTAATTAACCCCTGTCTTTTTCCATCTTACTTTTTTAATTTCGTCACTCCCAAAATATTATACCCACATGCCTAATCATCTTATGCCATTTGGAATTATTTTAGCCCCGAATGGGGCACCCAGCAATATCTAGGGCGCTCATGGGCGCCTAGTCTCACCAGGGCACCCCGATCCTTTTGAACTTTCCGCCACTTTTTGGGCACTTTATAGTCATTTCAAATTTCTCATTTTTTTTGGTGATAGGCCATTTTAGGGTTAATTATGAAATTAGGTCAAGATAACAATATAAATATAAAGTTATGACACCATAATGAGGGACCAAGCACTAGTCACTACTATCATCCACCTAGAGTTGCATCCACTTAGAGATTATTTGTATCCATTAGCTCCATTAAAAGGCAAGGTTGGTTCATCAAAGATCACACAAGCACATGGGGAGGGATTCTATTGTATTTCATGCATCATTCTATTATAGTCTACATCTAGTTATTTCTTGCTACTTCACAAAGTGCGACTGACATAAGAACACCTAGGGCACATGATGCACACACACACTAGAACTACATTTGGGTCTGAAATTTAGTGCAATGCTTAGTTAGTAAGCCCACTATTGTGGCAAATGAGGTCAGTCTGACCCATTCATTTTCATTATTCCTTTTTTAGGGTTTTGATACTTTTTATGGTCTCTTGTAGGTATTTCTTTCATCTTGGATTATTAGCAACACCCTTTGCGCAATGTAAAAAATTTGATGCGACACGCTATGAGGGTTGTGGACCACCTACTGCACTGTGAAACTAAGTTCCGCACCTTTTACACTTTCCAAGGCACCCATTTTGTAGACCAAAGCACCCATAGGCACTCGAGTCCCTCTCCGTGCTCCACCCAGCTTATATAGCTCGATCCATCCTTTTCAGGGCCCTTGCATAGTTGTTCCCGCTTCCAGCATTATTTTGTTCACTTTGCGACATAGATTAGATCTCCCTCCGAATCAGCTAAGTCACTTCCATATTTCTCTTGCATATTAGGGTTTCTAATTTCATTAGATTAGTTGTTTTGGTCATTTTACATACTTGTTTATTGCATTTATCTAATGTATTCACATGATGTTCTAGATTAGATTAACTACACTTATTCCCATTTTTAGTTAATTAGTGGATGGAGGTACCCAAGACAAGAAGAAAACGGTAGCGTTATTAGTGGTTTTGTAATATCAGTATTACCTTGAAATACATGTAATAATTAATGGATGAATCTGCACTATGATTATAAACATGAATATTATTTATTGATTTTTCTCGTGATGAATAAGAAATTGTAATAGATTGGTATATTTGGGAAATTTGGCATCCTATTTTGGGAGTGATTTTAATTACGGGTTTATATGTTTCTCTTTTTGTTTAAAATGTTTTGAAACAATCATACACCATGCTTTGATTATTATTTTTCTCTCTTAATGGTTGTATTTTTGGTAGGAACTTTCTATTCCTAAACTATAGAAATGAATTGTGCTCTTAACCATTCTTTGTGCAATTCTTTCTTAATTGATTCTTGTATAGTTTTGCAATACCCCTACCATTTTAAGAAAATACTCAAACCTATAACATGTCGCTCCTTGTCTTACAATATGAATGATATCATTAAGATATTTAAGAGACATAAATGGAGTTTTTTTACTACTTTATCTACACATTAAACCCTTATGTTTGACTCCATTAACCCCCTCTCATATTTAATTGATCTTAGGGAGGATGGATTTCTCTAATGTTAACTTGTATCAAGTTGTAGATCCCTTGAGTTTTAAAGGGAAAGAAATAAACCTAGTACCCCATTTTTAGAGATTAATTGGCGAATTAAACCCATGATGAAACTTGTCTATCAAATTATGTCCATGAAATGTTGAGCTTAGGAGTGAAGTGAAATATGGAACCCACCCCCTTTCAACTCATTAGTAATATCTTCCTTTTTTTAATGATAAGGTGAGTTGTTCCTTATGGGAACACATATTTTGACATTGTGATCTTCTTTCCCGAACATGGGACTCTTATGACCCATGTGTATCTCAAAATGCATCCAAAAATTTATGGACTATAACAGTTTAACTTCAGAAGAGGAGATAAGATCACAAATCCTTGATACTGTAAGAACATGTTTGCTTAACATAAAAGTATATGAAACCACATTTTGATAATTGTAATGGGTAAATTCTTAACTTCTTTCATAGTCCTAAAGTCGTAGGGGAACTATAAGAGTTTGTGTGTTCTTCCCTAGGTATCTAGTAGAGCGTGTTCATGTGGGTATGTTAGTGTGTAAGATGCTTAGATATAAGGCATTATGTCCCTTTGTGACATACAAGATGAAATGTTTAGCATGTAATCGTATGGTTATTTTAGAAACTAAAACATCATTAGAAGGGAAGATTTTCCAAGTGCTTAGGATTGCGGTGATGATTAGGATATGCATTAATGCACCATTAAGATTTTATTGTAAAGGAAATTTTGTAACTTGCTCTAGTTATTGAGAATGTACCCTTGTGTTTTCACCTAAGAATATTAAGTACCATGGATATTTCCTATAACTTAATAAATCCTTCTTATGATGTGAAAATGGATGTGAATTGATCCACATGAAAACAAGTAATTGAGAAAACATAGTTTCAATTTTGGGAATCAAATCTTATGATGTGTAAATGTTAAGTTACTTCTAATTAACAATCAAGTTATATAATTTATTTACAATAAGATAAATGAACTAAATTAGATGGAACCAATATAAGTTAAGTGATAAACGAACTAAAATAAATGTAGTCTAGAGAAAAGGAAAAGATGGGTTTCATGCTAAGTAATTTTCAAATCATTGAGGTTAAATAATGAAATATGGTTATAATAAATTTGTAATCATGAAAATGTGATAATGTGGAAGGTGCCTATTCGTGATGTTCAAATTATGGTGGGGTCGTGGTTTTGTAATTTTTTTCATAAAAGTGTGGAATTAGATTGCATCTTGTGTCATTTTTTTTATTTACATGGTATTCATGTTATATGAGTGGGTTCATGTTCGTGCTTGGTGTCTCATGTGACATGGAGTTTCGAGATTACACACATGTGAACTATCTTGCAACAAGTAATGGAAGTCAAAAAAATTGTCCTACTTTATTTTTTTATGTTTCGATCCGACATGGGTGGGAATTAAAGTTGGTATTATAACGAAGGTTCATGCTCTCGAAACTATGGAAAATTTGTTGTTGTTGTGGTTATTCATGATGGTGGAGTTAGAAAAGTCATGTGCTATTTGTTTTGTGATGTGACAAACATGGTAATTATGATTATAACCACTTAGTGTGGAATTGTTATGGTTTTGATGTGTTTCTCAATGGGAGTAATATATATATATATATATATATATATATATATATATATATATATAATGTGAATTCAATATAAATTTCATGTGTGTTACCACCTTGTGTGTGAAGAAAATGTTTTGTGAACTACAAAATGTTAGGGTGTTAATGTAAAGTGGGGATACCATTTGGTGGACCACCACTTAGAAAACCCCTTGTCTTAAATATTATTTTAATAATATTAGTCAGTCTTTCACAACTTTGAAAAAAGTGAAGTGGTATAACCGCTCACCCATCCTATATAAATAGGATGATCCCTCACACGATGGACGACTTGGTAATATTAATTTAGCTAATGTGATAATAATAGATCGATTGATCTAAGCTTAGATACTTATGTGAGTTGTTATATAGCGAGAAAGAAGTTTGCTATTGTTTACTTTGTGAGACCAAGGAGTGAAGTGGAAGTCTTTGGGTGAAAGTATGATAAATTCTTAATATAAGACAATATTTTTCAGTGGAGTTTTTTTCCTTTGGGTTTCTCCACTTAAATCTGGTGTCTCTTGTCTCATTTACTTTTAGCTATTGTTATTTTCTTTCATTCATAATATGTTAACTGTTATATGCATATGTAAACATCTGGTTAATGTCTGCACATTATAATCTATAATCCTCAATTGTTAATTCGTGGATCTATAATTCTTCAATTATATCTTCCCACATTTGTTCTAACATGGTATTAGAGTTGGTGATTATGTGTGTGTAGAGCTAGATCTGGATGTTTTCTGGCTTGCAAGAGCGAAGAAGCTTGAAGATCATTTGATCTGTAAAACCCTAAAAATTCAGCCGACAACTTCAAGCTAACCAGGTTTAAATTTCCAATTCCCACCTAAATATTGTTTGGAATATTGGCTAAATTGCTTCTTAGATCATGTTTGAGCTATTGTATGCTTGATCTTTTCTTCTCGCATCTTGTTTCATTGTTCATGATTTAAATCTATTGTCTGCGAACTTAATTTAAGTTTTTGTGTCGTTTATAGCCGCACTGGTCGTGTTTTGACTATGGATCCGAAAGATCTCTTTAGATCCAGTTAATTCAGAGCATTTAAATCCATTCATTTTTTTAAATCTTTATTTTTGCTAGATCTACTTTTGTGAATCCCGATCCAATCATTTCATGTCATCTAGCTTCACTTTGTTGTTTCTTATTAAGATCCTATCGGTTTTACAATGCTTGGACCAATAAAATTGCTCCAAATAGCTTTGTTTTCCTTTTTCATGTTTGCGAAGCCATATCCAATCTTAGAGTGCCAAGTGGCTTCAATATGTCATTTTTCTAGGTTAGATATTTATTTTTCTACAAATTTTTGTTTTTGCGAAGCTTGGGCAAATCATTTTGTGCCATCAAGCTTCACTCTGTCAGTCTTTTTTGAATTTTTTTCGTTTCTACAAATTTCTTTTGACTGCGAAGCTTGAGCCAATCATTTTTCTCCAGCTAGCTTCGCGTTGTCAGTATTCTAAATAGACATTTCTATTTTTGTGAAACACAAGCCAATAAGGGATTTACGCGTGTCTCCACATTGTTAGACTTGAATTAGCTATCCTCTATCATTTGTGAAATATAATCCAATAATATTTCTCCAAGTAGCTTTTTATTTCACATTGTCAGTATTATTTTAGCTTGCTTGTATCATTTGTGAAGGGTGAGCCAATAGAATTGCTCCAAGTATCTTTTTATTTTGTATTTGTTATATTTGCAAAATTTGAGCCAATAGAATTGCTCCATATTTCACATTTGTCAGTCGTTCATTTGTGGTAGTAGTTATCTAATTAGAATTAGCCACCTTTTCACATTTGTCAATATTTACCAGTTTTGTGAAAATCGAGCCATTTAAAAGGCTCCACATATCTCTTTTTTGGCTTAGTCTTTGTCAAATTTGTGAAGCGTGAACCAATTATTTTTGACACGTATATTAATATTTTAATTGTGTTAGCCTTTGCAAGTGTCATGGTGTTATTTTTTTGCTTTGACTTAGCCGCTTAGATTGCGACATCTGTCATTTTTGATTTCGGACCCAAACTTTATTTTAAGTTTGGATTATTTCACTGGACCTTAAGTCTGCTTAAGGAAATTTTATTTAAAAAAGGTTTGGCGAAGCTGCCAAGTGTTGAGCCTTTAGTCATTAAATTTTAGACAAGTGGCATCATTTGATTGAGTTTTTTTACTTGACTTTTATTTTGCATTATGTCAAAGTGTGAAAAAGTGATCCAATTAATTTAAGACATGTATATACGGTTCTTTTTTAATTAATTATCTTATGACTTATTAGTCAGTATTGCGAAATGTGAGCTAATTGAAAAGTGACACGTGTATTTTTTTGTTGTTGTCAGTCTTGTCATAGTGTTTTGATGTGTGTTTATTTTGTTTGTTGTCTCGGACTGAAAAGGCATTAACTTTAATTTTTAAATATTTCACGTCCACCTAAGGATCTATTTTAAAGACAACACATGTATCTTTTGTTTTTATTTGTTATGTACCTCGTTTTGAGATCGTATAACTCATTTTTGAGCTTACCTCGTCGAGTTACTAAATAAATCATCGAGCTCCTATAGCTTGACTCTGACTAAGATTTGTTAAATCAATCTTAATCTCGATCAAAGCTAGTCCTTTTTATTAAATTCAAGTTGTTTGCATTCATATAGAAAATTAAAAGATTGATAGCTAGTTCTTTGTCTCTGTTTGGCTTCCTTGTTTCATTTTTTTAGTTGTATTTGTCTGTATTGATGTCTGAGTATTAAAATGGCTAGTTCTACTAGTTTTTATTTAGATAAGTCTTAGCTCTTAAATGGAACAAATTATAACATTTGGAGAGTGCATTTAAAAGCTTATTTCATGGCTATAAAGCTCTGGGATCTTATGACTGGTATAGAAAAATGTCCCATAGGGAGACAATATACCCCTAAAAACTTAGCTCCTTCTCTTAAAAATCTTAAGAAGCTCTGTCCATCCTATTGTAAAGCATTAGAGATGAATTCTTAATGCATATAGGCCATATGGACTCGCCTGCAGATGCATGGAAGAAATTAGAAACCATACATGAAGGAAATAGGTTGTCTAAGATAATTAAACTGGTTTTAGAGTTGTTTACAACACCCATGAAGGGGATGAGAAAATTTTCAATTATTTAGCTAAAATTAAGAACATTAAAGCTCAATTAGATGGTTGTAACTATGAATTATTTCAAGACAAGCTTCACGTACTTCATAATTCAAATAAATATTCATGAGAAATTTAGAAATTACATCTCAATTCTTAATTCCAAGTATCAAAATGAGAATGATTTGGACACTTTGTCTTCTTTGTTGATTCAAGAAGAGAGAGTCATGGAGAAATTTGATTCAAAAGAGACTACTTCTCAAGTTTTATCCTCACAGAATCATAATTCTGCTCATAATAGAAATAACAACAATCATAATCAGAAGTCTAATATTAGATCTATATTTAAATCAAATCCTAAGACTAATTCTGCTAAGAACAATCAGAACTTTAAAGTCAAATTTAATGGAACTTGTAATAAGTGTGGAAAATTTGGGCATAAAGAATCTGATTGTAGAGTAAAGATTAACAAAATAAATAAGAATGCTAAGAACAAAAAGCCTAATAATCATAAGAAAAATCAAGAAAACTCCAAAAATGTGGTGAAGCGATTTATTACCTTGTATACTTCCCTTTTAGCTTCAAATGACAATGAATGGATTCTTGACAGTGGTGCCTCCAGAACATGACTTGTACTCCTGGTATCCTCTCAGATGTAGTTAAATGTGAAGAGAATATCTATCTAGGAGATAACTCAATCATTAGGTTTAAAGGTTGTGGCAATGTTAAGCTATCAAATGGTTTAATTAGGAATGTCTTATATGTTCCTCAATTGAAAAAGAATATTTTGTCTTGCTCTCATCTAACTAAAAAAAACGTAAAGTTTTTTTTGCAAGATAAGTGGTATGTGAAAGATAAGTTTAAAAATGTTATTGCTTCTGGCATTCAGAAAAATGGCTTGTATATCTTTGATGGTTTTATGTATGAGTCTTTATTTTCTTCCTCTTTTAGGAATGACTTGGTCTTATTTCATTAATAATAAGTCTAATGTCATATCTAAGTTTCATGAATTTAAAGATATAGTTGAAAATGCTTCTAATCTAAAAATTAAGAGAATTAGGACTGATAATGGAGGTGAATATGTTAGTAAAAGTTTGATGAGTTTTGTGTGTCATGTGGGATTCAAAGAGAGTTGACTACTCCCTATTCCCCTCAACAAAATGGCATTGTAGAAAGAAAAATAGAATTTGTCTTAGAAATGGCTAGGACTATGATTCATGCTTCCAATATGGATAAATTATTATGGGCTGAAGCTATGAACACTACTGTCTATATTCTTAATAGAGTACCTACTAAAGCTCTTCATCAAGCTACTCCTCATGAAGTTTGGACAAAGAAAAAACCAAATATTTCTCACTTAAGAATATTTGGCAGTCCTGCTTCTATCTTCATTCCAAAAGACAAAAGGAAGAAGCTTGATCCAACCTCTTTTTCTTGTATTTTTGTTGGCTATGGCTGTAAAACTAAAGGATTGAGAGTTTATGATCCATTCAAGCATGACATTATTGAAAATAGAAATGTTCAAGTCTTAGAGAGAACTTTCTCTGATGATCCTCATGAACCCTCCTCTGTTGCTCTGGAGATAGAGCCTGATAATTCTTCTCCCATGGAAACATAATTTCAAGAGGCTGATTATTCGATCTAGATATGATGGAGATTGAGGGGGATTCATCTCAAAATGTCTTACAACCTAAGATTCCTAAATGGGCTCAAAGTCTTGTTCAAAACTCTCAACCTAATAATATTAGAAAGCTAACTAGAAGTCAACATACTTATCATGCCTTGATGACCCTCTATGAGGTAGAACCACAATCCTTTGAAGAAGCATCTCAAGATGATAGATGGATTCAGGCTATGAAGGATGAATACAATTCCTTAATAAAAAATGACACTTGGGAACTAGTCCCTCCTCCTTCTAAAAGAAGCATTGTAGGATCTAGGTGGTTGTTTAAAATCAAATATAACTCTCTAGGAGAGATTGACAAGTTCAAGGCAAGGATGGTAGCTTGTGGTTTCACTCAGAAAATGGGTATTGACTATGTTGAGACCTTTGCTCATGTTGCTAAGATGAGAATTGTAAGAGTTCTTCTTGCATTAGCTACCCAATATGGTTGGGAGATTCACCAAATGCATGTTAAAAATGCTTTTTTAAATGGTGACTGTTATCCATATTTTTCCCCCATGCCAAATATTAGATTGACCACAATCCCACATAAAAGGAAACAAACTCAAAAGGCAGACATAAAAGGGCTTCAAAATTGGCTAAGTATAAAGGTGTAAGTGGAGAATGCCAAGTGTTAGTATGGCGCTGATTCAAGGGGTGAATAGAGAAAATATTTCTAAATGAGCACCAGACACCGCAAGTGTGTTCCAGGGGAAAGCAGACCATTGGGGAAAAAGTTGGTTCTTTGCCCCTTGTTATCAAAAGGGGTAAAAGTTACAAAATGGCCCGCAACTCCACCCAAGGAAAAAGTCAAGCATTCGGGCCTGAGTCAAAGCCAAGTGGGGAATCGAAGGAAAGGGAAAAGATAAATTGCGGACCCGTAGGCCCAATTTTTGTTCCAATTTGGCTACCACGTGTCCCATATCAAAAGGGGACCCATTTTTCAAGTTTTTTCCCACCCCCTCCTATACGGACCCGATACAAACTTTGAAGGGGCATATCTTTCACTCAGGGCTCAAAATATTGCAAATCTGATGTCGTTGGAAAGATCTTGGCCTCACCCATGCCATGGAGGTCTGAAAATTTAATTTTGAGGAGGTTAGGTGAAGAAAATAGAGGAAACGTCTTCAGGATTTCAATGCAGGATCTTTTTACCTCAACAACCAGATCAAATTTGATCTGTTTCCACCATTTCCTCTTCCTTCAAGGTGCCGAACCAAGGATTGATGCAGTAAAGACAAATTTGGGGGAGATTTTATTTGAAGCATTAACAACAGTGGTTGAACTTCAACCTGCTTTTCCCGCTTCTCTCTCTCTTCCTTCTGTCTGATTGAATCTATAAATACGGGGGCAAGATTCATTGTAAAGGGTTGGACATTCTTTGTTTTGCAGGCTCCCTTCTCCTCTTAGCAAAGGGATTTGTGGGGTTCAGGCCTTCCATCAAAAATTACATTACGTTTCTACCTCTTGGCTACTTTGTAATGGACTGTATCAATCTATAGAGCAATAAAACACGTCTGTGATCGATTTTAGATCCTCTCTTGTCTCTTTTTCTTTCATATGGTCTCCCATTATATATTTGGCTATCTGTGCTTGTTTATTATATGCATTTTGTTGGTTTGTGTCTATTAGAAAAATAAGTGTTCATCATTCCTTTGGTGCATCACCTCGTAGTTTAGCTTTGTTTTAATTTCTGTATTCCTTCTATCCCTATCTCCTTGGTAAAGTTTAGATTAGGATTAAGAATAGACCCTCTGCAAGTTTCTACGTATGCACCTAAATAGAGGAATAAGGAACCAACCTTTAATCTAGAGAGATTTCCCATTTTGTAAGGTCCCACACCTTGGGAAAGTTTAATGTTATGCAATCACACCAAATGAGTCTGCCTTAGAAAAGAAGATCTTTTAGAGCTCATTTGGGGGTGCTGTGATTCTACACTAACATTTTTGGCACACCCAGTGGGACTAAGAAGTCTCCATCTTATTATAGTAAGGATTGATGTACACTTGCTATGATTCTAGCTTTTAAGAAGCCTTAAAATTGTACATCTAATGACTCCAAAAGAAACAAATCTACTAGTTTCAACAACCCAAGCTTGGGAGATTCATGAGAAAAACCTAGTCTAGAGCAAGGAAAGAAGGTATATTTGAATACTTAATCTATCCCCAGGAAGAGAAAGGAGAGGAAGAAGAATTTAGAGGTCTCCATCTCCACCAAGCAAAACCTTATCAACACCTCCACCTGCAAGGCCTTTCTTTCAGTCTGTAAGGATTCTTAGGCCAATCAAAATGGCACAACCAAATCCATATGTCAACTTCACCGGTAGTAGTCCACTCACCTTGAATGCACAAAACCCAGTTCAATTGCAGCATTAAAGAGCATCCCATATTTCACTAGGGAAAATCAAACTTCTCCTGGTGACCATGTCCAAGATATTGCAAATGTCTATACAATCCACGAGATCCATGAGATGGACATTGCAGTCAAGCTACTCACCTCTTCATTCAAAGGGAAAGCTTCACAATGGTTCAAGAGTCTTGAAGTAGGCTCTATCCAAAACTGGAACCAGCTGTGCACGGCTCTTCACAATTAGTTTGGGGAAAAAGGTGATAACTTGTCTTTGTTGGAGCAACTAACAACAATCAAGAGAGCCCCAAACGAGCAACTGACAGACTTCAACCTCAGATTCTAGCAGACCTGGGATAGGATTCCAACAATAGTAAAGCCCACTAATGAAGGTGCCTTCTTATACTTTCTTAGGGCTTTAAATTCTGATATTTCTCTGATGATTTAGTCAATGGGGGCACTACATTACCTGCAGCCTATAACCTCTCCATAGGGGCTAAGAACCATTTGATTCAAGCTAGAAAAATTGCTCCTAGGCCATCCATGCCTCTATGTACCCTGAGTTAGGAAGCCTAGATACTAGCCAAGTGCCTACATTAGCTCCTATACCCACCCCCAAGAGTCAAAGCTCAACTGAAGCTTCCACTTCATCATCTAATACCTCTAAAGAGCTTCAGAAGTGATGAAGAAACTTCAGAACTTTGGGAATGAGCTAGTGACCATCAAAAGACAACAAGTTCGAGTTCCAGGCCATACCAACCCCAGGCTCAATATCAAGCTAGACCCCAGTATCAACACAATAGGCCACCACCTCAGACTGTGAATTAGAGCTAGAACCAAGGACATCCCCAAGATGCTAGACCTTCAGGCCGTATGATCCTAACACATAGTTCAACATCAAGAGCATTGGTCCCAACACAAAACAATATGGCATAGGAATATGATTGGTGTTTTCCATGCAATCAGCCACATAACCAATCAACGTGCTTTAATGGTGCTCTAAATCAGGCCTTGATGGTGCAAACCAATATGGTGCCACAAGAACCTATCCAAGAGGGAGATCAACAACAAAGAGTTGAACAAGGTGGACCTTTAGGAGAAACTATGCTAGTAAATTGGCAGGTTGAAGACTTCTGTGGGATGAATCAGTTCCCTTCTCAAAGTGTAGCTGCCAATACACGGTCCAAAAAGAGAAGTATTGGAGAGGGCCAACCACTGAACTCAGGTGACCCTCAACCTTCCATCACTCCACAAGGTCTTGGTGTTCTAGGTGTAACTCCCAACATGCTTGAACCAATCCAGACCACCTTCCAAACCTAGTCAGGCACCGGTTGTAACAACCCATGTGCAAGAAAGAAATGTGTCTAGGAAGGGCATAAAAAGATAGCTCATTCAATATTATTGAGCAGATGAAAAGGAAAAGTGTGAACATTTCACTATGGGAGTCACTGGCCATTCTAGGGTAGAGGGATCTATTGTAGACTACCATGCAGAATTGGTCAAGTTCAAATCACCCCCTAACCAACAAGAGAGAGTGCTTGCTAATGTGGTTCAACCAGGGAGAAACCATGGAGAACAACAAGGTAAAAACCTGAGACCTCCTCCCTTCTATGTCTCATTGATTATTGGAGACAAATTGGTGCACAATTGTATGATTGATTCTAGGGCTAGTAGTTCTGTGATGCCCAAACAAATAGCTGATCAGTTGGGTCTCCAATATGAGGTCATCTCTAGAGGAGTAGTCCAATTAGATGGGATAATAGTGACTACTATGGGAATCATCAAGGATCTGAGTCTCACTCTACATGCTTGCCCTAATGTGATTGTTTTGCAAAACATGTCAATCATAGACTTGCCACCACATTTTACCTTATGTCTGTCTAAGGACTTCACTACCAAAATTGGAGGCTACCTATCTACTGATTGGTCACATATGCTCTTTAGGACAAGGTATGGGCAAAGGCCACAATCAGATCTGAACCTATTGCTGATTATCATATTGAATCCTATGTGCCTAGCCCAATCAATGCCAACTACTCAGATTTTGATCAAGAAGACCTCCTAAACACTAATGAAATAGATACCAAGGTGGGATGTATCCCAGACTTGACCCTAGATGAGTGGGCCAACAAAAAACATGCTTTTGACCCCTATAAGGAGATGGAGGAATCTGAACTAGGTGTCTACTATCTACATGAAGAGAATCAACCTCTTCCTGACCTAATCAAGCCAGAATACAAGGATGACAATGAGGTATGGAAATTTTTCTTTGATGGCTCAAGGAGTAGATAAGGAGCTGGAGGAGGAGCCATGATTGTGTCCCCTAGAGGTATGAGATATTATTCAGCCTTCAGATTCTAGTTTGCTTTCTCAAATAACACTACTGAATATGAGGCTTTAGTCCAAGGTATTCATTGGGAAAGGAAGATGGGAATCAAGAACTTGTAAGTATTCGGTGACAATGAGCTAGTTGCCAATCAAGTCAGAGGACTTAATGCTGTAAAAATGACCTGCTCAAGAACTACAAGAGTAGGGTATGGGATCTCATGGAGGATTTTGAGGCCTTCAGTATTGTGTCCATACCTAGGAAGGAGAATGAAGTTGTTGATAGACTTGCAAAGAATCGGGGCAATGTTTGATGTGGTTGAAAACATCAAAAGAGACAAAGAATAGCCACATATCCATGTGGTTGTGAGGCCAAGAATGCCGATAATAATACATACATGTGGCAGTGTTTGAGAATGATCAATAGATCATTAACTTTCTACAAGAAGAAGCTAGAATTCTCATATAAACCAGAGAAGACTAGAGCAGCAGTATGGAATCAGATAGTACAACTACATACAAACAAGCTTCCCAAAGGCTTAGTGACACTGAATCTATTTTCAATCCTAATGATCAGTTTAGAAAGGAGAAGGCTAACATGCAGATCAAAGGAGAAGATTCAGAGTCAATCCCAGTTGGAGAAGACAAAACACTTCAAATTGGCAAAGTGGCCATCGAAAGAAAGGTATGAATTCATACAACTTTGCCAAGAATTTCCTGATGTGTTTGCTTGGAGTTATGAAGACCTAAGAGGGTTCAATCCAAAGCTAGCACAACACACAATCGAACTGGATCCAGCTGCTCAACCCATCAGTAAAAGCAGAGACTAGTCAACCCACATATAGAGCCTCTGATGAAGAAGGAGTTGAACAAGATGATAGAGGAAAGCATCATATTTCCAATCAAACACTCAAGCTAGGTTACAAATTTGGTCCCAGTTAGGAAGAAAAATGGAGAAATCAGGTTGTGTGTTGACTTCAGGATTTGAATAGAGCCTCCCTCAAAGACCACTACCCACTCCCTTCAATGGAGTAGATCTTGCAAGTAGTGTCTGGGTCAGAAAGGTTCTCCCTCCTAGATGGCTACTCAGGGTACAACCAGATCATGGTGAAAGAAGATGATCAATTCAAAACAACTTTCACCACCAAATGGGGCACCTATGCATACAAAAAAATGCCATTTGGATTGTCTAATGTTGGGGCTACTTTCCAAAGAGCCATGGATATGGAATTCAAAGGGATAATCAACAAAATAGTGCTTGATCTATCTAGATGACATCACTGTGTTCTCCAAAAATGCAACAGACCACCTTTTTCACCTAAGGCAAGTGTTTCAAAGATGCAGAGATTTGGGGTATCTTTGAACCCTAAAAAATGCATATTCTTGGCCCATGAGGGTAGGATTTTAGGCCATATTATGTCTAAGGAGGGTCTGCAATTTACCCAGAGAGAGTTGAAGCAATAAAAGCACTACCATTTCCAAGTCACAAGAAGGCTCTTCAAAGCTTCTTGGGAAAAATCAATTTTTCCGTAGGTTTGTTCCAAACTTTTCTACCCTTGTTAAGCCAATAACATTGATGTTGAAGAAGAGCTTAACATTTAGGTGGACAACTGAAGGAAAAGCAAGTTTTGAGGCTATCAAAGAAGCCATATCATGAGCCCCAACTCTTGTGAACCCAAATTTTTCCAAAGACTTCATATTGTATGCCTTTGGTGGCAGTGACACAATTTCTGCAATCTTGGTGCAACAGAAAAAAGAAAGTACATAATAGCCAATTACTTTCTTCAGCCATAGTCTAGAAGATTATGAGGTGAGGTACTCCTTCATTGAGAAGTATGTCCTGGCGGTAATTAGAGGATTGAAGAAGTTTAAGCATTTGGTTTTAAACAACAAAATCTAACTATTGGTCTCCCATGCGGGAGTTAAAGAATTCCTTCTCAATAAGGACTTGAATGAAAAGCGCACAGGATGGATCACCATTTCATGGAATATGACATTGAGATCAAGGTCACCAAGCTGGTCCGTGGGAAGGGGTTGTGTGAACAACTAGCCTCAGGTCAACAAGATGAAACAAAAAGTGAAAAGGAGGTTGTTCTTGTTCTACAAGATGATCAAGAAGAAGGGAGAGATGATGTACCTGCTCCTTGTTGGACCCAAGATATGGTGCACTTCCTTTGAACATGCCTGTGTCCTCATGGGATGGATAAAGCAAAAAAAGGAGACATTTCAGGTTACATGCCATCCCATATGTTCTTATCGATGGTGTCTTGTTCAAAAGAGACATCAATGGCATTCTGCTGAGATGCATTGAGACAGATCAGGTGGAGAGAGTGCTACAAGAATTCCATGTTGAAGCAGCTGGAGGCCATTTTGCTCCAAGAGTGACAACACTCAAAATCATGAAAGTAGGATATTATTGGCCCAGAGTGTTTAGTGACTACTACACATGGATCAAAAGGTGCAAGAATTGTGCATTCTTTAAAGGCAAGGAAAGGCTAGCAACACTTCCATTGCACCCAATCTCAAATCGACCAACCTTTCATGCAATGGGATTGGACTTCATTGAGTCATCAATCCAAACTCAAGCCAAGGTCACAAATGGATCCCGACAAAGAATAGATTATTTTACCAAATGGACCGAGGCAAAGGCACTTAAGGAAGAAAATGAGTCTAGTATCCTAGATTTCTATGAAGGGATAGTGACCAGATTTAGAGTGCCAGCCACCATCATATCGAAAAATGCATTAGCATTCATAGGTTCCAAGATCACAAGATGGGTTGTTAAGAATGGGACTTATTTGAGTACTTCATCAAACTATTACCCTCAAGGTAATGGCCAAGTTGAGTCCACAAACAAAAACTTGCTAAAGATCATCAGAAGGACTCTTGATGAGAATCAGAGGACCTAGCACACAAAGCTCAAAATGGCCTTATGGGCTGATAGAATAACACCCAAGAGATCTATAGGCAGCTCTCCATTCAAGCTTGTCTATGGGAAAGAGGCAATGTTGCCTATATCACTTGAGTTTCCAACATTGGAGCTCATGAAGCAACTAGAGATGTCTAAATTTAGACCAATGAGGCCAGTATGTGGAGCTGATAGAATTAGAAGAAACCAGAGAGCATGCTCTCTAAGCAATAGAGAAGAATCAAGCTTCAATCAAGAAATGCTTTGACAAGAAGGAAAAAGCAAGGACCTTCCAGGAAGGAGACTTGGTTTTGAAATGGGATGCAGATCGAGCAAAACCAGGAAGGCATTCCAAATTTGATGCCATCTGGAGTGGTCCCTATATGATCACAAGATGTAAAAGTAGCAATGCTTTCCAATTGTCTACATTGGAGGGTGAAGAGTTGCAGATTCTAGTAAATGGGATCTATCTTAAACACTGCTACTAAAAGGGGAGTTCTCACCATGTACATATTAGTTTAGTTTTCTCTTTCCTCTAAGTGCTTATGCACATTGTCTTGTTGTAGTATAGATTGATTTTCTCCTAAGTGCTTTGCACGCTCTGCATGTTCCATTTGGAGCATGTATGATTTCAAATTTTGTATATAGTGTGGTGTTTTTTTGGCTCTTATGCAGTCCATTTAGAGAGATAGATGAAGCCCAGAGTTAAAAAAATTTTCTACTCTCAGAAACCTTCATTTCGAGATTTCTTATGAAAATTGAGAGTGTAATCAGCAGTGTGCTCGTGAATCAGAGGCAAAATCATTATCAGATCGTCTTTCTCAACTCCATGCCCAATGGATACGACAAGGAAATTGGTCTTTTCATCTAGCAGGTAGATATCCCTGTGAGTCACCAAATTTTATCCATATTTCACCCCCATGCCAAATATTGGATCGACCATGATCCCACATAAAAGGAAATAGAGTCAAAAGGCAGATAGAAAAGGGCTTCAAAATTGGCTAAGTATAAAGGTGTAAGCGGAGAATGCCAAGTGTCAGTATGGCGCTGATTCAAGGGGTGAATAGAGAAAATATTTCTAAATGAGCACCAGACTGCCGCATGTCCTAGAAGAAAGCAAACCATGGGGAAAAATTTGGTTCTTTGCCCCTTGTTATCAAAAGGGGTAAAAGTTGCAAAATGGCCCGCAACTCCGCCCAAGGAAAAAGTCAGCATTCGGGCCTGAGTCAAAGCCAAGCGGGGAATCGAGAGGAAAGGGAAAAAGATAAATTGTGGACCTGTAGGCCCAATTTTTGTTCCAATCTACCGCTACGTGTCCCATATAAAAGGGGACCCATTTTTCAAACTATTTTCCTGCCCTCCTGTACAGACCCGATACAAACTTCAAGGGGCATATCTTTCCACTCAGGGCTTGAAATATTGCAAATATGATGTCATTGGAAAATATCTCGCCTCACACGTGCCATGGAGGTATGAAACTTTAATTTTGAGGAGGTTAGGTGAAGAAAAATAGAGGAAACATCTTCGGGATTTTAATGTAGGATCTTCTTGCCTCAACCAACCAGATTTTATTTGTTTGTTCTTTCGTTTCCTCTTCCTTCAAGATGCCAAACCAAGGATTGATGAAGTAAAATAGATTTGGGGAGATTTTATTTGATGCATTAACATCGTGGTTGAAATTCAACCTGATTTTCCCGCTTCTCTCTCTCTCTCTTCCTTCTGTCTGATCGAATCTATAAATACGGGGGCAGGATTCATTGTAAAGGGTTGGACATTCTTTGTTTTGTAGGCTCCCTTCTCCTCTTAGCAAAGGGATTTGTGGGGTTCAGGCCTTCCATAAAAAAATTCATTACGTTTCTACCTCTTGGCTACTTTGTAATGGAATGTATCAATCTACAGCAATAAAACACGTCTGTGATCGATTTTAGATCCTCTCTTGTCTCTTTTGCTTTCATCTGGTCTCCCATTATATATCTGGCTATATGTGCTTGTTTATTGTATGCATTTTGTTGGTTTGTGTCTATTAGCAAAATAAGTGTTCATCATTCCTTTGGTGCATCACCTCGTAGTTTAGCTTTGTTTTAATTTTTGTATTCCTTCTATCCCTGTCTCCTTGGTAAAGTTTAGATTAGGATTAAGAATAGACCCTCTACAAGTTTCTACACATGCACCTAAACAAAGGAATAAGGAACCAACCTTTAATCTAGAGAGCTTTCCCATTTTGTAAGGTCCCACACCTTGGGGAAAGTTCAATGTTATGCAATCACACCAAATGAGTCTCGCACTTAGAAAAGCAAATATTTTAGAGCTCATTTGGGGATATTTTGATTACTAGCAAGTGATAGAAATTTAATTGTTAGAATCAAAGAAAGGTTAAAAAAATGTTTTGAAATGACTGATTTAGGTTTATTAAATCATTTTCTTGACATGATTATATTTCAAGATCATAAGTTTATTGTTGCATCTCAATCTTAGTATGTTGTGAATCTTATTACAAGATTTAACATGATTGATCTGTAAGCATGTTGCCATTCCTATTGAAGTTGGTGTTAAGTAAGAACGTAAACTAGCTTGCTCTAAATTTGGTCCTACTCAGATAGGTAGCTAGTTGGTAGTATAATTTATTTGACTATTACTAGACCCTATATTTATTATGTAGGAGTAGTTTAAAGATTTATGCAAGAACCTTATGAGGATCATTGGAAAATGGAAAAATAATTTTAAAATATATTAAAGGAAAAGTCAATTATGGTCTGTTTTATTCTTCTTGTAATGATGCACAATTATTTGGTTATTATGATTCTGATCATGCTGGTGATGTTGCAAATAGAAAGTCTACTTCTAGATATCTTTTCAAGTTAGGTGCATGCACCATCACTTAGAGCAGAAAATCATCCATGTGGTTAAAGAGGCTACTTGGTAATGGTACACATAGGAGCTACGAAAGGATTCCTCTTCTATGTTAAGGCAAAATTGCTCTTGATAAAGAATCCAGTTCAACATCGTAGATGATGTTGCAGATACCTTCCCAATCCATTGTGTGTTGGGAACTATTGCAAGTTTTTTTCCTTGTTGGGCCTATCAGAGTTTCTATTAAGGGGGAGTGTGCATGATAATGCCATCTCTTAATGAATTATTATAAAAGACCCGAGTTAACTTTTAAGAGTGGATCATGACCACCCACTTTGTATGTAACAAAGTGATCCTTTAGGGATTGGTTACACATGGTTATAACATTGTATGTGAACTGTAAGTCTCATGAGAAAATGCATAATGCAGTTTATTGTAAACTTCCAATACTTCCTCCATTTTGTAATAAGTAAATGTGTCACTATATGTGAAGTGTAAATCCTAGTGAATTTTTAGTTATGGGTAAGCCTTAGTTTATAATATGCTCCATAATCGATGTAAGTATTCATATGTAAAGCATTGGTCTTAATATTTTTTTATGGGAAAAGAAACTGATTTCCCTTGTTTGCATGCTAGCTTGAATCAGTGTTGTTGATTCAAGGATCTGTAAATCTAATTTGGCATGTCTGTTTTTGTTTTCCCCACTTAACATTAAGGGGGAGTGTTGGGGTGTTAATGTCAAGTGGGGATACCATTTGGTGGACTGCCACTTAGAAATCCCTTGTCTTAAATATTATTTTAATAATCTTAGTCAATATTTCATAAATTTGAAAAAAGTGAAGTGGTATAACCACTCACCCATCCTATATAAATACGATGATACGTCACGAGACTAGGCGGCTAGGTAATATTACTTTAGCTAATGTGCTAATAGACTCGATTAATATAAGCTTAGCTACTTATGAGAGCCGTTATACGGTGAGACAAAATTCTGCAATTGTTTCTTGTGAGAAACAATGAGTGAAGTGGAAGTGTTGGGTGAAAGTATGATAAATTCTTAATATAAGACAATGTTTTTCAATGGAGTTTTTTCCTTTGGGTTTCTCCACTTAAATCTGGTGTCTCTTGTCTCATTTAATTTCATCTATTGTTATTTTATTTCATTCATAATTTGTTAACTATTATATGCATATGTAAACATCTTGTTAATGTCTGCACATTATAATCTATAATCCTCAACTATTAATTCGTGGATCTATAATTCTTCAATTATATATTCCTGCATTTATTCTAACACGAAAGTGTTATAGTGTTGATTTATCTTGTGATTTTTGAATTTGTGTACCAACATGTTACATGAAAAAGTGTTTCGTAGTGAAATATGATATATCATGTAAATTTCCACTATGTTGTGTTGTATTATGGTGATATGTCACCATGCTTATGTAGTATTTTTATGTAAGCTATGATGTTAAATCACTATATTCATTGTATATATGTATTCATATGTTATGTGATAAATTCAGATAATGAATTGGGGACATATGGTGATTTTATGACCCCTAATGTATTGTACTTTCACTCTTGGTGCATTATGTGGAAATTTACATGTTGTAAGCCATTGAATATTTTTATGTTATACCCCATAAATTTTCCATGCGTAAGACATTATGGTTATTTTTCATAAATAATCATTGTGTTGTAACATTGTTGTGTGTTATGTTGTACAACCTACACTAGAGATCCCTATGAGCATCATCCGAATTGTATGTGTGGAGAGAGAAGTTGTGGACTAGGTGACCATAACCTTGAGCCAAGTATAAGTTTGAAAGTGGAGTCTCATGTAGACTGAAAACCCACTTCTATCCGTTTGGTATACCTCAAGCTTGCTCAGTATATTATGGATGTACACCACCTTAGGCTCAGCTTATGCAAACTAGAGTCCCTACTCTCTCCTATTTGGGTTTTCCATCAAATAATCCTATGTGATACTGACTATGTGGATCCTCGTATGTGTGATTTGGAGATATATGGAGATATATTTATTCTAGTTATATGTATTTTGCAAGTTGAGGCTTGATATCCGAGTGCCAACAACTTGATGAGTACCCATTTGGTGGCCATGGAAGGGCCACGTAGTGATCGTAATGTGATATTTCTATGTTTGTATTTTATTTTTAAATATATTTTCTTCTATTTTCTCGTAAGAACCATCAATTTTCTTGATTGATGCATCCTTAAATTTTGGGCATTTAATATGATTTTTTGTTAACAAGAGGCCTTTGCATTACTATGGCTATTTATCCATTTATTTTTCTTATTTTGAAAATTGCTTTTGAGTTTAAAAGTTTTCTAGCCTATCCCAAGGCTTGGGAATTGTTGCCACTTGGAATTTAAATTTGATTGATATGCTGGTTTTAATGTTGTGATGTGATGGAATAGGGTCATGGGATTCACCATGGAGTGGTTGGACCTATCGAATCACTTCGTTATATTGGAGCATGACCCAAGAGGGTAATGGAGCTATGTAGCATTGAGCTACAGGTTACTATGCCACTTGGGTGGAGGTGACGGGGCCATATGTGCTTACATAACATAGGGTGACTTGACCTCATTAAATAGAGAAATAAGGTGAAAAGGATCTTTGGTGAGTGACACAACTTGGAGAAATAAGATGACAAGACTCTTTGGTGAGTGATCTAACATGAAGAAATAATGTGACGTGGCTCTATGGTAAGTTACCCGTCGTAGTTTTGGAACTATGATTATTTTCTCTACTGGGAGGCATATGGAGTTATTTGGGAGGATTATGGAGATTTGGGAGACATATGGAGTTGGTATGTATGATTCATGAGTTACTCTTGTGAGTCTTGTTATGTATTGTGATGTTTTAGGATTGATTCCCCTCTTTTTGACTTTTGCTATTAGATCTTATCTTGACACTATGTGGTTACTGATCGTGGTATTGAGTCATGTGAAACATGTTGCATATATACTAGTGGGATGCCTTATTGTATGTTAGGCAAGTGGGTGTGTTAGATCTATGCTTAGGGCATATGTGTTGAGAATTATATGTTATGTGGACTGTAGGTTTCTTCCCATAGTTGGGTTAAGGATCTCGTGATGTGCTATAATCATGAAAACATGTTAAAAGTGTGTTATGTGGGTTGTTAGTATTGTGATTTGGACCTTGGGTGACATTACATTGTAAACTATTGTAGGCAACCTACTCGAGATTTAAACTTGAAATCCTTAACAAGTGATAACATTATGAACATTGAACAAATGAATTGTGTAATCGGTACAACTAATAAATGGTGAATACCCTTACAAAAAAACACATGCGAATGCACTTCAAAACAATTATCATAAATTACATTTAAATCCATTATGAATTTGAACTGTTGAATAATGAAGTATTATGAGCTTTGAAACTAAGAAGAGATAAAAAGGAAAAGATTAATTGTGTATTAAATAAAGGAGTAATGTCAATCTTCACTAGAACATTAAGAAATTGAGAAAATTTTAAAATATGTTTAACTTTTTGTTGGTTACGTCTTAAGAAACATAACCATTTTCACTAATCCAAAAATTTTTGTTGTTGACTTCCCATGCTTACTCATCCCTTTTACTTCCTAGAGGGTTTTGCATCGTGGAAAATTATTTTATAATGAAGGGAGATTGTAGTGCCCCATCCGGTTCATATAAAATTTTGTAGCTTCTGCCATTATGGTTTGCTTTGAATTTTGAAAAGTGATTGTGTTGTTTGTAAGTCCGCATGTGCCGTAAAGATTAGGATAACTCTCTCCCGGTTTTCAGCTTAAAGGAATTTAAAATCCTTTCCCAAGGACCATGAATGGTTGTAAAATTTTGGGCTCGTTTCGTGTTTTTCATTTTGGCAACATTGAATGATCGTCAAATGTTATCCAAAATTTAAATTCTCCATGGAGAAAGATCCTTCCATTCTCCACATTATGATTTCCATCCTGAAAGGATGGCGTGATGGTCGTACAAAGTCTCCTTTCATGACCGTAATGTAATAATAGCAATTAAATAAATAAAATATTGAAGATAATGAATTGGTATAATATTTTGTTATTAAAATGTAAATGACAAAAGTAAATTTAAAATAATTAAATCATTAAATAATTGTAATATTCCTAAATTCTTCAAAATTATTGGGGTGTGGAAAAACTTCATTTCAATAAAATAATTAATAAAATTTTGGGTGTTGTGAGGTTACATGCGTG